>JAWWEW010000166.1:22771298-22882697 GCA_035583185.1 Anabacerthia variegaticeps | reverse complement strand
TGTTCCAACAGCTCCTAGAGAGCACATGGTCACCGCGTGGACCGGGGAAGGGGGAACCGGGGGCATTTCCCCTCAGACTGCCGTAGTCCAGAGGTTTTGTTTCATTTCAGAGCATTGCCCTAGGTCAGCTGACCACACAAGCAAGGAGTGCAGGCACACAGGCTACTGCTGCTGTACCACTGCAGATGCCAAGCAGTCAGTATGGGCACTAAACGTTAATGCCAGAACAAAAGACAAGACGGTTTTCCCAAGTACAAGAGTCCCCCCTCCCCAGACCCAGTCTTACTTGGATTGTGTCTAAGACTAAACAGCCACTTTTTTTCACAGCAGAGAGTTTTATTCTTGGCAAAAGGGGGAAAAAAAAAGTGGTGGGTCAGACCTCTCAGAGACACTCTGGCATCTTCAAGAAAGGTCAAGAACTCCCCCCCCCTTTTATCCCCCTTCAGACTTACTAAGAATTAACAGAAATTAAAGAACTCCTCTCTCTATTCAATAGCACAGAATCAGACATTCTGTCATGATCTGAACACTTACCATATTTTTTCCCAACACAGCCTGCCATTCAAAAGAATTCTTGAACATGAAAGATTTTCAAACATAATCTACAACTCAGCCAGTCAGCAAAAATATGAAAACCCAACGACTAAAAGAAAAGGCACTACCCAGTATATTCCCCCCACACACATATAAACACTCTGAGAACAGCATCAAAATTTGTTTTGCAGTAATTTCTTCATGAGACAGTTGATCTTTAGTGGTCTAGGAAGCTGTGGATAAACCTCAAGACTGAGAATGTTTTTGGTACATATTCTCATTTCTCCCCAGGGAATCTTGGTCTTCAGAGGAATATTAAGATGAAGTATGTAAAACATTTTGTGGACTGTTTATAACCTAATGACTCCAAATGTAACCTTAGATGCCATTCTGCAAAGACTTAGTCATATTCAGCAATTTAAGCAGAGGGAGAATCCAAGAGCCTCTTGGGCAGATCACTTTTATCACTCTTTCAGCTTTGTTGAAGCAATTTCATATAATATAGTTATCTTACACTGGTATCAGCAAAACACTGCTCAGAATCAAGCTGGCATTAAACCCATGGCTGCATTATTAACTACTTAAATCATTCCAAGGACTTGTGTTTGGGAATGTCTGTTCATATATACAGCCAAATCTGAAAATCCAGTTAAGTTCTTGCTTAAATATTGGTTAATGGTAATGTTAAAGCTGGCGTTCTTCTGGAAAAGAGATTTTGAAACAAATAATCCTCCAATAAAAGACAAACGTGAAAAGCATATGGTTCCCACTGGGTACACTTACTGCAAATCAAGTTACCTTTCTGGAAACTCAATATGTATTTGCTAAACAAAAACAAACATCTCTTATGGCTTCACAATTAGAATTTAAAAAGCCAGATGTTGTAGAAATTACTGTTTTCTTCACAGCATTAGTTTACCCAGTTATACATCCTGAAGGCTAAAAAAGAAGTATTTAAGGAGAGAAGAGTGTTACAATCTGTGAAGTTAGTATTTGTGTTAAAAATACTAATGGAAAAATCTAGCTGTTTGCTTTCCAGAAGCCACTATTTGGCTCTTCTATTTTTCAAATTAGAAGTGGCCTTTGCAGAATTATAAATAAAACACTGAAAGCTCCATGTGACTTTCCCATATGTAGTTTTTCAACAGCCAAGTAATTTCCCCTATCCCATCCCCACTGTTTGCATACCAAGGCTGTGTTTGCCAAGTTTGAAGTAGAGAATTTTGAAGCCAAAATTGTAAAACAAAGATGATAAAGATTTTGTTAATATCCTTTGATCAGAGATAAGTCTCCTAAAAGGAGTCAAACTGTGGAGAAAAGCAAGGAAAAAAATTGTACATTTTGCCATTGGTTTACAAGGACTGTCACCGTGTCAGTATAGAATATGCACAAAATGCTACGCATGCCAACATTAGCTTCTCTGAGTTCTTGAGAGCCATATACGTAGCCACCCCGCTTCTGCATGTTCTGAGACAGAAAATATTCTTCACTCATTGAAAAAACAAGCAGACCTAACCCAAAAAGTGGAAGACTTAAGAGAACATCTCAGTTTTATTCTTCTGGGGCGACTGGCAGATTGCAGCAGACAGGATTTTCCTGCCTTCTGCTTTCCTGGTTGCCTTCATTCGCACCATATCCAAATACCTGAAAGCGCAACATCCAAATGGCTCCCTGTGCTATGCATCACATCCAAGGAGCTTGTGGTGGAGGTGACTTAAAACCAGGCGTCCAGCTTTCTGAAGGGCGAGACCTGTGGCCACATCTACAAAGAGCGACACAGCAGGTAATTCTGAGCCAAAAGGAGACAGCAGGCAAAGCTGAAGCATGTGTACCAGGACAACAGAAAGGACTGCCTGCTAGAGGAGAAAGCAGAAGACAAAGTACGGAGCTGGCCATCACTTCAACAAGTAGTGCAGCCCAGCAGGGAAGACAAGAGAGTCACCTGCCACACAACATTAAAACTGCCATGTTAGATTGAAGCAGAAGTCACGGACTTGTTCTTCCCAGGACACCAAAGTATCTCTTTTCCAGTCTAAGCTGCAGCACAACATTCATTCCTACTGACCTCACTGCTCCCCTTGGATCAAGAACACACCAGGGGACTATCTTGATCAATGCAATCACGAAAGGTTGCTCCTTACCATGCAACAGTTCAGTAAAGCACATCTGGCAGCATGACAAAAATCTGCACAGGAACACCCTGAAATTCTCGTGTTTGATTTGACCTACATCAAATCCTACTAGTATCTAAATACTCCTTTGTCACCAGGAGTGGAAGAGCAGCGGCTGTGACCTGGTGACAACCTGCAGCCTCACTCCACACAGCCCACAGTCTGTGTCATGAGAGAAAGGATCCAACACTTACACGAAGACACTGCACACACACCAAAGAGGATGGAAAAGTCTGCTCCACCCTCATGAAAGAAGGGGTTCTCTGGTCCTACTTACAGCCTGAAAAGCGAGGGGAAAGAGGTTCTGTCTTTATTCTTTGCAGTCTTGTTCAGCCGTGCTCGATGCCTGCACTCCTCCTAAGTTTATGGTTACTTCCTGTTGACAAATATGTTCTTCTGCAATCTATTTCATCTATTTTCAAAAAGACAGATAACACATTTTTTAACATTAGCCACGTTTTTGTTTGGGTTTGGTTTTTTTTTGCAAGACAAATTATGGCCTCTATACAACACAGAACTGAGACTCCAAATAACTAGTGGTCCATTCTCAAATTGTACTGGGTTTCATGTTTGTCAAAGTCACTGTTTTCTAGTCTTTCCTTTTCCAGTCCGCAAAATAAGAACAGTATTTATTATATCAGAAATAGAGTAAGTCATTACTGTTTGTAGATAACACTTCCTACTTTACACTATGCAAAAGATTTTACGTTTCATTTTTCATGCTAGTTCAGTGTTTTAATGTTTGTATATGTACTGGAAACAATCAGAATTCTTGAAAGATCACAGGTTTCAGAAATGAACATTCCATGATTTAGTTACTGTCATGTAATAAGGAAAAAACAATACAAGGTCATCCTGTTTGTGAAAACTAGTAATTGTTGATGATGACTATATTTTTAGGGCCAATCTCTGGAGAACTGTCAATAAAAGAAGCACCTTTCTTTTATTTACCCTGTCCTATATTAAATAACTATATTAAAAATAAATTAAAAAATCAAGACAACTGTATTTTCTCTCACTCTTCCACAATAACAAGGAGACTGAAAGCATAATTCACTCTAATCATTTTCTGTAAAGGAGGATTTCATTGTTAACTATCGTAAGTAAACACCAGATTTAAATTTTCCCTTGCAACTTGCCAATCTTTACATGAGTCAGCTTAAAAAAAAAAAAAAAAAGGTTTCCTTTCTACTTCACTAACTTTCCTCTTTTAGTCTCCAGCAAAAAGATGGATGATAATTTAGAAAGATTCCTAGCCATGCACCAATTCTGGCTGAAATCAGTTACAAGCCCAACAGCAATCAGACAAAATACAGGCAGAAATTGTTTAGCAGTTGGTATTCCTTTGCTAAGCCAGAACTTCACTACTTCTGTTATAAAGCAAATCAGCATCAAAAGAGAGGCAAAAATACATGCTCAATACTTCTGACATACTTGATTGTAACAGAATATTCTAAATAGGAACTCAAAAATAAATTGCCAATGCTCTCCGAGATAACTGGCAAAACGGTAGCAATAAATGGCATCAGGATGGAAAATGAATAGTCTCATAATTTCTCCCAAAGTGCCAAGAACTCAGACCTCCACGACTGAAGACTCTTTACAGAGTATACTCATATGAAAATATACTTTTAAGAACCACAGGACTGGAATCCTCATCACAAAGTGCCACAGTGATAACACAAGTTCTGTGGGCAATTTTTTCTCCCCATGCCATTAAATATCTAACTTCCCTGTCTCCACACCTCACAACCCACCTTTTGTACCTCAAAATACTGACTAAAGTCACCAGTGATCTCCATGGCATGAGATGCATGGGAAGCTCTGCAACAGCCTCTGGGGTGGGGAAGTCAACTGAGATCCTAATTTCTCAACTCAGGAGCACAAAGAAAAGAACACTTGTACCGGCTTTCACATCTCTCTTCTTCACATCTTGACGTCTCTGCTAACAGATTCTAACAACCAGGACACCAGAATTCATACTTCAGCATCTTCAACTTCTTTCCTGAAGGACTCCAGCTATTGATTCCTGATAACGCTGCCAAGCTGGTCCCTGAAACAAGCCAGAGAGCGCTCAGGAAACATTCAGGAGAAGGTTGGAAGTAAGAGGTGGTTGCAGGCAGATCCCAGCACGGAAGAGGTCAGCCCCTGACTGCAGGAATTCACAAGGCTTTCCATACCCCAACATATCTATCTCAAAGAGATTGCAATGATTTCCCAGTTTTAGAATAACAAATTGACAAGGAGGAACCAGGAAGGTGCAAAAGCCCATGCAGCTGAGCTGAACCATTTCCAGCTCTTTGCAGGCTGGAGAATGTACAGTCCAAAGCATTACCACAAGTACTAGATGTTACTCTACACTGAAGTCCACCCCTCTTGAACAGAAACCTGAGTTTAGCGGTCAGATTTAGCAGTACACCTTTATACAAAGATTCTGATGTAAATGTTAAAAAAACAAGAAAGAAAGAAGGGAAAAAAACAACAACAACACAACCAGTCAACCAACCCGTTATTTAGAAGAGCAGCTGCACGGAAGGATTTCAGAAGTACTTGGTCCGAAAGTGTTTCAGTTGACATTGAAAACACTCTCTCATTGCACTTCCAATTTCAAAATCTCTTTGCCTTCAAAGTCTGTGTCCTTCTATACTTTCTTCAAAGACTGATGCAATTTAAAAGTCACAGGAAAGCACACTAAAAATACCAGACTTGACTAAATGCATCCACTTCTCTGCAACCTTGGCTCCTTCTAAAGCACCATTTGTGCTGACAAGCATGTAGAAATACTAACAAAAGTCAAACAGGATTTTCTGCTATAGAAAGTACTGCTTCTAGTCTTTTATTTTCCACTTGAACTGTAATTCTGAATAGGAAATGCTCCAATTTTAGTTCAAGCAACTAAACACAAATCCTGATGAAAGGCATTAGGGGTATAAAAATGCCCATTACTACTTTGAACTAGATTTGAACTGGTGACCCAATGATGTGACACTCAGTAGTTCTTTTACTATCTGTGATCACAGAGATTTACATCAGCAAATACTTAAATCCCAGGAGATGATACTTCCTTGGGAAGCAAAAATGTTAGATAAATCTTCAAAATAAAATATTCTATATTTGTGCGGTTTTAACAAGCAAAAAACTACAAATAACAGTCACCTGATCCTACAAGTTTTTAGATCTTTATATTACAAGTACACGACACACAAGTTTGTATGAAAAGCCATTACTTGCAAAGCTCAAGATTCACTACTACACAAGGATAAACACAGCAAGCCCCAAGAGTCTCCCTCATGACTCTAGAAATTCACTAAAAATCAAGATACATTTTGTACAGAAACACACAAATAGTTCCACTTCCAGTCAATGTTTTAAAAACTAAAATATGCAGAACCTGGCATCATGACATCTATCCTTCCAGAACTATTTAGGCTCTTTGCAATCCAGGAGCCTTCTATCAATATCCTGGTGCTATGGCTATGGAAGGTGCAGGTCCCAATGAGGCAAGCACATGTTTCTCACCTGGTTTCAAAGAGGCATCAGCTGAAAGCAGCTATCTAGTTTCCTCTTGAAGTGAAGCATCCTCTAATATTTTATTTGGTTGTAAAAATTTCACACTTGGTACATCTGCCAGCGAGGCAGATAGAGCCAAAAGCACAATTAACAATTCCCAGCAGAGGGCAGATCCTGTTTAACATTTTTCAAGAAGCACTGCATATATGCAGGTGCTCTGTTTCATTGGAGAGTCTCCACACAAAGAAATCTCCTAATCAATAGCAGTACCTTTAAGCTCCCTGATGAAAAGTAATATTCCCTTGAATAGCCATCAGCCCCTCTCCCCATCACATAAGCAAACTCAACCACAAGTGTGACCAATCCTACAAAAAGGCTCTTGAAAAGAAGCATCTGTACAAACAGCTATCTGCCTGCTGGGGGATGGAAGTCCTTTTGCTGGGTTTGTTTTGGAACTACAGATGTACTTCAGCTGCCCTACACTCATTCAGCCACGCAGAACATACCAGCCAAAGATGTTATGCCATCCACATGAAGACAGTCACGTTCTCCAGTTGGCATCCAAGAGGAGTGCAATTTAGGACTTGCCAAGAAAAGTTGCTTATCATAGCTAATTTTTACAGTATCACACATAGCAGTACAATAACTTCACGAAAGGAAAGAAAAATGTAATGTAAATTACAAAGACAGGTGATAAATCTTCCAAAAGCATCCAAAAAGATCATAGTAAAAGCTTGTAAGGGTAAACAACCTGGTTTCATAAACACACTTCTGATTAACCCTTTTGCAACTTCAAAAAGATATGATCTCTGTTGTGCCTAAGCACATCTGCTAGAGCTTGCCAAGGAAAGCATGAGCAAGCAGCTTCAAAGGCAGGATGACGTACCTACAGCAGTAAACCCTAATCCTTGCTGGGGAAACCACGCAACTGAACTTAGTCATAGAAAATGGGATTAGAAACTCTAAAACAAAACAAGACGTTTAAAGAATTAGCAGTCATACCAAGATCATGTTGAAAATACTGAGCAATGTTTAAATAACAACTTTTGTCAGGGTTGATAACGAGGTGAGTAAAACTAACATCTTACACAGTAAACCTTTAGAAGATGGGGATGGGAAGAGGATATCTGTGTCAGCCTAAAGGCTTACACACTGTCACCGGATGATGGTTTGGCAAAGAGCAGAAGTGCCAGAGAACACCATGGTCACCTTAGAAATTCAAGGACATGGACCCCTAGAAAAAGGTTTCTGTGATTTGACCATAGCAAACATGGCATGGATTGAAGCACACAGTGCTTTGTCGTTCAAAGTGATTGCTCCTGTGCAGGGGCCAAGGGAGAGTCTCTGGGAAGTGATTTGGGAAGCACAGCATTATTCTTTCCACAGTTCATAATGTCATGCAAACACATGTATACAAGAATGTTGCAACTGCTCCAGTGGCCGTCTCTGCTAGCGTCATGCACATGGCAGAAATGCAGAGGTCAGGATTTCTGAGGCACTTCCCCAAGGGGACAGTGAATGTGACTTTCTGAAGTTCCCCACGTTTCTTGCACTGTAATTTCCTGGACAACAGCATCGCATATTTTCCAATGCCCAAACCTAACCCAAATTACATGTTTACACAGCCCACACGAAATTCAGGTTTTGATCAATGTGTGTTTTCATTTTTGGACAAGAACTGATTTTCTAACTTAAGACTATCTTTCTAAAATAAACCATGTCTGCATGTAGGTTCAGGGTGCCTAGAGAGATCCTAAAAAAACAATTAATTTAAGTGAGCTTCCCGGGCCTTCTCACTGCCAAGCAAGCTTCATTAGCAAGTACCAAGTATTCAAGTCCTGATCAGTTCAACAGATAAAATAAAGAGACCTGCATCAGGAAAAGGAAGGCGGTGGCAGGAAGAAAGTAGACAAGAAAGGAGAGAAGAGAATACCTTGAGGAAAAAAAAGGCAGACCATCAGGATCTAAGTGCTGATTAAATCTGCTCCCAAACATATGAATGTGACCATAAGGCACAAGTCCAGTCTAGCACTGAGAGCATATTCCCCCTTTGATCACTCTCTGGTGTCGATGGAAACCCTCTGGGGCTTGAAGAGATATCAAGTCTTTGAAAGATGAGTATCTAACATAGAACACAGAGGGGGAATGGAAGTTAAAGTGAGTTTCCACCCCTTCTCCCGGGGCCCAGGACTATCACTTCCATTTAATGAAGTCAGAGTGCTCAGATTTCAGTCACCTCTCTCTCTCTTCCCAGTCAACAGTCTCTTCTTTCCTACATATCAGGCTCTTCTTTCCTTTAGAAAGACCTCCCTCTCCCCAAAGTGAAAAGAAAACAGGACAAGACAGATACCAAGTACCACAACTTATGTGCAGTTCTTCAGTACAGGGCTGTCCAAATTCACGGCAAGAGCAGAAGGGCTGTGTTATCTTTCGTTTACCTCTGACACTTCCATGTGAGTCTTTTCTCCCTTGCAGTTTCACAGATCCCAGCAGAGCCCTGTGGAAGAGTGACCTTGCAGCAACAACCAACTGTGCAATATTAGGAACAATTTGGAACCAGGTAGTTCCCAAAGGTTGTGGTAGCTTTGAGTGTAGAAGTCTGGAAACTGCTTAGCTAGAGTCTCTGCAGGGAAAGCAGAAGGACACTCGAGGATCACCCTTGTAGAGCCCCTGTGAAGCCTCGAAGGTAACCAGACCTCCATATGGACCCAGATAAACTATGCAAAAATTCAGCTTCAACCAGCATTCTGATCAACAGCAGAGCCTCTTTGCTATGCTTGGACAAAAAAACAAAAGGGAAGATAGGACATTTCACACTCTGCTCAGTCACTTGAAAGATGAAGGCAAGGAGGGGATTTTTTTTGTTGTTGTTTTAAGTCCTTGCTTAGAAGTTATGGGGGAAAACAACAACTCTTAGCTTTCCTTCCATATTTAGGCTGAGACTTTTTCAGTATTTCCAGTGTTGCGAAACAACACACAAGAAAACAAATCTACTTTGACTACACAGAAGTGCCAACCAGAAAAAAATAAGCCACAAAAGCTTGTATAAATACATGCACATCCCTAAAAACAGATGCACCTATCAAAGCATTGTTTAAAGTTTGTCTGAGTTGAGAGTCTAACTGAACTCACTGTACTTGCTGTTAAGAACAATTTTACTCAAAATAATAACCAGGATTCAAACCAAGTAAGAAATAATGAACTTGGCTTTAATTGGTTTGCGAGAAAACCCAATTTGCAAATGCTACCCTTAGCCAGCTATTGAATATACAAGCTGACTGAGCCCAGAAGGCACTGTGATGAGTGGCTTAAGTGGAGGCACCCTACACCCACCAACATTCCTGTTGAATGAATGTAAAATCATCAAGAATTGCTTTTATTTATCTTACTAAAAGCGTTTCTTGGAAGGGCTGGAAAAATTTATTTCAGATGGATTTTTCAGCTGAGAACAAAGTTGTATTTATTATAATTATGCACTCTCCAGTGTGGTCTGCCTTGCCGAGAAAGAACATTAAATTCATCTGTGCACGAACTCACGGAAGTGACCTTTTGAATGAAAATGCTACAGCAAGAGACTTGTGGAGCATTCTCACTAAATAATAACCTACTGTCTGCAACTTGCAGATTAGTGCTCAGACCACTGATTTCAGCTGCTACTTACACAGGCACAAGTCCACATGAGGTCAATCAGCCGAGAATAAATTGTGCGTGCTGCAGAATACAATATGGAGAACTGTACTTGGGAAGTTTCATAGTCTCCAGTCCAATATGGTTTTGTGAACTTTTATTAACCACCATTCAGCAGCATAACATTGCAGGGCATTTTAAAGAGGTCTTTTCTGCAGGACACCCAGTATTCATTTACCTAAGAGAATCAAAGGTGTTATTGACACAAACTGAACAAGCTCTCACTATAATGAGAGCAACAAATGCAAGGATGAACACCTACCACCCACGCAGAAATACCCTTTTTGCAGAAGGACATGAAGATTATCTGAAAGGCTTCTTCTCCATGGAAAGCCCAAACACTTGGGGAGAAGACAGGTTAGCACTAAAGAACTAGGACAGTCAAACTAGAAAGTTGATTCCATTGCCTAAATGAAAGGTGAAATGTAAAAGAGCAAAATATGTAAAACAGTAAAGACATAAAATGTAAAATAGTAAAATGCTTGTTTGGAAATGAAGGATGTCTTTTCATTGTTCAAATATTAAATGTCCTTCTTAGAGAAATCAGATGATCTTATTCACTGCAGAAAGGCTGGGTATCTCATCCTGTAAGGAACTTAAAACAGATGTCTGAGCCTTCCCAGCAGCTGGGTTGCTGGGTAGTCAAATTCCCTGCTGCCAAAGAAAGCAAGGCAAGCTCGCGTGCTGACGTCCACATCTCAGGGGCAATTGGAAGTCACTCCCTCTGCCTGCCCAGCCCAACAGTATCCTGCAATGGACAGGACCTGCTGGCAACCTGCTCCGGGCTCCCCCTCCCTCTTACTCTCTGAGGTATGCACAGCAGACTCTTGTGGTTCATGGCCATCTGGAGATTGTGGTATGCAGTTCAAAGGTTTAGAAAAGAGACTACCCTGTATTAAGCATCAAGAAGCCAAAATGCAGCTATAAAAACAGCGTGTGCTGCCAGTTTGGGTTCTGCACTCCCCTTTCAGACTCTGTGTTTGCATTTCAGCCAGCTCGTTCTCCTCCCACTGCTCTGCTCACTGAACCTGCTGATTTGGTCCCAAGTCTGCATCTCTGTGTGCTGTTGTCTCCAAGGGGAAATAAGATACAAGAAATTCAGCGTCTTGACTTTGCTACAGAACCAATTAATTGAGCTGCATAGAAGGAAAAGCTTTCACTTGAACTAATTGTTTTCTATGCAATTAACACAGCACATGCAATTTGTGAGGGGCACAAAAGCTTGATCCTCCTGTGTCTTCACATGTTGATTATTTACAGTAATGCATTCCAGACAAATAGAAGAACAGTCTCCACTCAAGTACAGAAGAAGCCAAGAACAATAAAACAATTAGGTAAAGTTTGACCATAGTACTTGAGGGCATTGAAAACCTTTGGACCAAAACCTTGCAGAAGAAAACCAGGCATTTCTTGGTTAACAATTAATAATTTAGCCCTGATTTCTCTCATCCAGACATCCAGCTGAAGAGGAAAATTATGCAGTATTTATACACTTGGTACCACACAATCCCCCAGCATTTTCAAACAAAACCCCACAGTTCATGGTACATTCACCATTTTAGATGAGAAATGTGAAATTTCTTTCTTAATATCACAACTGAAGAGTTTTTGCAAAAAGTACTTGTGTGTCAAAGGAAGGACTTGGGAGTACACTGTGGCTTTTAAAAAAATTTTAATAATATTTATAAATTCACCCTAAAAAATCCCCACAACAGCTAAACTCAAGAAATTTCCTTTAAAAACTATTTTTTCCATTGTTTATCTTTGCACTAATCCTTTGGGTTAAGTAAACTACCAAGACACTTCACCCCTCAAGAGCCCTCACCACTGGAGCATATGCAAGATGCTTGCTGCCAGGATAGGGAAAAAGCGAGCAAACACAGACACAGTGCAAGACCTGTAAATGAACAACTTCATGGGTTGAACCAGATAAAAGAAGTATTTCTAAAGCCTATTTCCTTAATTGGAGACACTAGTTAAAAGTATAAACAAGTTTTACCTTGCAACCTGTCCTGAAGGTAAGTGCCTTCAGAGGAACTGTTGGCAGGCAGTGCCTGTGCAAGAGAAGAGCTAGTGATAGGAAGCATTCTCAGAGCAAGGATACAAATAAACAAAAAACTAACTTTTTCTGTGTAATGATAATAGCTACATCAACAGCAGCAGCTCAGCCAGCCTTCAGATTACACTCATGCAAGGTACACAGTTTAATGGACACAAATGCATCTTCCATTTGTTTGGTTCCAGAAGATCAAGATACAAGGGGCACACACCACTCAGACAGGCCACTGCCAACATCTTGTCTAGTGCTGTTTTCCTCCCTGCAGAACTCTGCATTCTCAAGCCAAAATGTTTGCTGCTTGAATATGCAGACTTAGTTCTGTTTTATTAGGACGCACTGAATATTTAATCATTTGGTTGCATTTCTAAAGTCTTTTAGAGTAGGATCGTAGCAAGGAGAGTTTTGGTTACATGCTGCTAAGATAATACGACACAGACAAGAAACCAGTGTCACTCTTTCTGTTTCCCAAAGTTTATCTGCTCTGTTAAAGGAGATTCATCTGAGCCCCATCCCACAAGGAATTCAGTAAGCCCTTACATTTCATATCAGCCTGAAGTTACATGCTATCAAAGGTGAAATAAGGCAACAACAGATTTGTCTGGACCTTAATCTAAAGTTTTCCCGGCACAATGCCTCTCAATAAATACACAGCATGCTAAAAATACAGGAGGACTGCTTCTTCAGTTGGTCCATCTAAGAAAGCAGACCGCAGGTTTCAGGTGGTTTCAGAACAGAAAACTCCAGACTTCTTGAATTCATTTTTGGCAGGAAGATCCTCGGACTTTGCAGTCAAAGGATGGGCCTAAGACCATAAAATGAATCTGAGGAGAAAAAACTTCTGACTGTTGTTCCCACAGCCTAACCACTGGCTTAGTATGATCACAGACTCTGAAAAGAAGGGATACAAGGACAGAGCAGAAAAGCAAAAAATTCAGTGAAGACAATGAGCCACAAACATGAGTGATATTAATAACCAAGTATGTGAGATGCAAAAATTCCCCAGTAAGATGGGTAGGAAAAAGGAGCAAAACAATGAGACAAAGAAAACAATACAGCTAGGAAAAGGAGAGGAAAATAGGAGTTCTTATTTTTGACATAGTGATTTAAGACAGACTCTGCTGGAGTCCAAGTGATAAGTGTCAGTAAATGGAGACAATCAGCAATGACAGATGTCTGCAAGCCTGTTTTATCTAAGTTCAGATCACAGGAGACTGGCGAGTCAAATGCAAGCTGTTTGTGAAGCTTGTATCTTCTAAAAAGAAGTCAAAATGACAAGGTAATTTGAAGACAACACAATACAGACATAACCCTCCTCTTCAGCATTCACTGTTTGAAAAGCAGTCTGCAGACAAACAAATGAGACAACCAGTAAGAAAAGGAGGAATTCATCACACAGGAGACCCAGACATGAGTCATGACCTTCACATGCATTCAGGTAGCTTCCTTACATGCTTTCCAAGCAGAGTAAAGGTCTTTCAGACTGTGTCAGAAGAAAGCTCTTTCCTCCCCCACAAGAAGAGGGGGGAGTTTGGTAATTTTACAGTTACAGTTTATACACGGGATGAGATGAAGTCAGCCCAGTGTCATGGCCTTGAAGATACTTGCCTTCTTCAAAGGTTTTGTTCAGTCTTTACAACATCCCTTTACTATGCCCACCACCTCCTAAAGCCCTTCCCCTACCTCCCGGCTCAGTCTGACCTCAGCCACCATTTAACCCTTTCATTCCACATCAGTCAATCAGAATTTTTCTTTAGCTCAGCTCTAAAAGATGCTTTTGCAGTAGGTTGCTAGCTCCGTGGGATGGATTTGCTGCCCATAATCAGTGGGATGGCTGTTACGGGGGATAATTTATGCAACAGAATGGCCTGATCTGGACATAGAAAACATGCAGTTCCTGTGGCTTCCTGCTGGCAATTATCCACCACCTGGGATTCAAAGAGGATCCCACACAGAGAAAGAGGTTTAAAAAAAAAAAAATCAAGCAACTACTAATACAGTATAAACAAATAAAAAGCTTATTACAAAGAGTGAGGAATACAGAACTTGGCAAGGAAGAGGACTTCTGCATATTTTGCACTCTTTCCCTATCAGGCCTCAGGTGTGGCTGCCACAACTACACCATTTTTTGACTGACAGCATTATCCCAGACTGTCTTGATTATGAGCTCTGGTTCTATAATAAGTAAAAAAAAAAAAGTCTCTTGTGGACAACAGTACTTGACCTGGTGGTCATATCTGTGTGCTGGGACAGGAGAGAAAAGAGTCAATCAGTTGTGCTCATTAAAAAGCCTCTGCACCATCTGCAGGCATGCTATTAATGGTCAAGTGTGTTCCCTGCTTCCAAGGAACACTTGACTCCTTTTACACAGGGAAAGCTCAGGAGGGCTGGTGAGATTCCTGGCAAAACACATTCTTCATAGCTGTTTCTACAGCTTATCAAGCCTTTTTGCCTTCAATTTGCTGTTCAGCCAGTGGGAGTCAAGAAGAAAAACAAAAGTAGCTCCGTAACTAGTGGAGCTCCATAAAGCTGACCTCCCATCAGTTTGTCCCACAAGGCTGACTGACTGTGCAGGCTCGCAAACTGTGAGCTCCAACTGAGGGTCTGGAAGAAGCCAGGGCATATATCGAGTCAGTCAACCCAATTCACAAATTTTCCAGTGCTAATAAACTCACAAATGTAGCTTCTCACTCAGTGATGAGTCCCTGTTTGTTTGGGGTTTTTAAAGCGTCTCTACACCTAGCTCTTCAGGAATTCTGTTGAAATCTTAGGAATCTTTGAGATCTCTTCTGATCAAATTTGGTTCAAGTTGGCCAATACCTTCAAAATTAATGGGGAGACAGACACTGATAACTGCATAAAGCTCACCTCCTTCTGTGAACTATCTTCTTTCATTGACAAAATCCATTTTCCTGCTCAAGTCACTGTCCCACTCCGGGATATTTAGCAAATCAGTATCTTGACAAGCTCCCTCAGCCTGAATTAGAGCCAGGATAGGGTTAGTTTTTGCTTTGACCATACTTTCTCCCAGATCTCAAAAATAAACCCCCCACAAACAAAATAAACAAAAAAGCCCCAAACCAAAACACAAAACCCCAAAGCCAAACAAAAAACAAACCCCCACAGACCTCTGCTCTTGAGTTGCCTCTGAATTTCTATTACTGCTTTGCATACACCAAAACCAGAGATGAAATAAAACCACATCACCACCAGAAGTAACAAACTTCCATCTCATAATAATGGAGAAGACTGAAGAGGAAAGAAGGGAGAATCCTTTTCTTTACTGCTAGCACCTTTCCTTTCTTGAGGTTCACTCTTTCCTCTGCTAATCCTAATGACTGCAGTCAGGATCCTAAGGTCTTGATGCTCTGTGAGAAAAGGAAAGGTCCCTGTTATCCATCATTAAACCCAGCACCCTGCAGCTTGTCAGTCCTGGTAGCTGCTCACTATAGCCACCTACACCTCGGCAACCCATTGTCAGTAAGAGGCCAGCAGCATTTTAACTGGGAAAAGCTCTGTCCCCTGATGCACTGGGAATCTTTTCCATGCTCAAAATACCAATTTATAGGAAGCCTCCAGTGCACTGTCAGTGGTTGGACTTGGTTTAAAATATGCTGGCATTAAAGTGCTTGTGAAGAAGGAACAGTCAGAAAACTGCATCTAAATCTCCCACACAACCCAGTTCTCACATCCTTTTTTTTTTTTTTTTTCTTGCCAGTTTGGACCAGCCTCAGGTGATGCTAGGTGGATGGATACTGTCTCAGCAGAGAAGGCTTGCAAACCAGCAGCACCACAAGCTGCCTCCAAACAAAATAAAGTCTCTCCTTTCTATTTGCAGGTGTTGTTCAGGATACAGCATTGGCCATACTGGCACTAAATGGTTTGGCCTGCTGCATCAGCCTGCCAGCATCACCTCACTTTGTATGCGGGGGCTTGCTGGGTGCAAAGGGCTCCGTCAGTTTCACAAGCCATTGCAGAGACCGAAGCCTTCATCTAAAAATAATACTGGGGGCAGTGATCCCACTGATAATCACATCATTAGAGGAGAATCAAGTTCCTCCTTGTCCAGATAAACAGCAGGTCTCTGCAGCACCTTGAGTCTTCCTTTGCAGTAAAACAGTATCTGCAAAATCACAGAAAAAGCTTCATTTGTGACTGCCACACCAACACGCTTCTTGTAACAGGCAAGGTAGGGGCATGCAATTCCTGCTCAGCAAGCCTGTTCTCTCCAGCCAGTTGTTATTTCAGGCATGTTTATTATGTGCACTGTTCACAGGCTTGGCCACACAATCGCCTGTCAGAACTCCATTGCCACAGGTACTGGCATCGCAAAACCTCTCTCCTTAGCTGTGGACTTTCTAATCACACAAGACAGCAGGGGGAGGGAGGGACCCAACGTCCCTGTCAGCACCTCTCAATGAACTCATTTAGGAACACCATCCCTCACTCTGTGCTCCCCTTCTTCTGACTCGGAAGCACAGACCAAAACCTGGCACAATCAAGTTGTCCTGTAACGTGCAATGAGTATCTCTGCCCTGCCATGACTAATGGCTCTTCTGAGATTGTCACCAGCCCTGCCCCAGAGACATCTCTGACATGCTGAGTCCTTTCCCCCATGTTGCAAAAATGGCAGTGCAGCTTGCCCGGTTGTCTTGGATTCATGAACCCCCTCAAACAAATGCAGGACAGGAGTATGTAGAGCCATAAAGTCACTGGTTAAATGCATTAATAAGCTGAGAAGATTCCTATGCAGCTAACCAGAAAGGGCAAATTCTTACCCTGTAACAGGGTAAGAAAAAACAGTAAGTAAAACAGGGCAGCTCATATCAGAGAACCATTGCCAAACCCAGTACCAAATACGTATGTTGTCAGGAGACAAAACAAAAGGCCATGTGCAGCTCAGCATTACTGAAACTGCAGGACATGCCTGACAAGGAGACATTTCTATAGGCACAGCCACAACCACAGGGCACATCACAGACAACACTGAATGGAAAAGTAGGCCAGAGAATCACTAGCCAAACAATAGCTTTTTGCCACAAGCTAATGTCTCTTCAATCATGCCAATCCTCCCAATATGACTTAAAGGGGAGAGAAAAAAAAGCAAAAAGAAAAGGTGGGCGGTTTGCATTTACTAAATATATTGCCCATTACCTCAGAGGATGGCCATATGTTTTCAGATTATAAAGAAACACAAACTATTACCAACATTAATGCCTTTCAATATCACAGGAAGACAAAAGTGAACTTCAGCATAATGCTGGGTTACTACAGGCTGACAGAGCCATATAAAAGAGCACAGTTGCCACTTTCGCCAGTAGAAGAGCAACTGCTGAAGATGCTTAGAGGAGCAGCACTTTTAGGAATCAAAGTGAGGGTTCAGTGGGTGTTTGATTCAGAGTTGAGTAACTGCTGATGAAACGTGGCCAAACACTGAGCACATCCTTCCCTTTGCTTCACTAGAGGGGCTGATGGCAGGATCCCTGCTGCCCAACAGCACAACACACAGCACAGCCACTGCTCAGGGATGCTCAATACTGGATGCTCCCACCAGCCAGATGAGGCTAACCTGGCCCGACAGGCTGGGAGGATGAAAAAAATAATCCACAACCATATCAAAACAACTCTGGCAGACAAAACTTTCCAAGTTCCCTTCCAGCACAGCACAACTCCATAACAGTTGCCCAAGTTTATTCTCAAAGAGGTGTTATATTTTTGCTAACTAGTAATTGCAGGGTGGCAGGGAAATTCTCAGAAAGGCAGTGACAAGTCCCAGTCACAGAGTTGCCTTGACTCTGCTGAAGAAGTCTGCTGCACTCCTCCCCAGGATTCACCGGGCATTTTCAGACCAGGCTTTCCATCTGCTGCCCAGCTGCAGAGATGCAAGGAGAAATTCTTACAGCACTGTGTGTAATTGTGAGGGCAACTCACAAACAAAATTCAATCAGCAGGAAGGTGTTCAGATGAGACACTGGAGTTCATGGTGGTATAATCATCACAGAACGAGCAGTCCTTAATCCAGCCTGCACAGTTATTTAGAGGTTCCTGTTCTGAGCAAGTACACCACGTACTTTGATCTCTGCTGCCTCCTGCCAAAACTGTGGAAATTAGCAAGCCAAAAATCAAGAGGCACAGACAAAGATATCATGGCAGACAAAATACATCCTATGGTTATATAAGGTGCTCTCCTCCTGAAGGACACTGGTGCACTTCAGATGACACAAAAGTAGAGTTATAACTAATTACTTTTACCTTAATCAAAAAAGTTGCCTTAAACCTACAGATGAGGAGCTTCTGTTACATGAGAATAATTGAAATTTTGCTGTTCAGTTCACAAACTACCTGAAGTGATGCTCTGAAAGGGCCCGAATCCACTCAAACTATTGGATTAGGCGTGGTAACAACACAATGGTGCAATGAGAGCTGTGGTCACGGCCCTGGACCGAAACTGTGTCTTACAGGGGTGTTAGCCACAGTGACAGTCATGCTGAGTTCTTCCTTAAAGCAAGGATCTTTGTCACATATGATGAATCATGCCTCAAGTCACAGTACTTCAAGCAAACTCTTTAATTTGGGATGAAATCGGTCTTCAAGAGCATGCTTCTGCCAGATTTTGGCTCAAAACCACCTTATTAGAGAAAGACAGATTCTGCAGACTTGTCACATAGTTAACATTCACTTAAATCTCTTGTTTTTAAAAACAACAACAGTTGAGAAAACTATGTGATAATTAAGCTGCAGGCATGGGAAGCAGACAGATAGTTGATGCGTTCAAATAACCTTTATTCTGCCCTGTAGAGGAAAGCTACAATAGAGAAATGATTAATGTTTGGGGGTTTTCATTGCAAATTTGATCCAGTTAATTTAAAAATGCATTAATTTCTTAGTTCCTTCTCCCTCAAACCAGAGGAGAATGACCAGCTGAGGTGTGCTGCTAAGGCTGTACTTCTATGGACAAAACTGAGCACGGCTAGATTTCTTCTTCCTGTGACATTTATCCGGATTTTATTACATAACTGCAAGATTCTGCTTGTAATCTGCTGATAAATGCTTCAACTCTAGTTAACAGAGCTTTGGGCTGTAATTACAAGTGACAGTGCAATGAATAGTCATGGAGACAGATCAACAACTTGGTTTCAGGATAGTGATGAGCTAAATATCTCCTTTCTCCTCCAGCCACCTTCGGCAAAAGAAAGGTCTTTGGCAGTCCTGGGCAGTCTGGACTTATTTTAACCTGAAAAGTCAGACCCTCCTGCAGAGCACAGTGTGTTCTCAGGAATGTTTGTTCAGTGCAGCTAGGCAGTACAGCTCCACCTCCTGAATTATTTAGAGGACACACTTCCTGCAGCACCTCCCACCCTTAGACCACCAGGTGTGTGGGACAGTTCTTCCAGGCAAGGAGGGACAGACCCTGAACAAGAAGCTCTCCCTGGAAACAGAAGCAAGCAGCAAATGCCTGCAAGGCAGATGGAAGTAAGCAGCAGTCACCAGAGGTAGCAAGGGCAAAAACACTGGAGAGGACAAGAGGAAGATGCTGTCAGGGTTTCAGCTAGAATCACGGGAAGCCTTGGTGCAGAGATCTTCCAAGTCCAACACTCCCTCACTGCAGGGTTTCTCTACAAACACATCGGCTCTGAGGGAATCAGGCTCTAAGGCAGCACCAAAGCAACTAAGTTGTTATATGCTCATTTTCAAGATCCTACATTACCACTCTACTTTTTGAGTGGGCAGCTGTCAATCTCTCGTATGCAGTGAGATAATACCAGCCTTTTGACAGACAGAGTCTACATTTAAGATCTAAAATAAACTGTGAGAGTTTTATATAGACAAACTATGGAAAGGAAATGAGTAAAAGATGCATCCGTATCCTAGTGCTCTTAAAGAAAACGTAGGCAGCCAAAGCTCTTCTTCCCCACGCTCATGTGTTATACCACTCAAGACTTATTATTTTGGGATTATTTCTGGTGCACTGACTGGAGAGGATATCCACAAGTCATATATGCAACTACTCCACAAGCAACCTAGCTGTATGATTGCTTCCACATCCTCCTCCTTTTCTACTTCCTATTCCTTTGGCTGATGTATAAGCTGTGTGAGGCAGGGAGCATCTTGCAGTCTTCACAGCAAGCTTTTTATTAGCATATGTAAGGTTGAAGACATGCACAGCTTCCACACAGATAAGCCCAACACCTGACCACTGTCCACAGCTGGAATACCACAACCAGAGAGCAAAATGGATCCGAGATGTGCTTGTATACCTTTAGTTTATGTACCTTGGCCTGCAGATGAAATGGAGCAAGCACCGGGACCTCCATCTTAAAGGTAGTCGAGACACCATGGAAAACACACAGTTCAACACAATCCTGCATCTGGCTCCCTTGGAAAGCAACAGCCAAGTCTTAGCCTCAGTGTGACTGAAGGGGATTTGGGATGGCACTACCATCAGGGAATTACACAACTTTTAAAGTAGAGCTGGTGCTCTCAGCATCTTAAAAAGAAAATTCAAGGGGGGGGGAATAACATCTGTCTGTAGTCATGGACAAACTCCTCACATCCTTCTCCTGCAGAAGTATTGAGAAGTCTTTCATTGGATCCCTTCCAGAAGAACACCATCTATCTGCACCCCTACATTAAGCACAATACACCCTATGGTATCTGTGACCTATGGTCACAGATCATCATCTCACCATCTCTGACCTTCAATAAATGCAAACTGCAATTTTTATCTTACACAGAATACACCATATCAAACCAGAAGTAATCGTATTCCATCTATGTTCTACACGGGGTGAAAAAGACATATTGACTTCATGACTGATAAGATCCAGGTTGTGCACAGGTTGCTCAGCCCAGTGCAGTCCTCTGAGTGTCACTGAGCACAAACCAAGGTGGGAGAGCTTTACAGGTATCTACACTGCTGGACTCAAGACCATCAATGGAGATCTCAACAGCATCAACATTGCAGCATGGAGAGAAAAGAGAGTAAAGAGATGAAAAAAAACAGAATCAACCTCATTAAAACCCTTTCCAGGTAAATGAAGTTAATAAGCAGGTGGTCAGAGCCTACCAAGAAAAGGCCTCATCCCAGCACAAACAAGATCCCTCTTCCTTGCCCCTGCCCACAGGTTTGCAGGGAGTCTCCTCTCTGCAGTTCGGGGCACGGGAAGGCCAGCTCACCTGTCCTGGGCAGCACCACTTAAGTCCCACTCAGTCTCTGGTGACCCATGCCCTCTGCCAGCTGCCCTGCTGCCCCCCTCCTGCTCACCGGTCCCCTCCTTCGGCCCCGTCCCCTCGCAGGTCACCTTGCTCCCTGTCACCACCCCCAAGAGACACCTGCCCCTGCATCGGCAGGCCCGTGCCGGCTCCAGCCCTCACTGCAGACACCCTTCCCAGGGGCTCCAGCCCAACCCCTTCCCCTGGCCCTGCAGCCACCGTGCCGCACTGAGCCCCTCCGAGCGCCGCTGCCACCGCGCCGGGACCCCCTCCTGGTCGGGACCCCCAGCTCACGGCTCTGCGCCTCCTGCAGCTCCGCTCAGCCCGCTCCAGGCGCTCCACAGACCTCAGCCGGGACCCCAAGAGCCTCATCCCCCGGGCAGCCCCTGCAGCCCCTCCGGGCCCTCTGTCCCACGGGCCGCCGCAGCCCCCCGCGCCCACAGCCGCCCCCCGCCCCAGGGGCGCAGCCCCTCGCCACGGCGCGACCCCAGAGCGCCCCGGGCGGCCGCCCCCCCTACCTGTGCGGGCTCCACGCCGGCGGGCAGCCCCTCGGGCAGGGCCTGGAGCAGCAGCAGGGCCATGGCGGCGCGGAGCCTGCTCGCCATCCCCCCCACCCCCCGCTCCCGCCTCCCCGGCCCGACTGCGGCCCGGGACGGGAGCCGAGGGGCACCTCGCGCCTGGGCCCGCCCCTGGCGCTCGCCTATTGGCCGAGGGGCGCGCGGCTCGGCTCTCTATTGGCTCAGCGCGCTGTCGCTCAGGGCAAAACCGGGAGGGGCGGGGCCTGCGCCCTGGGTGCTGCCATCTTGAGAGTGGCGCGGCGGGGAGGGCGCACGGGGTGGGCTGCGTGCCGCCACGTTGTGAGTGGCGGAACCGTGTGCCGGGGGGCGCGGGATCCGCACCCCACGCCGTGGAGCCCCGGGAGCAGAGCTGGGCACGGCGGGCAGGGGGCTCGCAGCCTTCCTGGCCGGACACACAGCCCTGACGCCCCGGCGGCAGCCAGGCGCTCGCCCTCTATTCACCTGGCCGCTGCTGGTCGCCGTGATCGCGGCTCAGCCTCCTGCCCGGGGCTCCCACGCTGTCCCACGGCACAGCAGCCCACCCGCTCCCGGGGCGTGCGGGGGTGCTGGGGCGGCAGGATGGTGCTGGACTGCCCCGCGGGCAGCCGTGTGTTGGTGCCAGCCCCACTGGGAGACAGGGGCAGCGTGGAGAAGAGGATCTCCCACGTGGCGATCCCTCGCACTCCCAGGAGCAGTGAGGGCACCGCACTTGGGATTCATTCACAGCCCCGGCGAGACAGGCAGAGCTTCTGGGGCAGTCAGAGGGTTCCTACACTGCCATTCCCAGCGTGCCAGGCAGCCTCCTCCATGCCGGGTTGGCATGACAAGGTTTATCAGATGCTCAGATAACACGTTAAGAAAAGCCAGGAAAAAGAACCGACGTCGCAGCTTATCTCTCGCCCTGGCCTTTTGCTATCAGGGCAGTACGTGGGCACACCTAGCCCGTCAGATCGGCTCAGCACCTGCCCTGGCACAGGCTGGCAGGCGCTCACCATCACACACGGACCCTTCTCCCTCCTCGCTCTGCTCCCCAAACCTTTGGGGTGGCAGCTGTGAGAGCCAGACCCTCCTTGGGGACTGCTGGTGCTTCAAGCAGCCCACCACTGCCTCCCCAGCCCCTGCTCAGGCTCTGCTGCAGACCAACACGACATCCTCGGTGTGGTTACCATGTGGAGGGAGGCTGTGAACATGCTGGAGCACTGACATGTCAGTCACAAACAGGTATTGAAGGAGATTTATTCCTGTCCCCAGACAGTCCTGAAATAAGAGGTGCGGCAAGGAGATGGCAGAGTTCACCAGAGCACAGGACAAGCCCTGATAGGGTGTGACTCATTGCTAGAGACCAATTAACACTTGCTGCTCTTCCCAAGCTGGGATGAGTCTGGCTCTAACTTCTAGCAACGAGGTTTCTTTTCTGTTGTGATGGGAAATGGAGGCAAGGCTGGCCAGAGCATGGGGACTTGCTGGCCACAGCTTGGCTGTGACCCCTCTGCTCCCCAGTGAGACCAAGGCAGGCTGGAGGGTTACTGTGGTTTTGGGGAGAGCTGGCAGGCACAGGCTGCAGCGACCATCTCCGGAGTGATGTGAGCTGTTGAGATTACTTGAATACTCCGGGGGAGATTCCAGCTACAACCTACAAACCTAGAAACCCTGCTGAGCTGAACTGTCAGCTGGCATAAATCCATGTCGATCTGAGGAGGAAATCCACTGCTGTAACCTCAGGGAGGAAGGTCTGTCCTGAGGATGGTTTGCCCATTCTCCAAGCCCAAAGCCACCCTTATCCTCTGCCCACAAGCAATAGACTGCAGTGTGCCCAGGGAGGGGGAGAGCTGATGCGAGTTGACAGTAGCTCTTCAGAGGGTCTCCCTGCTCCCTTGTCCCTCCAGTACAACTGAGGATGGGAAAAAAGGAATGGCCAAACAGCTGAAGCTTTGCCTCCATGGTCCCAGCCTTGGCTTTGTGTGGCTGCTGCCCCAGCATCACTGGCTGCAGAGTCCCCTGCCCTGCTGGGACCCCTCCAAACTGGCAAGGCAGGAAGGGTCAGCAAAAAGAGCGGGGCTGTGACCCTCAGGGGAAAGGCAGTTTTAGGGTGCTTCAGCACATCATTTTATAAGCATCACCGTGCTCCCAAGCATGCCAGAGGCACCTTGGACCCAAGCATGGCTCAGGCTGCTACGGGTACCTGTCTGAAAGTCCTCAAAGCTGTTTTGGGTGTAGGACAAGAGCAGCTTGAGTTAAGAAGCTTAAGAAAAGCAGAGAGCAGAGATATCTCCTTGTGGCTTCTCCCTGCTCCCAAAAGGAGTGACACCTGTTTCACTTCATGTGCTTATCTGTTATTTCAACTGCACCTTAACCAGGGATCTAGTAATGCCCAGGGAACAGATACACAAATTTGAACATGTTTTCCTACTTTCCACTGGCCTATGAATTATTTCAGAGCTCTTTTTCAGCTTTCTAGCTGTAGCTACATGTGGTTGGACACATTATCCTCTGCCCCTTGCAGCTTGGGCAGAAGCAAACCTGCTGTGGATAGAGCTTGGCCCTTCAAGAAGTACCTTTTGGGTTTGTCTGCTCTCTCTGTAGGAGCAGAGTGGTTAATGTGTCTCTACTCAGGCATGTGACTAATGTGAGACACTCCAGGGGATCTGGCACATATCCCTGGCTGGAGTATGAACCATCCACTGGGCCATGGGGCTCTGGGGGCACTCATGTCATATGCTTGTCCCACCAAGGGATGTTCATCAGCAAACAGAGAGCCTGGGTGCAGCTGATTAAAAATAGGGGCTTTAGCCCAGGATTTGGGCTTCTTCCTCCTCCAAAAATAGGCTGCAACAAATTCAAGCTGCTCTTCTTCAGGGTGGGAGAAGCCTCATAGCAGACCCAGGTTAGCATCATGCAAACTCTGCCTGCTCAAGAAGATAAACAGCACCCATGGGTGTAGGAAGGGTCACCCAGTGTCATCCTCCCAGTCCCCACAATGGGACAAGTATCATCATGATCACAGCACTGTCACCTTTGGTCACTTGCCTTGGGACTGTTTGCAGCCCCAAGAACCATTTGAGGAAGGCTGCACTGGATGCCCAAAGGTTTCAGAACTCATGCCAGCCCTTGTACTCCTCCCCCTTCCCCTGGCCTCTGTGCTGACCCTCACCCTGGTTCCTGGTCAGTCACAAAATCTGCACCTTTCCCTTTCAAGACAAGCATGAGACCCGCATACCAACCCAGTCCAGCCCAGGGAACCAGACACACAGAGACCAGCCAGGAGCAGAACCCACACCTGTTTTTTAAAAATCACTGCTTTTATTTTTCAACCTTACTCTGCTGTTTGCAGTGCTGCTATTCAGAGCCTGAATTAAGGAATCTACAGTTGTGTGACAAGGAAGACAAGTAGCTACTGGAGAGGGTCCAGCAGAGGCCACGAAGATGATGAGGGGTCTGGAGCATCTCTCTTATGAGGAGAGATTGTGGGAGCTGGGCCCGTTCAGTCTGGAGAAGACTGAGAGGGGATCTCACTAATGCATATAAATATCTCAAAGGCAGGTGCCAAGAGGATGGTGCCAGGCTCTTTTCAGTGGTGCCCAGTGACAGGACCAGGAGCAATGGCCACAAACTGAAACACAAAAAGTTCCACTTCAACATGAGGAAAAACCTCTTTACACTGAGGGTGGCAGAGCACTGGAACAGGATACCCAGGGAGGTTGTAGAATCTCCCTCTTTGGAGACATTCAAAATCCACCTGGATGTGTCCCTGTGCCACCTGCTGTAGGTGACCCTGCCTTTGCAGGGGGGTTGGGCTAAATGATCTTCAGAGGTCTCTTCTGATCCTAACAATTCTGTGATTTTGTAATGCATGTGTCTTCCCCTGTCCAAGGGGGCACAGAGACAACTGTCCCCCAAAGCTGGAGGTCCATGGTCCTATTGTGAGATTAAGGACAAGGGCAACAACTGGCTTTTGTGCTCAGAGGAATGAAAAAATTAGAGTTTAAAAACAATTAGCTATTTCTCTCCTGGATTGTGGCAATTGCAAAGTGATTAAAACCTGAACCTGAGAGCAAGGAAGGCATAGTCCAAGCATTGGTCTCTGGACTTTGGGGTGCTCCCTGTGCAGAGGAGAGTGCTCCCTGTGCAGAGGGGACAGGTCCCTTCACACCTGCCAAGGCTACTGTGGAGGTTTAAGGCAGGAATGTGATTTGGTTGCTGGTACAAATGGCAGGACGCCTGCTTTCAGAGGTAGAACTGTGCTCTGAGCTCCAAGAGAGAGAGCCTGATGCCTCATGGGGCCAAGTCCAGTGACCACATGAGGCTCAGACAGGCTGTGCAGATCCTCCTGCACTGGGCAGAGGAAGGCATGGAAAGTGCAGGCATCGCTCAGGGCAAGAGGGATGTGGGGAGGCAGGAACACAACCAGCAGCAGATAGGGGAGGCTCAGGACAAGCCAAAGTGCTGCAAGCTGGACACACAAAGCCAGATCCTGCTCCAGTGAAAGGAGGCAGCAGAGAAGGTGCTGGGCTGGGGAGCAGATCTGGCTGGACTGTGCTTCTGATCCCTGCTCAGGGGATGCGGGACTGGTGGTGGCAGGGGGCTGGAGGGGTGCCATGGCTCCTGAGGTGATCTCCATTTACAGTCCCTTGTTAAAATAGACATATGGCACTTTGTCCCCATGCTTGGCCACGATGCTGTCACGCAGCTCCACCTCAAGGTCAGCCAGTGCAAGGGAGCTGTGGAGAGAGCAGGTAGACATTGAGACCTGTGATCCTCCTCCCCAACCACCAGCCAAGCCACCCTCCCTCTCCATTGCCATTTGAGGCCCTCTGCATTCCTGGGATATTGCAGACCCACTCCCCATCCCTGGCATCCACCACTCCCAGGGCTGGAGGGCAGAGCTGCCCATAGAGCTGGGTGCCCCATTGCTCCCCACACAGAGCTCACAGAGCAGGGCAGGCACAATTCTCCTGCTGCCCCAGGCACCAGCATGTACAGGAAGGTGCTGCCTCAAGTTGAAGGGTGAGTGTCCATCATGCTTCTCCTGGGATGCGCAGAGAAGAACTAGGGGAGGGGGAGGGCTCCCGAGGTCCCATGCAGGAGGGGGAAGCAGTGGGACAGGTACCATCTCTGTGGAAAGAGGGCGCAGGCCGCTGGCACCATGAACAGGAGGCTGTGGGACAGAAGAGCCGAGCATTAGTGTTGGGGATCACAGCCCATTTGCCCCCCAGCCACAGAGATCTCAGCCAAAGAGATGCTGCTCACACCCCATAACTCCCAATAACCGGGGAGAGCCCAGGCTGAAAGGCAAGGCTTTGTAATCCCCTGCTGGGAAAGAGGTATTTTTTCTAGCATCCTTTAGAGTCATTCTCCAGGCACCAGCTAATGTTTAAGTAGTGAGATACTTACAAGCCACCGCAGAGCAGCACCTGCAGAGGCCCATGGAGAACCTTGATACGCTGCAAGGGAAGAGCTGGGACTGAGTCCCTGGCTTCACTGCAAGCCCTGCTCACTGGGTGGGCAGACTTCTCCCCTCAATGGGGCTGAATGCCCAACACCTCCAGCACACCACCAAACCCTGCCACCCTCCCACACCCTCTCCATGTCACTTGAGAGACCTTTGGTGTATCGGTGACTCGAGTAGGGGACAAAGCAAGCTGGGATCTGCAACCCTCCATTTTATCCTGAGAATCTTGGCAGCTGGGAAACAGGCCTGGGGCACCACAGAACCCACTGGAAAACTATGGCAGGAGAAATGTGAGCTCACCTGCATGAAGGTGAATTTCTCCAGCCGCTCCATGATGATGGGCAAAATAACTAGGTACAGAGAAAAAAGGTCAAGCCCCTCCACAAGCCAGCCTGCAGGGCTCTCCCAGCAGGACTGTCCACCTGGAGGCTATGGCAGCAGATAGTTGTGTTGAGGGCCACTGGGTGTTTGCTCACAGCAAGGACCTGACATGGGACTTCCACACATCCATCACCCAAACAGCATGGTCCATGCTCCTCATGCTCCCAATCCCTCCTGCTGGGCTTGCAGCATATCAAGGGTCTCACAAGGTGAGGGGATGCTGGGCTGCAGGGCGAGGGGCTAGGGCCAGAGAGCATGAGATGTGTCCTTGCGAAGCCCAAGTGCCATGAGAGCACCCCATGTCCCCCACAGGCTGCGGGGTGGGATGAGGAAGGCTAGGGGACTGGGGGACTCTGATTGGAATGGCAGGATAAGGAGACCAACTCCATTTGTGGGATGAGACCAAATGACACCTGGGGTGCAGGGCCACCCTCCCTCTTCTTCATGGGGGAAACTGAAGCAGGGGAGGGCAAAGTGGTGGTTCCCAGGGGAGTCCCCAGTCCAGTCCCACACCCTTCTGTCTTGCACTCACTCATGCCTGGTGCTGCCATGGTGATCCTGGAGACCACAACCTGCGCTATGCCCTTCACTGCTGCCCTCTGCAAGCAAAAGCAGCAGATAAGACCCTGAAGTGCTGTGCCCCAGTGTGGACCCCCATCCCCAGACTCACCCTGGAGCAGCCAAGCTCGTTGTTGTCCCCATCTGTCACTGTGATCCCATTGATGATCTCCCTGAAGGGGACAGGCAGCCATGTGCGGAGGCCAGGATAGTTGGGAAAGCATGAGGACACAGGAATGGGGTGAGGGGGTGCCAGGGGGTCCTCTGTGTTGTGCTAGCACAGCAGCACCGGCTGTCCCCAGGGCACAGGGCTCCATCACCCCGGGGCACTGCTGTTCCCAGCCCAGCCAATGCTGCCATCTTCAGGGCATGGCTGAGAGCAGGATCCAGCCGTGCTGGGGACAGACACCACCTGGGACCTGCAGCCGAGCCAGGGGACAGTCCCTCACACAGCCCCCCACCTCCCTGTGCTGTGACTCGTGGGGGACCCCGAGGACATGGGCCCCACCTAGGGTGTACCAGCACCTGTATCATGCACTGGGGCTCTCCCATGACCACATGCAGGAGACTTTTGGGTCTGATGGATCTTCCAGCCCAGATCCCAGAACAGCTATCCTCAGGCTCAAATCCCTCTCCTGCTCTAGGCAGAGGCTGAGCCATCCCACCTGGCACCCTCCATCAGAGATACAGAACTGCAAATGCACAGATCTCCATTCACATCCTTCCCATCCTCCCACCCTCTTCAGCCCCTGGGGTGGGAATCCGAGGAAGGGTGACCAGGTAGCCCAGGAGCCCAGCTGCCACCAGCTTGCCTTTGGAGGCAGCTGGATTCCTTGAGCATCCTGTTTGCACATAACACTTACTGTTGCCGCATCATGGGGATATTGACACAGTTGGCAGCAGCCACAGCTGCGAAGGGGACCCAGCGGGCCAGCAAGGGAGGGGCTCGCTGCAGGAGACAGGCTGGCATCAGTGCAAGAGGGCAGGGTGCACCCAGCTGCCCCACCTGGCCCTGGCCTGGCATACCTTGGTGTAGAGGTTGAGTCCCACGGCGGTGGCCAGGGCTGCACCGGTGGCCGTGACATAAGCCACCCCAATTTGCCTGGACAGCGATTTCCAAAGAAGGGAGAGAACAGAAACACAACTCAGTACCCAAGATGGGGCATGCAGGGTCTTTGCAGGGCATCCAAGGGGGTGTCAATATAGAAGGTCCCCATCCTGTGTGTGGGATCACTCACCTCAGCGAGATGGGGGAGGCAGCGTTGCGGTTGGTGTAGTTGACGATGGCATTGAAGGACTGGTTCACCCACTGCCAGAAAACCACAGCAGGCACTGTCCTGCAGAGGGGAGGGACCAGGAGAGTACACGAAGGCTGTCATGGATGCTTGGCCTGTGCCTGTGGTCAGGCTTGGTGGTAAGACAGCCAAGATGCCCTCAGTATACTTGTCATGGTGTCTCCAAAGGAAAACTGAGGAACTGTGGCAAAGCCACAAGGCAGTGGCAGAGCTAGGAAATGACCCAGGAGTCCTGGCTGCCCTAGGGCTTTGGGGAACGCAGGAGGAAGCCCAGCCCTGCAGGGCACTCAGGCAGGGGTGGGAGATGCAGCTCTCAGCAGGGCGGCAGCCATTCTGCTGGGCTGAGATAAGCCTTTGTCAAAGGGAGCAGTAAGGAGGGGACACATTCGGAAAGAAATGGCTCTGGGGGACCAGGGTGCCTGGGCTTGTACTCATGTCTCAGGCACACTGAAGTGGATAAGGAGATGTGGGTCTGGGCAGGCTTTGGGATGCAGTAGAGTGGAGATGGGCTGAGAAGAGGGTGACTCATCAGCACTGGGAGATTCCCAGTCCAGGCTAGACCTCATCAGCAACTGTCAAACCAGTCTAGCAAAGAAGGGTGGGATTGGATGGGGATCCAACGGAAAAGGAAGTGTATGTCCCAGATAATCTGGGGACAGGATCACTCACCCCCCAGCAGCCATTTAAGAAGGGAGCTTTCAGCAGGCACTGAGGATGCTGAAGCATTTGGTTCTCAGTTCCAAGGACTGCTATGGACAGGGACATGGGACTTGGCAATGGGACACAGGCAAGCACAGCAGCCATGGGCATGCCTTGGGCAGCACCCAGCTCCAGAGGAGGCAAACTAGCCATGCTCTGGCCATCAGGGTCCTCTTGGGGGGCTGGGGACTGTCATGGCTGTGTCCCCAGCCTGGTGTCCCCCACAAGCTCACCGATAGAACTGAAGCATGCAGCCAGTGATGGCCATGCCCCCTGGCACCTGGAAGGACATCCTCCCGATGAGGTTCATCTTCTCACCACTGTCAGGGTGGAAAGCTGAGTCGTACAGCTTCTTGGCATAGAGCAGCTGCTCCTGGCTGCTTCCTGGTGGCACCAGCCCGACCCTGCAAGCCCAAAGCCCATTAGGAAAGCTGCACAAAGCCACTGGCACCTGGCACTGCTGGGGCACAGAGCCCGAGGCACCACACATGAAAGGCAAAGGAAACATATCCTTTGAGAGATACATGTCACAGCTTGAGGTTCCTGGGGAAGCCTGGGAAATTCTCCCAAAACTGCCTCCAGCAGACATTACATCACAGCCTCCCTGCTTGAAAATGACTGCCTCCATCCCCCTGCAACACTGAAGAGTGCTTGGGTATGGCCATGGGCACAGGAATGGCACCTGCCCTGGCTGTACTCCTGCCCCTCACCTGCAGCCTTCCACCAGGGCCTTGGCCCGGTCCAGCTCCTCCTCTGGCACCAGCACTGTCCGTGGGTCAGTGATATTCAGGAAGTGCTTCAGGCGCCCCACGAAGGTGCTCTGGTCCCAGCGTGGGGTGTCGATGTTGAAGCCAACAGGAATGGTGGCCATTTTGCTGTGGGTCTGTGCAAGGGGAGAAGGTGGCTCAGTAGGATCCTGCCTCACTTGTTCACTGAGTGCAGGCCTTTCACGGCCACAGGAATGGTCAGCTGGGTGAAAGCCATGGCAGGTTTATGTTTAACAGGATGGTTGGACTTTCAGCAGCCCTGAGCCTGGAAGCCGCCCACACCCCTGCTGCTGGCAGAACACTGCAACGAGGCTGCTCCTCCACACATCACCCTGGGGTACACGGGGTCCCCCCATTTGTGCTGCCCCCCATAGCACCCACTCCTTAGGGTGGGACTGTGCTGCACAGCACTGCAGGGTCCAGCTTGCCCCTCGTCAGGGCTGCACAGCCCTGCCCTGAGAGCACTCCCACAGGGGCACTACCCTGTGCTGCTGTGTGTGCACAGCACAGCACGCCGGCACCATGCTGTGTCCCCCATGGCACCACCCTGCACGTCCCTGCATCACTGTGGCATTACCCTGCGTGCTCCCAGTGGGCTGCACTACACGCTCACCATGGCAAGGCACAGAATCACAAAATGAATTAGGCTGGAAAAGACCTCTGAGATCATCGAGTTCGTCCTATGGCCCAACACCATCATGTCAATTAGACCATGGCACTAAATGCTATGTCCAGTCTTTCCTTAAACACTTCCAGGGATGGTGATTCCACCACCTCCCTGGGCAGTCCAGTCCATTCCATTCCAACATCTAATCTCCCTTTCTGTGAAGAAATTTCTCTTATTGTCCAGCTTAAACCTCCTCTGACATGCATTAGGACCACATCCTCTCGTCCTGTCACTGGTTGCCTGGGAGGAGAGGCCGATCCCCACCTAGCTACAAACTCCTTTCAGGTAGTTGTAGAGAGCGATAAGGTCTCCCTGAGCCTCCTCTTCTCCAGGCTAAACCACCCCAGCTCCCTCAGCCGCTCCTCACAGGACCTGAGCTCCAGACCCTTCACCGGCTGTGTCGCCCTCCTCTGGAAGGCACGGCACGGCTCGGCAAACCCCAGGCCAGGCCCGGCTCAGCAGGGCACACCTCCGGCCCGGCCCGGCCCGGCACACCCCCGCCCGGCCCCGGCCCCGGCCCCGGCCCCGTTCCCGTCCCCGTTCCCCACGTGTCCCACCTGCGGTGCCCGGGTCGCGCTCCCGCCCACGTGTCCCGCTCCCGCCCCCGCGCCCCGGCGCGTGCCCGACCTCAGCCAATCACAGAGCCCCGAGCGGCCGCGCCCACTTTCCCCCGCGCGGGCCCTCCCTGGCGCGCATGCCTCAACCGGGAGTGGGCGGGTCCCGGCGGTGGCCCCGCCCCGCGGCGCGGGCACGTCGGCGCGCGGGGCGGTGTGACGCAGTTGCCCATGGTAACCGCGGGTCGCGCCGAGCATGGTGAGCGGGGCCGGGCCGGGCCGGGCCGGGGGAGCCCGGGGGGCCGGGGGGGATCGGGGGGGATCGGGGGGGATCGGAGGGGATCGGAGGGCCCAGGCGGCGGGACGGGGGGGAACGGGGGCCACAGGCACCACCCGGCGTCTGGCGGGCTCGGCCCGGGCCCAGGGCAGGCACTGGCGGGCCTGGGGCCGTGAGTGGGTGTGCCAGCAAGATGGACCAGGAGGATGGACCAGGGTCTGCTCGGTGGTGCCGGGCAGAAGGACTCGGGGCAGCGGGCACAAGCTGATGCACGGGGAGTTCCACCTGAGCGCCGGGAAGAACTTCTTTGCTGCGTGGGTGACCATGCAGTGGGACAGATTGCCCGGAGAGGCTGTGGGGTGTCCCGCACCGAAGAAATTCCAGAGCCGTTTGGATGCAGTCCTGTGCCACGTGCTGTACGTGCTGTAGGATGGCCCTGCTCGAGCAGGGAGGTTGGACCAGATGACCCGCTGTGGTCCCTCCCAGCCTGAGGCATTCTGTGACACCCCCTGGAAGGCTGGCAGGCCTGGGATCTGAGTGCCCACCTGGGAACAGTAGATTTGGGGCCTTCAGCTGTGGGAGACCTTGGCTGGGACCCTGGCAGGACACAGAGATTACGGGGGACATGGAGAAGGGTGTTGAGTCCAGAGGAGGGCTGGAGAGATGGTGAAGGATCTGGGGCACAATCCCTATGAGGAGTGGCTGAGAGAGCTGGGGTTGTTTAGCCTGGAGAAGAGGAGGCTCAGGGAGACCTTATCGCTCTCTACAACTACCTGAAAGGAGTTTGTAGCCAGGTGGGGATTGGCCACTTGGGGCAACTAGTGATAGGACAAGAGGACATAGTCTTAAGATGTGCCAGAGGAGGTTAGATTGGATGTTAGGAGAAATTTCGTCACAGAAAGGGTGATCAGACGTTGGACTGGACTGTCCAGGGAAGTGGTAGAATCACTGTCCCCTGAGCCATTTAAGGAAAGACTGGACATGGCATTTAGTGCCAGGGTCTGGTTCCATGATGGTGTTGGGTCATAGGTTGGAATCGATGATCTCAGAGGTGTTTTCCAACATAACTGATTCTGTGATTCTGTTAGTTGGATCTTGGCAGGGACTGGGAGGCCTGAGGATGCTGTGGCGGGTTGGGATCAGCCTGCCTGGAGTTTATTCAGTCAAGGTGTGGAGGGCATGATGGAGAGTTGGGTGCTGGGGAGGGCTGGGGAGCAGGATGGCAGTGGCATAGCTGGCCTGAGGAGGAAAGAAGCAATGGAAGAGCCTGGCAAGGATGGAGGGCAGTGTTCAGGGACTGACTGTGAAGAGTCTGGGAGCATCTATGACTGTAAAGGGACACTGGACAACCCAGCCAAGGCGGGAGGAGGCCACCCTGGGGCTTGAATGCTGACTATAAGAGTTGAGGGAGCTACCAGAGAGATTGGTGAGGTGGAAGGGCTGGTTGTTGATAAACCACCTTGAAGGGGAGTTCAGTCATGGCAGAGAGAGCCTGGATGAAGGGGTTGGATGTTCAGGGATGGGCAGGACTGAGACAAACTGCTCAGAGGCTGAAAGAAAACTGCCACTTGGGTGGGATGGACAGTCTGGTGAGTCACTGCGAAAACCCAGTCAGCATTAGCTGGCTAGGATAGTTTGCTGGGATTTTGTGTGCTGTGAGATTTTCTGTCAGGGACTGGGGAGATGATGGACAGTCTGGGTTGGAAAGAAGAAATAAGAATACACTGTGGGAAGGGCTGGCAATGGAGTTTTGATGCTGATGAGAGAGAGATCCCGGGGAGAAAAGAAGTGTTGGAGAAGAGAAATTGTTTGAGAGGTAGCGATGTGAATTGAAAGAAGAAATTGGGGTCTTAGGTGGAGGGCAATGTTGGGAGACAGGTAGGGTGGTGAGGGTACGGTGCAGTCTGATTTAAGGGTGGGGGACTGTTGGGTGGTGGAACCAAGGTGTTGGAAACAACTTGGGTTTAGATGCCAGAGTACTTAAGATGGGTGAAGTGGGATACTGGCAAAGTCCAGCGAGGACTGGAGGGGAGGGTTGGGTCTGCAGGTGAAGGGTTGGGTCTGCAGGTAAAGGGTAGTGAGAGGGAAATGTGGTGTGTGGGGAGCAGCCACTGAGGATGCAGCATGAGCAGAGAGCATGGGCAGAAGGAAATAGCAATGCGGAAGGAGCTTTCCCAAGGGCACAGCCTTGTTTTGTCCAGGAGCCCTCTGGACACAAGCTGGATTCATACAAGTGGACAGCAGGGGAGGGGGTATAAGCAAGAGCAGCAAAGGCAGCTTCTCATCTTCACCTGGTTAATTCTGGCTGCATCCCCACCTGCTGGGCCACAGAGAAGGAGATTGAGATAAGGCCTGTGGGATCTGCTCTATTTTAGATGAGTTGGTGATGGAGCACGTCACACCAGACACCAAAGCCATCACAGGATGGACATCTGCTGTAAAGATGAGGGCAGCTGCCTCCAGCAGTGCAGTGCTTTGTAGGACACATTTGGCCTGCAGCTGTCAAATCTGCTCTTCTGCCTTATGATGTCCCGATAAGCTGGTGCAGTCTGGGATCTGGCTGCTCTTATCCAGGCTCTTTGTGTGTGGAGAGGGCGGACTGGGTGTTCTCCAGTGTTCGTGTTATTTGATACAACATTTTACTGCCTCTTTGTCTATTTTCCATTTCTGGGAGTTGTTTTTTGAATTGCAGCCTCTCAGGCAGGGTGGGTGGCACTTTTTGGCCTGGTGGACTGACTGGTCTGGGCAGCGGACTGCAGAGTGCTGCACTGTCTCTCTAGATTCTCAACTTTCGCTAAAACAGAATAATCCTTCATGGTAGAAAATCTGAAACAGCAGCAAATGTATCCAAAGCAGCTCTGGCAGCCCGGGGGTGTGGGTCAGCAGTCAGAAATGATCCAGACAGCTTGATGTAACAATTTACTACTTGTCATCTGAGCCGTGGTAGCTGCCCGTGAGCACGTCCCTGCCATGTCGAGATTGCAAAGTGCTTAAACCCCCTTCAACGACTGCTTGCTCCAGAAATGAGAGGGTTAATGCTGAGGTTTAAATTATTTCAGTGTTCACCCAAGTGAGTAAGTACAGAGGGGAAGTGTCTCCTTCTGCAGAACATACCAGCATTTCTCACAGCTATGGGGCAGGGGTGGTGGAAGGTCATAGGTGGAGCACGGAGGGAAGGATGAGCGTAAAACTGCACAGCTACAAGAGAAACATGTAGTGCCGAAGTCTTTGGCACTGTTAAGCAGCATCTGTGGTGGGCACAGGGCAAAGGGAGGCTGCTACATGAAAGGTTATGCTGCTTTCCAAACTTTGGGAAATGCTGTGTGAAGCAGAGCTTGTGGCCTCCTGATCACTGTAATAAAAATCTTTACCAGGAGCGATGGTATGTTATTGATAGATACTGGGGCCAGAGGACGGACAGTGTTTTTCTAAAACCATTGATTGAAGATGACATCATTGTGTCAAAACCAGAATTATCAAAGTGGCCCCGTTTTACAGTTGAGGAAACTGAATCATGGAGTGTCTAGCTGATACGAGGCAGATCGGGTGGAGAGGACGAAATACCAACATAGCTGAATGTGTAGTCAGGCATTTTTCTCCTGGTCTTGAGCTCATGTTTCTAGGAAAACCAGCATTTATCTTTTGCCTGCTGTAGGTGTACCTCATACTCAGAAATTCTTTCTTTTGTCCCTTGTTCCTTGGCAGTAAGGCTCTATTTAAAAAGGCTCCATGGAAAAAATGCTTTCAAGGGTTTTAATAGTGCCTCACTACTTTAGTTTCCCAGTACAGTTCCATGTCATGTTTTTTGGTTTATTTTACTGATTGCTGAGAGTTTGATAGGAGAAAACACCTGCAGATAGGAGAGTATATTAGCCATTGGCCAAGACTTTGAAGTTCTGAAAGCAGACAAAGACTGCTGACACTGTCTGCTGCTGGGCACTGGCTCTTCTCTGTACAGGGCAAAATGCTTCCTTCAAACTTGCTAAAACTAGAGGAGTTTGATTTTAATTATGAAAAGAGGATTCATACTGGTATTGGTTAATGTATCAAACTGGAAAGTGCTGTGTGACCTCTTTGACAGAAAACTATGTTAGTAGGTTTGAACTGGAGAAACTCTGTAGGTGACTTGACTCCATTACATTTTGGATTTCAATTCAGGAAAGAAAGTCTGCACTGAATGACACCATATGGCAGAGACACGCAGCAAGCGAATGATTTTTTGGGAGTTTTGCCAGAGTAAGGAGTATTGAATAAACTGTGCTCAATAGATTAATTTACTTCGGTTGTATTTTGAAAAAGACTGGGTGATTTTATGACCATTAGTGACATTTGCAGTTCTGCAGCCGAAGATAAAGGTAATCAGACGTCATTCTTCAGGGCACCAGCTAATCAGTGCAGTTGTCAGGAAGGACTCCCCTCCTCCAGCTCTGTGTGTGCAGGATTGCACCCTGGATGACAAATGTAGCCTCAAATATCCACTGCGGAAGGCAGAATATTTGGCTCAACTAAAGCCCCTCGTCCTTCTATATGTCAGCGTCTCCTGCGTGACTTTCCGAAACCATCACATGTACCCTCCTTCTTTAACTTACTCTTTAAAAATGGTGAACTGCTACCATGTTGCTTAATTAAAAATAAACTGGGGCCAGAGCTGTGCTAGGTACTGTGCAGGCAGAACATAGAGTTGTTCACCATGCCATAGAAATACAGTCTGTCTGAGGTAAGAGATAACCAAGTGATATGAGTGAGGAGAGTCCAAGACAGGTTCAAACTTGACATGTTCACTGCCTAAACCTCATCAAGGATTGTAGGTGTGGCAGAGAAGGAATTAGCAGAAGAATCATGGGGTGGTTTTATGGATATTTTGCGAAGTTTCTCCCACGGTTGTAGGTAAGGCACAGATATTTGAGAATACAGCTCAGAGGTGCTGGGGGGAGCTGCGGGGAGACAGGAGCTGTTATGGCCAATGTGCTTCACTGGGAAGAGCCTTGAGGATGAAGACAAGTGACCTGTGGTTGCAGCAGTGGAGAAGAGGGCATCTGTGCAGGGGTGTAGAGACGGGGGAGATGTGGTCACAGTGGCAGGCTGAGCTGCTGAGCTTTGTGGCTGTATTGCATCTTGTTGAATTGATTTGATTCTACCTAAATATCCACATCTAGTAGATAAGCAATTGCTGGTGACTGAGGGTGGTTTTATTTTAAATTCATTATCTGAGCTTTGTGGCTAATAAAGCTAAACAGAATACATTTACTTTGCTTTCCTAATAGGAATCAACTGTGCTCTACAGCAGCTTCTGGGCCGTGCTTTTTATCCATGCCCTGTGTATCCAGCCCTCAGTACAAAGGGAAATTGTTCTTTCCATTATGGCTTTATATTGCCAATCTGATACAATATTTAAACAGATTATCTCAATGCTCTGTTTGTCCCAAACCAATTTTTGCTCTGGCCTATAAAGTGAATCTTCCTTTCAGCGGCTTCTGTGGTACAGGATGTAGTTACATGCATCAACTAGTTCAAAAGACCCATATACAGCATGGATTTAAAGCTGAATAAACCCACAAACCCCTTAGCTAGGACTATAAATGTCACTATATTTTTATATATGTCTGCTTTTCTTTTTTTTTTTTTTTTTAAGGAGAATAGGATTATTGCATGCAGCAGAAAGTCCTTTGATAATTCAGTGGGTATTTTAAACCTAGCAATGATATCTTTTCATAAAACCACACATCCCTGTCTTCTGAAGGATGCTAATAAGATGGTTAGCTTTGCTTTCATGCTCAATGTGTTTATGAGTGCTCTTGCCCATTTAGTTGCATCTCAGAATTTAATGCCCCACTCTGATTTCATAGTAATTGTCAGGAGTCTCTTTCTGTTACTGTATGTCCCCACTCTCTGTCTGGAAAATGCAGTCTCCTCATTGCTGACCCCATCAGTCTGTCTCCTCATGGTGCTTGTAAGGAAAACCCTCTCCACCAAGGACAAAGATGTTTTTAAACAAGCCAATCTGATATAAAACACAGTTTGCTTAACCCAGAGGTGACCAAGAAGCGATTGCGGGCTGACTGTGCCCAGCCTTGAGGTTCTCTGTCCGGCTGCCCTTCTCCAAAGGCTGTGTGTGCTGCCATGCTGTGCTGCTCATTATCTGAGCAGCATCTGCAGTTCCCTTCTCTGTTACAGATGCCGCAGTCTGCTTAGTTTTGTGCAAATGACACACTGCCCTTACACTCGTGTGAGTTGCCTCTGCAGCTCCTCAGCCAGCCAACATCTCAACTGACCTGCTCGAGACTTGCTCTGCTTCTCACCTGGGACGGCCCAGTGAGTGAGTGCGACTGGCCTGGCTGCCATGCCGACCTCCTGGGCATCCTTCCTTCTCACTGCTGGTTAAGCCCCAGCACTGAGACATTTGTTACCCACTCTGCTTCAAAAATCTGCTCCTCCTCTGTTGCTTCTGAGCATCCTCTTTGATTTTTACATTTCATGGCTTTTTACCTGACATCTCCCATCAATAACACAGGATTACTTTCTGACTCTTATCAGAGCTAGTTTCAGCATTGTGTTTGTGAGCAGAGAAGTGCTAGTCCATCAGTATGTGTGCAGCAAGGGCTGCTTGTCCCACACAGTGGTGGCATGCAGCAGGGAACTGGGCTGAGTTATTTTTTCCAGTCTACTAAGCTGTCAGGAAATGCTTTCTGTCTTCCTAGCCAGTGCACTCCTAAGATCAATTACAAAAAAAGAAAAAAAAAGTTAGAAATGCATCTGTGCATGACTTTCCTTAGTTTTAAATCTTCACTACTACAGGAAGAATGCTGGGTTCAAGTTTTAAGTACTATTTACAAAATAGTAACAATCATAGTAACCAACACTATTTTTTGGCTCTTGATTTAAGTTGTATATACAGACCATGTAACCTACGCTGGCAGCTTCTGAAATAAAGTCCACTTCTCTATGTTGGCTTGCTTGTCTTCCAGCCTTTTAAATCAGCTTACTTTATACCTTAGAGAATACTTTTATTTCTATATATATCTTGTCTTCTATTGGCTACCCCAGATAATCCTGTGATCAGCCATGCAGCAGTGTCACTTGAGTAGAATATGGAACGATGCTGATCGTTTTCTCATAGGCTGTCATACGAGCCCAGAAATAGCATCTGTCTACAATGGGAGAAGCTCTGTTAACATTTACAACTGTTCCTCTTCCCGACCCCTGAGAATTGCTCCGTGGAAGATAAGCAATACTTTGTAATACATTTCTTTGCGCTCAGTATTTTGGAGTTGAATTCTGGAATATAAAGGCTCCTAATCCTGATCTGCTGTGTGGGATACACTGCTCTTCTCTTAGCAAGTGGTGCTGTGAATAGGATTAGCATTTCAACAGCTTCTTTTTTTAACTGTGAGCAATAAACTAAAATAATAGGGCCTGATTCAGAGCTCTCCAAAGTCGGCAGTAGTGCTTTGGCTGGTGTGCATTGGCTTTGGGTCAGGCCCATAAGAATGGGAAATTCAGTGTTTCCCTGGAAAGGAAGGAGAATGTGTGAATTTTAGAGTTCCTGCTCCTGTGGGGTCTGTCCACACTGAGCTGAAATCCATGGATTTACAAGCCAACAAACACAACTGTAAATTTGACAGCAGGTGAAAAGAAAATGTGTTGCTAGTCATGCAGTTAAAACTAGTGCTTTTTAATGATGTCAAGGGCACTTAGGACATGCATATAAACAAGTAAGCATTAGAGGTATTTCTGCTGCTGTTCCTTTTCTCTTCCCTTGGATGTGTGGAAGTGCAGACTGCCATGGGGCAGAACATGGACTGGGCCCTGTGGCCAGGGAGATGAGCTCTTGGGCTGGGGGGGGCTTGCAGTGACTGGCTGCACTGAACACAGCCCTTCATTAGCCATTGGCCCATGGTTGAGAGCCAGCTGTGAGCATCTGGCCCTCAGGGCCCAGCACGTGGTGTTACAGGCTTGTACTATTCAACTAAAAGGAGTTTGGGGATTTACTGTGCCTGTGCTGGTGCCTGCACCAAGCAGAGCCCATTCCTGATTAACAGCTCTTGAGCAGGGCTGGGATTCACAGTTTTTTACCAGCTTGTTTATCATTTATGAGATAGGTGACACCCTGAGCCTGCTTACTGTGTGGTAAGACTGCAGTTTTGCTGTTCTTGCACAAGCTCAGAATTTCTGAACCTCAGCTTTCTGCAGGGCTTTTCAAAAGCACAGCAGCAGTGGCAATCCTGAGGCTTTCTACAGATATCCTTCGAACCCAGTTTTACAAAGTTCGTTCTCTTCTCCCTGTTTCTTACACATTGTGCATGTGTTTTGAGCTGTGGCTGATAATTAATTGGAAAACCAATAAATTACTCTGAAATCGAAAATGCTTAGAGGGGTGGATCGAATGTCACATGCATTTGAATCTCTGCATTATTGAAAGCTTTGGTATCATGACCTGTAGCACTGTGTCCTTTCCAAAGCACTCCCCATCTTGGAAAGGTGCGATGAGCGGTCGGAAGCAGTTTCCAAAGGGCTAAGGTGGGGCTCTCCCAGAGTGGGCAGAAGGGCACTGCTGGAGATGGGGGATGCCTTGCAGCAGTGACAGTTTTACTGCTTCCTGCAGCTCTTTATCTTGAGGACAAGTTTCTGATTGCCACGATCTGGAGGGGATCAGGAGCAACCTCCAAGGCTCAAATAGTCCTTGGCTCCCAGCAGGAATATTTAGAGGGTTTAGTTCCTCATAGCAACAAAGCACTTCATGACATTTAACTGATTACACCCTTGCAGGTCGACAAGAAGCATTGTCTCCATTTTACAAATGGGAGAACAAAAAAGCTTGAGAGATGGGCCCCGTGGGCTCAGGTTTCTGCTGATATTTGAACTTTTTTCCTAGCTCTGAGTCTTGGAGGGCTTCGACAAGGGAATTATCAGGAAGATACAGAACAGGAGTGCTGAGGGCTTCAGAAAGGGCCCTTAGAGGTGTATTCCTCTCCTGGATTTTCTCAGGCAAATTGGTTGCAAGAGCACCTGTGTCCCCGGGCAGGGTCTCAGTGTAGTGTGTGCTGCTTGGGCTCTGAGGAGCAGTCCCTGACAAGCAGGGACTGCAGAGCAGCTCAGCAGTGTGCCCAAGGACACCCAGGCATTCGTGGTGTCCCAGCCTCTCCTGTGCCCTTGGCTGCAACTGCCTGTGGGGCTGCGCTGGGCAGAGACAGGCAGGTAGAAATGGGGTTATCTGCATCTCTTGGTTACATGCCAGGATCTGGAATATTTGCCCAGCCATTTTCAAGAGGTGCAGGTCTCTGAGTGGTGGCCACTGACAAAAGCTTGGGTGTGCTGCTGAAAGGTGCCGCGTTGTAAATGAGCTGACCTGGATATTCTGTTTCCTAATCCTGAGTGATACTGTCAGCTCAGAGAGCTGAGCCTGGCTAATGACTGAAATCCACTGTGCTTTTCTTAGTGAGGATGTGTGGTGATCTGAGATAGTTGTTAAGTGCTACATCCTGGGAATCAGAACTGCACGTGCCCCGTGGGTCCAGCATGTTTTAGACAGATAAACAGGGTTAGAGATGACCGGGGAGTTACTATGAAAAGGACCAATGTCAGGTATACCGTAACCTGCAGTTAACTGGGAGGGAGATTAAATTAATGGGGTTTTCCTTCTGATAAAGATAATGAAGAGCTTGCAAGGACTTGGTTTCCAGCTCCTACACATGGTGTACGTAGGCACTGTCTCGCTGGCACAGAGAATGCCAAACAGCTGTGTGACAAGAGCAGTGCAGGCAGCAGGGCACCTCACTGTGTGACATTTGTGCTGTCTGAGACCTCGTTGATACTCTGAGATGAAAGAAAATAGGGGCAAGGGGGAGGAGTAGGAAATTAAATGGGAATAGGGACTGCAAGAAGGGATTCAAGGTGTCCTGGGATCTACAACCATACAGAACCCATTTGAAGGGAGGAGGGCATGACATTGGGGGAGAGAGGTGGGGGAGAAATAAACACTATGATCTCTCTTGTGGATTTAGGGTTTACTGTCAATCCTGCGCAAACTAAAAAGCACCCCAGACCAGGAGGTGAGAATCCTCCTCTTGGGACTGGATAATGCAGGCAAGACCACACTCCTGAAACAGCTGGCATCAGAGGACATCAGCCACATCACACCAACACAGGTGAGGAAGGCCTTTACCTCTCAGGGCAGTTCTTGTGCCACCTTATAAAAAGCGCTAATGATTCAACAGAGTCTTTCAGTAAAAGGGGGAGCAATTGGAGCCTGGTGCACCATTAAGTTTGTGTCTTTTCTCCCTGAGAGGAGGCTTCCTGAAGGAGCCAGAGAGCATCAGGCCAGATCTGTCAGGTAGAGCAAAAGTGGATGAGTGCTGTGGAGTTCGGCAAAAGGCTTTTGGGTCATGCTGGGGTTGCATGGATGAGAATTTGTTCCTGTTGTCCTTGCAAAACAAGGGACATGTACAGTGGATGCTGTAGCACTGGGCAAGCCCCTGTCTCTTTGCATCTTTCACCCAGCCAGCTCCAAGGGTCCTGCATATACCAGCACTCCTTCTCTACTGCTTCTCCTCATCCCCTTCTGTTGATCCTCAGGATTGGGGAGAGGGATGTCTCCCATCAGAGGCACTGCAGCGTCGCTCCAGAGGAGGTTGCTAGAGAGCTATGGGAGATGCTTCCCCCCACCCTGTAGCAGCCTCCCAAAGCTCCCAGCCCTGACACCCCAATTCCAAGCCCCAGTCCCCTGGGTGGTGTGGCAGCACATTGCCAGCCCACGCCACATCCTGTTTTTCTACTTGAATGCACTTTCAGTTGGTGCTCTAATTGATGAAATGGACCCTTCAGACGTGCAGCTGTTGCTCTTTTAAGCCCGGCATTAGCTGTGTCGTGTCGAATTGAACTGAGACCTCTGGCTTCATGTTAGCTGTGACTGTCTACTCAGCTTTCACAAGCTCAATCCTGCTTCTCACAGTGCCCTTGTTTTTTCCTTATCTGCAGTTCTCCCACCTCTTCCTGCACCCACCCTGCTGAGCCCTCCCAGGATACTAACTGCATCATATGTCTCCATAGCCATGACAGCATTAACCCTTGACCCAGGAACGCTGGCAAACTGATGGTTTGGCGGCTGTGTTTGCTTTTGCCAGTGTCTCTCCCACAGCCGATCCATCTTCATAGCTGCCCAGCCCATCTCACTGCATGTTGCAGGCATGGGATATATAAGGTGTTCATGTCTGCCTATGAACATGCTCCAGCCATTCAGGCTTATGCTCTATGTGGCTTTGTTTCTGCTCTTTCCAGGGCTTCAACATCAAAAGTGTACAGTCTCAAGGCTTCAAGCTGAATGTATGGGACATAGGCGGACAGAGGAAGATCAGGCCATACTGGAGGAACTATTTTGAAAACACCGATATCCTTGTGAGTATTGGCTGCAGTTGAATGCTGTGTTCATGCAATAGCTTTCCAAAGTCTCAGCCAGAAATTCAGAAACAAGTAATGTAATGTCCTGGTCCTCAGCAACACCATTGCCATTGTAACAGGAGTTATTCTGAGTGAAATGGCAAGATTGGTTGGGTGCAGTAAGAAAAATACAGTAATGTTTGGAGAAATGATTTGGTTGTATGTTTTTACTTTCACAGGATGGTGCTGTTTATAGCCAGTTCCTTTCCTCTCATCTCAGTCTCCTCCAAATGAAAGAGCATTAATAACTTGTACTTTACCCATCTATAGCTCCTTTCACTGGAGACTCTGAAAGCCTGTCATGGGCATTACTGACTTAAGCCTCGTGTGTAGAGGTAGGTCAGTATGGTGTCCTTGTTTTATAGATGGGGAAACTGAGGCACAACTATTAAATTCTATGTCTGCATCAGATAGGAATCTGACTGAGGGACACAGAGAGAGTCCTTGTCTTTTCTTTTGCTCCTTTAATCATAAGACTGTAATTACCTTACAACTGTCTAGAGATGATTACAATTATATTTACAGTGCAGAACCTTTATGTTTCCATGCCAGAGCACATTGCCCTGGAACCCTCCAAGTTCTGTCTTGACCAGTTTCAAAGATCGTCTCTAGCCTGGAGCCACATATGCCAGGATGAAGGCAGGCCGGGGGCTCCAGCCCTCTCCTCACCCCAAGCAATGTTGCCTGTGGGAACAGAGAAAAGGCAAGGTCTGCAGGGCTCCCCTGGGAAAGTGGGAAGATGTCTCAGAAAGGTGCCCTTCCTCCCTCCTGTCAAACACACTCACACGTATACACACACACACACACACCCTCTCACTCACTATGTCTCAGGAACTTCAGTACACTTCCATGGAAGTGTCAGTGCATCTAGGAATAGGATTCTACACCAAGGCTTGTGTCTGGATGCTCAAAGTCCTGGCTGTGCCTGGAGGTTTAGAAAACATTGTCCAAATTTGACTAATAAACCCTTGGTAATTTCTTTTGCTGATTGCCCTTTTTGAGCCTTAATTTGGAATCTGATGTTTCAGGAGAAGCACCACTGCATAAACCCAGTTGGTTGTTTTTGTAAAGTGTAACAGACTGATCTTCCTAGGGGAAAGATCCGGGTTTGTGAAATGAGCAGAACACACATTGTGCTCCTCTGTGGCCATCAAGGAGAGAGAATGGCGTGATTGTGAGGTGATTGTGCCCACTGAACCCAAGCTCTGCTGCTGTGTGTGGCAGGGAGTCAGGAGGTGTGCAGATCAAAGTCAGCCCTGCAAAGCAGCAGCTATGGGATCTCTGCCTGCTGTGGCAGGTGCTCAGCCTGCAGAGACTGCACAACCACAAAACAGTATCTGGAAAACTCTGCTGGCAAAGGCAATGAGTTACATTGGCCTGTGGGCTTCCTTCCACCCTTCCCAGTGTGTGCTGCATGGGAGGTGCAGAAATAAAGGTGAATTTGAAGACTGAAGGAGATGAAAGCACTTGTTTTCCTTGCCCCACTCCCACCCCAGTTAAAGCAATGTACAGAGCAAACCCTTCTTTTCCTATTAGTAAGAAAATAGGTAGATGAAAGCAGAATCAGTTTGGGGGTAACAGCGGTGTGAATTCAGAGAAATGGCTGGTGCACAGACGGACCTGAGCATCCCTGCCTGCACTCCATGCTGACACCCAGTCCCAAACTGGGAGATACTGGCATTGTTGGGGCAGTGCTTTGCTTTGTCCACACACACCAAAACTGGAATCAAATATATGCTGATGGATGTCTCTGTCTTCTGCCAGTCCTCACCTCGGTTTTAAGCAGTAATTTTATCCCCTGACAAACCTGGTGCAGGTTCTGCATCTGTAAATTGAGCCAATGCATCCCTCATGTTATTTCTTCATCCAGTACCATCACTTGCCATTTCTGCCTAACCCACTTACTCCATGTTGTGTTTTGGCTTGTTTCTCGAAGGAGGTACCCAGCTTTACGGGGATTTCTTTCTCACTAAGCTCCGTTCTCCAACGTGGTGTTCAAAGTGACAAACTATGCTACCAAGCACCACAGCCAAAAATAGGCTCTTGAGTGGCCCTGGCCATAGAAGGAGTTGGAGATGAGATACACTACAGTTCCCAGGACCCCCTGCTTCTCTCTTCTAAACTGTATTGCACAAAACAGAAAGGACCCTCTAAAGAGTATTAAAAACCAGGAAGTGATTACAAATTCAAATCCATGCAGGTGCCTTTGAATGAGAGCTTGGTCTTGCATCACACACCTGTGATATTTGGAAGCTTAACCCAGGCAAATAAGGTGTGGATATCTGGCTGATTGCATATTCAGACAGGCACCTGCAGCTATTTGGCACAGTGCTTGCTGGTTTGGAAGCAGGCACTCGGCACATACTTTACTTTCTCTGTACTGTGCTTTTGTTGCTTTTGCCCCGAGCACAGTTGTATCCAGTTCTCATCTTGCAAAATAGCTCCACAGCAAGGAACAGAGTGGTGCAGGAGAAACCCTGGCTGGTTGGGATAGAGCTCTTCCTTCCCAGTTAGAGAAGCACCGTAATATGGAAGATGCTGCCTTTCGGTTGAGAAGTAACACTTGACCATTACATTCATGTGTTGCTGAACTTCCCCAGAGAAGTCCCAAGGAAGGACAGATGACCCCAGAACACAACTGCAGCCCTGCAGCTTCTTCCTTTTCTTTTGGTTTGTGTTTCCTACCCCAGATGGGATGCACAGGGGTGTGTGCTTGGCAGCGGCGAAGAGGACGGGTGTAGCTGATAGAGTATTGGTGCACGTGCTTGGGATCACATTGCAGGGAGAGGCTGTGTGTCACAGCGTGCCCACGGGCCTTTCTCCATCACGTGGCACCGAGCGCGTGCACTGCTGACGCATCCCCACGCAGCTGCGTCCAGCCCTGCCGCGTGTCCCCCAGCCTCTGTCACTGCACATCAGCCCCAGGTGATCTGCAGAGGGGTCTGTGAGGTTGCTGGGTTACCTCCTCAGGCCTGACATACAGATTCTCCTGCTGCGTGTTTGGTCCCATTTCAAGCAACTCAAGTGCTGCTCATTAACAGAGTGCCTATAGTTTAATAGATACTGCTGCTAGAGCTCTTCCTTCCCCCTACTATTTGGTCTAAATTATCCTGGAAGCGTGGAGTCTTATGCTGAGACTGCCTGCAAGGATGCCATTTATCTTGATGGTGGGGTGCTGTGCTCATCTATTCCTTGAAAACCAGGCTGACACTTGCTCCCTGTAAGCCACCAAAGAGCATGCAGATGACATGCTAGCAGCTTCAATCACTACCGATGGGGAATGGCAGGGACTAGAAGCAAAATGCTCAGTGTTTGTCACCAGTCCTATCCCTGTCTGCTGTCCCAGCATCCTTCTTCAAAAACCTTCCCATACTGAGAAACAAAACAGGAATACCAGGCTATTCTTGCCTGAGTGTTATACTGAGGTTCCCTGTTTTTTCGGATGGCAGCTGAAGGTGGAGTCTTTACAGGCTGGATTCAGCCCTCCCCATCAACCTGCTCCAGGATGCTGCAGTAGGATCACCTGATGGAGAGGAACTCAATGTCCTTAATGCATTCATATGTCCCCTGAGTGCCATTGTGTGCATTGGTGGCTTATTGAGGAGGTGATGCTGGAGGGCAGCATGGCACAGTCACAACAGTGTGGTGCTTGTACACTTTGCTGGGGTGAAAGACCATGTCTAGCTCCCCAGGTTTTGCCTTCCTGTGTTCAGCTCCAGCTTGTAAGCCTGTCATTTGAAACAATACCAGAAGTCTCCTATTCTCTTTGGATAACAGAGGCTATGAAGATGGTGAGTGCATCCCCAGTACTGCCCGCAGCTCCTTTCTGATCCTACCCACGTGGTTGTCCCCTCCTCCAGCTTTAAAAGAGGTGGTTCCTCTTCTTTCAGAACATCACAAAGTTTTGTCAACATTTGCTATAAATAATAGCAAGGATCTTTGCACCCAAAAGCATAATTATTTGGTTCAGCTCACTTAAGCACGTGCCATTGTGGAAGAGTGTCTTCTGGGAAGAGTAACTTTTCCTGTCGTTTCTTTTTCAGATCTATGTCATTGACAGTGCAGATAGGAAGAGGTTTGAAGAAACGGGTCAGGTAAGTTACTTACGCCCAGCTTCCTTTGAAGTAACTCAGTGCTCCTGAGTTCCCCTTGCTCACAAAAGTTAGGAAGAGGATTTTGCTGTTTATGAAGGAAATTTGCATTTCAAGGGACTTGCCTTTCAACATCAATGCAGATTATTTTGGTAGATGCGAAACAAGGAAAATAGGTAGCCTACTTCCGTTTAAATAGAACGGTTTTCATTAGTTATACAATAATAGCAAATGGAGCCTAATACTGAAAGCAAAAACTTCTCTAAGTCCTTTAAACCTTGCCAAACCAAGACCCTGAGGAATCCTGTTTTCTTATTTACAAAGTTGAAATGGAAATCATATTGACTTGATTGTCTTTTGGATGAAATTGAAAAAAAGCTAAGAACTTTCTAACTAGGACTGGCCAGAAAATAAGATTTCCATTTTGCAAAGTTTTGATGTTTTGTAACATTTTATGTTTTAGGATGGAACAAAAATAGGACTTTTGAACTTTCTTTTGTAAAATTCAGAAAGTGACAATGTCCCAAAATAGCTACCAACAAAATTACCCCCCAGGAATGGGAGATTTAGATTAAAGCCCTCTGTTCTGCCTGATTTGAAGAAGGTACTTGAGCTTTTGCCTCTCAAGTATCATGGACACACTCCAACAGCAGAGCTGTTGGTTGTTCTAAGGGTGGGGGAATCTTTCCCCTGCTGGAGCTATTTCATTTTGTATAAGTAATTAAATATTCATTGGGCAAAAGAGTGTGAGAGGAAGCAGAAGCCTTTAGAGCACTTGCCTGAGTCAGACAGAGTCAGCCTGGACCCCTCCTCATATTTCCACAAACACTTTTGGTTTCAATAAATCAGCTGTGTCAGATGAAAGACCTATTTTGTAGAAAAATTCCCAGCCAGCTCTGTTTATAACTCCATTCTCTCATCCTGGTTTCCAAACCAAACATTGCTTTTGGGGGGATAGAGTCATATTTCCATTGCAGTTTAGCATCTCCCTGACTGCACTCATTTAATCCAAAAGTTTCTATCCAGTGGGTAAAAGATGTTAGGACAGTATCTGGGAGCATAAGACCTTTCCAGCTAAATAAGGAGCCCACAAAAATCTCATGTACTCATCTGTCTGCAACGCCAGCAGTTCCTACAGGTTCAAGTTCTGCTGAGTTTGTCATACATTCCCATAGGGAAGTGACTTGAGACTGGGTGCTGGTTTGACAGGAGACCATTGCACAACCCTAGACATGAAGTATTTTAGCCATCATTGATCCACTGCAGATTCAGATTTGAGCTATTTAAAAAATCTCTTTCGAGTCACCCAGTTTTTGAACAAACCCATTTTTCAAGGTGCCACCCAATGTGTGCTGTGCATATGGAACCAAAATCCAGCTAGTAAAGCTGATTTAGCTTGTTTTCACCTAGCCAATGCCTTCAAAAGCATCAGCACTTTCCTGAAGGAGGGAGATTTCCATTTCTGGGGGGAAAGAAAGTCCTTTCTTATTCAAACTGCAGTGTATAAAACTTGGAACAAACCTCTGAATCTCATTATTAGCGAAGATATCAGGACTGGTGTCAACAGTTGCTCAGGTACAAATGCTGGTCAGCCAATAGCTCAAGACAGATGCCTCATACTGCCAATTTGCGTGTTTTTTGCTGTTTCATCAGTTTTGGTCTCCTGGGATTGGGGACTAGTAAAGCACAGAGTTATAGTCTTTAAGTCAACTGCTAATTTCAGGCCAAAATGAAGATTTTTCTAACCTGTAATTGGAAGAAATAGCTTTTGAACCTCGGGTAGAGATGATTGTATACATTTTTGCTCTCCTATAAAAAGATCTAGGTTTCACTGAAACACACTCTTCTAGCATCTGCCCTAAATATATTTCTAATTAGAGACAACCACTGGTGGTTGAAAGTTTTCTGCCCTTCCCTCTCACCATCTTCCCCCCACCTCACTCCCTTGTAAATGATACAGGAGCTGGCTGAGCTTTTGGATGAAGAAAAGCTTAGTGGAGTCCCCGTGCTCATATTTGCTAACAAGCAGGATTTGCTGACGGCTGCCCCTGCTTCGGAGATTGCTGAGGGACTGAATCTACACACAATCCGGGACAGAGTCTGGCAGATCCAGTCTTGTTCAGCTCTTTCAGGAGAGGGAGTACAGGTGAGGCTCTGGAGAAGGCTTGCTGTGCCAGCAGGCCATCTGTAAGAGATTGTTGATCTGCAGGGTGGGGCTGGACCGGCTGCCTCATCAAGGAGGGTCAGCACGGCCAAAGCCTCGCAGCGCAGAACGTGGGGGGTGCGTGTCTCATTGCCTATGCAAAGGGAGGGGAGAGCTGGGGGCCCTTGGGATCTCTCCATCCCCGGGAGGTGGGACAGCGATTGCCTCCCCACCCAGGAGCCCCTGACTGGGCCAGATGAAGACATTGATTTATTTTAAAGAGACTGCTGTCAGGTTAATCATTCTCACAAAACAAATCGTCTTTTACTATTAACCCCTTTGACTGTTACGAGTGTGCACTCTAGAAATCTGATTTACCTTTACTACTGATGTCATTTGGCGTTTTGCTCAACCCAGGCGCCAGAGAGAAAAACTGATCAATTTTTCTGATCCAGAGAAGTGCAAGAGTTGCATGTGGGGCAAGGGCACTTCTAATGACAACATGTGGGGCAACAGAAATCCACCGAGGGGCCTGAGCTGTGTCCCTGTGCTGAACTGTAATAGCTGTGTCTTGGGCTCCTGTGCTGTAGCCAGTTCCTGCGGTATAGTAGCTCTTTGTAATGTAAATGGGACCTAGGTTTGTTTATTTCACTCCTAGGCTTTCCTGAATTAATGAAGCATTTGCAGTGCTCTAAATCTGAGTACTCCCTTCACTGATATTTAAAGAAACAGAATGGTGAAGACATTTATCTTCATTGCAGTTTCAGTAAAACCTTATTTGCAGATGCTACAGAGCCGTTCAGGATAGTCAGATCTCAAGCTGAGTATGAAGAGTGCAGAAGCAGCCCGCCATACTGAGTGGGCAGTAAAGTGGCAGATGAAATTCACTGTTGACAAGTGCAAAATAATGCACATGAGGAACAACAATCCCAACTATACACATGTGACAGGGGACTCAATATTAGCTGTTGTTACTCAGAAGCAGATCGTTGTGAACATCAGCTCGTCAGAGGCCAGAGAGGAAAATCCAAACACTAGACAATTACAAGAAGGCAAACAAGAAACATCTTTTCTAGCAGGTTAAAGTCATGGTGAACTCATACCTTGAACATGACATGAATTTCTACCTCTGTCCTTTCTGACTCTATGCAGTAGAATCATAGAGTCCAACAAAAAAAATGGGTAGAAAGGTCTTCAGAAGATATTTATAGCAACTTCATGTTTAAAGCAGGGATAACTGAGAGTCTAGAAGAGGTTGCCGAGAGCCTTGTCCAATCAACTTGTAAATATCTCCAAGCATGGAGATTCTGCATCCTCTAGGTAACCTCTTCTAGCACTTAACTACAATAATCAGAAAAAATATTGTTCGTATATCTGCTCAGAATTAGAGATTTTAGAATCCTCTGTTGAGAATGATCAGTAACACAGAATGCCATCTGTATACACGGATAAAATAAATAAATTAGGACTTGCAGCTTGAAAGAGAGAGGACAGAGTGGGAACATCTTTGGGATTTATAAAATAAGGTATAAAAATGTCAGATAGACCGTATGCTATTTTTCACATTGCTAGAGGAAGAGTGTTCCTAATGAAATAATCAGACAGCAGCTTAAAAGAAATAAAAATAAGTGCTTCTTTGCAAGTTGCATAATTAAACTGTAGCTCTTACTGGCACAGGATGTTGTGGAGACCAAAGGTACCAGTCTGTTCAGAAGAATACTAAGTGAATTTCTGAAGAAGGGATCCACAGGCAATCACTGACCACTAAGATCTGGAGGCAGTTTTTGACTGAGGAGCAGCTTGGGCCACAGACTGGGAGAGAAGAACAGAGTGAGGGAGATCCTGTTCCTACATGGTCTTTCTTCCTGGCATCCAGAAAGAGAATGTGGGCTTGGATGAACCATTGGTCTAACCCAGTACAACAGTTCTGATTTCAAATTCTCAATGTAATGTTTAGACCTAAATGTTGTAGATGGTATCCTCTAAAGGGGTCTTTATTTAGTTAGCTAAGATACAAATTTAGCTATGCTGCAGCCAGTCTAGCGAAGGGCTTCAACTCTAATCTTTATTCTGAAGTGGTGGTGGTAGAAGGAAATGCATTCCACACTGGCAGTGTATATGCCAGTCCAAAGAACTGTGATCAGGAAAGCTGACAAGAGTTTCAGGCAAGCATAGGTCACCTTCTTTCCCTCCTCCAGGCCCGCCTCTGGTTTATGGAAGTCCAAGTGAGCTCTCCAGCTGTGATGGGACAGTAAAGCAGCAGATGAAATTCAGAGATGTGGGTTGGATGTGGAAGAACTAAACAATAGAAAGTGGCACTTTCTGTTTGTGAGCTTTGAAATATGCCTCCTTCTCGAGCTGATCTGTGTTCTCTGGAGTGGGCTGTCCACTTCTTCTTTGATAGCACCTTCTTCCTGTGCCTTCTCCCTGAAGTACAGTGCACCCTATACATTCAAGAGCTTAAAATACACACCACAGTATCCTCTACCAGGGAAATGAAATCTGAATCTGCATTCACTTCCAGAAGACCAGAGCTAAATGGAAGTATTTGCAGGCCTATATATTTTTTTCATCATGCTTATCTAGACAAACTAGTTTAGATGCAGGCCAGATAATGTCCTTCTTTGTTGTAGGCAGTCTCAGTGCCCTAAATACTGCAGCTTATTCCATAAATGATTATTGCAGAAAGGTCAGGGAAGTCACAAACTTTTTGTAGCTCATAAAAAAAGAACCCCTACATTTCTCTTCAACCAAAACTCCAGGCCTGTCAAATCCAAGCACTCCCTTTCCTTGCAAATTGAATAGAATGGTCTGGGAGATGACTTTTAGACTAAACATGGATCAGCATATGAAGAAATGGTGTCTTCAGTCCTGGGAATCTTAAGGAGAGGCCAACATGCTGAAAATTTAGGAGAATCAAAGAATTTCTTTAAAGAGTGACATTAAGGAAGATTTTTTTTAGGATCCTAGTACACAGTATCTCTACCAGTGGCTCAGAACAGGAACTCTCTGTGTGTAGTTAAACCTCAGGTCACTGCTTTAAGGACTTCGAGAAATGACAATAAGTGACAGCAAAATAAATGAAGATGTGGAAGCATCAGGTATTTAGAATGAAAGCCAAGGACCAAGCATGCTAACCATTGTTGCTGATGGAATATATTAGCTAGAGTAGAATTGGAGACATCGCTGAAGAGTGGTGGCACGTGCAGGAACAGAGTTCATAGGGGAAGGTGTTTGTGATAGCTTGAAGGAAGAACAAAGATAAACAATGCCAATACATGAAGGAGAAATAGTTTGAAGGTCATTTAATTAGTTTAGCTGCTTGCATCATGGTATATAGAACTGGGTAGTTAAGACTGGGGATTTCAAGGTTAATGAGATTAGATTATGGTTAATAGAATGATATAAATTTAGAGAATTTAACTATTATTTGAAATGGGTTATTTAATAAAACTGTTAATTAAGGGAGGAATCCATATAGTCATCTTCTCTTTTAAAATTAACCACTGGGGACTCTGGAAAGAGAGCCCAGCAGTGTCCTGAGCAGGCTCAAAAGAGAGGTGACTGGGTTAACTGGGAACCCCATACAGTGTCTCTGGATGCTGGCTGGTAGCCCCTGTTATGCCAGCTGAAGACTTCATTACCTTCTGACTTGTAAACGTGGGCAGCACTTGTCTTGTTAATCAGACTTTGTGGTGCCATCGAGGGAGGAGTGGCATCCGTCACACTCAGAGGCTTTTTCAAGCAAAATGTCTGCTTGGGGCTGATCTTATCCTCGGCCTTAGTTAGGAAAGCAGGAAAGCCTTTTCTCCCTGCCACAGCCTTCTGGGCTGTGCCTCCGGAGCCGAGTCCTGACCAGCCTACACCAAGACCCTTGCACAGGATACAGCAAGCGAGGGGGGTGATCACTGATGTCAGCAGAGGAACGTAAGGCAACTGTTGCCTCACAATGGCTCTCTGGTGCCATGTAAAGCTCCCTTGGGTTGTATTTGTGACCAGATCTCCAGCTGTAGCCCTTGGTGTGCAAAAGCTATGTACATCCCACCCTGATGGGCCATGGTGCAGTGAAAGCAGGCAGGGCTCGTCTGCTTTGCAGCCTGCCCTCTTGCTGGAGGTGTTATTTAGGGGACAGGGTGTGATGTTAAATATGACTCAAGGCTTTGGACCGATCCATGCTCTGCAGCTTGTTTCTTGTCTGAAGCAAGCCTCTCTGATCAAGGCAGCAGGAGTTCAGCCTGCCCCGAGGAAGTGTCCTCCAGAACGATGCTGCAGCGCATTGTGTCCAGTGTCTCCCAAACACAATGGCTCTCTGGAGACCATTAAAAGCCAATGAAACTGAGAGTAGCCACTAAACTTCTCTAATTTATGCCAGAGTCTGTCTGGCCCAAAGGACTGTGGGAAGGGCTGAGCCTCCATCTCCTCCCTGGCTGTTTCAACCCAGTTGAGAGTGAAGCACAAGACCTAAGTTATGTCTATGCTGCAATTCAGCACTTTCATAAGGGCTGAAGCAGAAAAGGACCCCCCTGGCAATGTGGTATCCGCAGAGCTTAAGTTTTGTCTTAAAGATGTCTTAGCCAGGCTGGATGGGGATCTTCCACATCTTAACAAGGTTCTGGAGCTACTTGTAAATGTGATTTAAAACCAGTTTCAATGACTGCAGCTCTCCCGGGGCAGGCAGAGCCTGTGTTTGTTAAGGAAAAGCAACCCTATTTCCAGATTACAGGGCAGCGTCTTCTGATTTTTAAGCAGGGTAAGGAGGGAGTCTGCAGCGCTGCAACAGGGATATGAGGCCTCAGAGGACAAAAAAAATAAGCTTTCACCCAGGCAAAAAACAATGGATAATGTACTGGCAGGAGCCCGTAAAAGCCAGCCTGTATGTTGACTGGAGGTGCAAGGAAATGACAGATAATGAAGGCACAGTCTTGCCTGTGCAGAGGGAGAAGAAAGTGACAGTTAAAATAATGCATACCAAAAATGCTAGAGATGGAGAATTTTGCACTTGCTTGACCCAATTTGTTATGGCAGACAGAGGATTACATGAAAGGATTAAGCTTTGCTGTCCTTAAGGTCACATTAGGGGTCACAAGTTTGTGACCTTGCCTGATCTCTGGCTTGCAGGGGAACAGAAATCGGGAGGCTTTTTATGGGGTGGAAAGGACTTGTTCGCTGTGTTTGAAGTCAGATTACTTCACTCCCATAGCCACAAAGCTGATAATGCAGAGAATAAGCAAGCAGTGGGCTAATCTTAAGCAGGACTTTTTATTTCTCCCAGGGAAGGCTTTACCAGTACTTTCCCAAAGGGCGTTGGAGTACAACTCCCTTGGCACAATAGCAGATGGGACTGCAGCAAGGCGGGGTTGTGCTGAGCAGCATTTCTCTGCAAGGAGCGTTATCCTCTTCCCTGGGGTTCTCTCTCTTTGCTTTGGTAAAGTTTACTAGCTGCTTGTTAAGGAGCTAAGAGAGGCAAAGCCGAAAGATCTGAAATCTTTTCCTGGCTAAGTTTTCCCAGGGTTGACTTGAGGCTGGAATACTAATATTGTATCCGCCTGGATCCTCAGAATACCTGCCAATGACTCTGTGTCTCAACAAAGCAGCACAAGGACATCTATCAAGATCTAAATGTTACTGTAGGGATTGTACTTTCTTCACAAAGCCATCTTTTAAGCATGCAGATATAGGGACAGAGTGTGTAGGGACAAAGGATGACAACAGTTGACTCCTTGAGGACTCGACTCTTTCAAGCACTGTTTCCTCCTTCCCGTATGCCTTTCCCATAGCAGCTCTGTGTTTGCAGCAGCTTCCCTGGATTTCTCTGTCTTACCAGTGTTCCATCCTGCTTCAGACCCTTGGTAGAAAAACTGCAAACATACCTTTTATTTTATTTTGCTTTTCATTGCATTTGCTATTCTCCAAAGCATTTGGAGACATTGCAGAGCACATACTCCCCCCGAACCAAAGGTGCACCAGAAGCCATGGATGTAGCTGAGGAAGGCGTCTCACACATACCTCTTTGATACAGCTGAGCATGTTAATTTTCCCTTTATCACAGTCAGGCAGGGAGATACTTCTGATTAAATGTGATCTTTTCTGTCAATTAACTCTTGCCAGAAGAGAGTTTTTAAAATCTATTCCTGCTTTAAAAGTTTGGTGACCTACTTACGTATTTCAAGCGTGTTTGGAGTTCACCTTTCCTCTTGCATTTTGCTATGTCATTCTTTTGCCCTCGTTAAATGCTTCATGCAGCCAGGCTCCCAGCCATGGTAAATCCCATCATAAACTCTGCTTTATGACCCTCGCTGCGCTGGTGCTGAAATGGTCTGTCTTTCCCCTTCCTGAGCTCCCCAATGGCAGCAGGCAGAGTTTTAATCACTGTGAATTCAGGTTGTGGTCAGATTAGGTAGAAGATAGGATGCGTGCTTGTTGTTTTGCAGTGATGTATTGTTTCTGGGATTACTGTGCTGAATAGCAGAGGGTGTCAGCTGATATTTATTACTTTAAGCTGTCTCAGCTGTTCTGGTTCAGCAAATAAACCTACATTCAAAATGAATGAGGAGCTCTGCTTGCCTTGTATGCCATGATGTGTGCAAATGTGATTATTGCTTCCGAGGCAAGGGAAGCTGAAATCATTGTGGGAGCATTTTTAGTTATTTATTTATTTTTACTCTTTGCAGGCAATCTTGCAGATTTCTAAAGCACACAATCAAGTCAAAGGCTTGACACCTCTCCTCCTAGCCCCATTGTTAAGCCCTGGCATTCCTCATGCTGGGAATCACTGACTCCCTCTCTCTCTAAAGTGATAAGCTTTAAACCACGCTATTGATTGCTTAAGGCATTACATGTTTTACACCTAGGTTATCAGTGTTATTGAAAGGGGAAGACACAAAGCTACTGGGCCTTAAAATGAATCTACCGCTCATCTTTTCCCATTTGCTCTGAGGATTTCAGACAATTTGTTTTACACTGATCTCTGCTGTGGAGATAAATAAATGAAACTGGAGACATCAACCCTCCCCAAGGTTAGAGTTAGAAGTGTTATTAGTGTAGGGCCTCATGTGCACCCCAGCACAAGCTGGGCTCACTTCTTTATTTAACACAGCAACAAGGGCTGATTTCAAAAGTTGCTGCTCCCCTTCAGATAAGAAGTGTCACATAGCGCAGTTATCAAGGTGAATTGGTATTTTCAAGTGAGAACCTCTCTGCTTCTGATTAAGCCCTGAGGACTCCCTCTCTTCTCTCTTAACTCTTTAGCTTCCCTCCAATGTGGCCACCACCCTTGTGGCTGAGGGACAACACAGAGGCACAGCAGTGGGTCTTGGCTCACCTGAAGGACCTGCCATGCTGTGCCTTTGCCACCTGTCCTTGGGGAAGTTGAGATCCTTGGCAGCCTTTTTGGCATTCTGGGGACAAGGGTGCAGGAAGCCAGCAACACTGCTACTGTGGGGCTAGCAACAACGTTAGCCTGCAGGCTCTGGTCTTTCTTAGGGTCTAATTATTGTTTTAATGATCCAGAAATTACCACCGAACATAATACAGTGAAATCCCCTGCTCTGAACTCTAAGGTGACATTTGCCCAATTTCCAAGTGCAAATACGGACTGCTCCCTTCTCATCCTCAAAACCCTACCTGCTGCCTCTTTGCCTGCAGCCTCCCTGTCAGCAGAGATACCTCCTAGGTGGGATAGAGGTGACACATTTGAGGGGACACAAATGTGAGGAGACTGTGCATCTTGCACTCTGTTGTGCATGTTCCCTAACAGATAAGCGACAGGAGCAGATGAAGTGTTGCTTTGGCTTTCAATAGCATATCCCATTCTGGGATGTGAGCAATAAACTCACAAATTGGGTATTCACGGCACAAGTGTTGCAATCCTGCTGGCAGTGGCCAGAAAAGTCACCCACACATTTTTTACAGAGAGACCTTAAAGAGTGTATCAGCCTCTTAAAACATGACCACATTGCTTGTCAGTGAATCCCTGGGGCACCCCTGGGCGCCCATTTTCTGTGGGGGCCCTGAGGAACAAGTATAGGGTCCAGATCCACATATTGCTGTGACTTTTGTGGACCTGAATTTCAAGGTTTGCAGATGAGCAGAGAATCAGAGCAGTATTCTTAACAGGGAGCTGACTGTATAACAAACAGTGCCCTAAAATCCCCAGCCTCAAAGAAAAGATTACTTGCCCAAGATTACACAAATCATCTGTAGCCGAACCTGGAACTGAGCCTTCATCTGCCACTGACGTACCTTGACTGCAAAGTGATCCTTCCTCGAAGGACCTACACATAGCAACGTGATGAGATGATGATACTTTTTATGGTCAGATGAAAGATTTAATAACCTCTGTGACAACATCTACTGAGCAAAGAAGCACTTATTTTTTTAACCCACAGCAGGTTTGGGCACGGAGGGGCAGGCAGGGCTTTGATTAGGAGGTGCAGTGTGGTGCTTGCAGAATGGTGATCGGGTGGGATTGGGGGATTCCTTTTCCCTTTGCTTGACTAACATTACCTTTCTCTGTCTGAAGGACGGCATGAATTGGGTGTGCAAAAATGTCAGTGCTAAGAAGAAGTAAAGCGTTCTGAGCTGCATGGAAATGGAGGAGCGGTGGGAGCAGAATTCTAGCCTGAAAACACTAATTTGCTGCTTTCTGACCAAATGTTTTTCCATCTGTGCACACCTACACCTGTTAAAACTAAAAAAAAAAAAAAAAAAAAAAAAGAGAGAAAAAGGGAACAACATCGGTTTTAAACCTACTGCTGGATTTGGAACTTGACCTGTTCTTTTAGTATCATTTTTTTATCCCAATAAAGGAATTGCATACTTCCTCCCTATGCATAAATAGTATTAAATGTCTGATTAGCAAGCAAGTTTGTAAGCAGAAGCAAGGCTGCGATTCAGTGTGGAACAGAGGGAGTGGTGAGTTCCTGTAGTTGCTTAGATGCATAGGACCTGCCCTGTACGCACGGCTGCTGAGGACACGCTCGGGTGTCAGTCACAGCTTCCCCTCAGTGACAGATAAAATGCGGTTGTGTTACCAATTGTGGGTAGTTTCTTAAAATAAAGCTGCTAAGGAGTCATTTGTGTAACGAGGGTAGAAGACTTCCACATATTCCTATAGCCATAAAAGAGGAGTTTGATCATAACGAGGCACTGTTGCACTGCGACACCGCTGTAGAAGGGAGAGAAGGGTTATATGTGTATAATTGAAGCTCTTTACAGTTGGAATAATGCAGGATGAGCGTGCCTAGGGCTTTTCTCGCAGCTGAAGGAGAATTTAGCCCAGCATTTCACCTTGAGCCAGCAAAAATGTGGTTCCTCCGTTCAATAAGTTCCATATGTGAGATTAGTCTTGATGTTGAACAATCCCTGTTGATTTTCCCTTGATGTTAAGGCAACTCTGCAGGAAAATGCAATTAAGACCATGATTACTTTCTAGAATGAGATATCAGGTCCCAGGTTTCCTTTTTGAAATGTGCAGAATGTATTCTCTTACCCTGCCACCTCACCATGCCTCGCCCAGCCCTGCCAGGGACTTGGGGGCACTGCCCCACAGCGGGCTGGCTGCCCAGGGACTGCCCTGGTGGAGGGTGAGGATCCTGATGAACGGCAGATGGGAAGCGCTCTTTAAAATGGGATTTCATTCTTCCCCGAACTGGCTTTCCTCTGAAAGGATGCAGTTGCCGAAATAGGAAAGAGAATGTTTTCCACCTCCTTGTCCCCAGTTCAAATCTAGCCCCAGCTGACAGTGAGCAGGAGCGATTAGCACGCCAAAGCAGCCATGTCCTGCATGAAGCGAGCTTGGTGACTCCTGGGCCAGTTTCTAATGCACAGATGGTAAAATAATCCCACTGCCCTGCTTGCCAGCTTTGTTTGCTGCCTGCCTGCGAAAGGCCAGAGAATGACTAGGGACTGCATTACCCCTTCCACCTCCTGGCGATGGACGGTCGGGCAGGGTAGGGAAAGCTGCATGTACTACAGCATGTGGCTTTACCACGCGTCAGCGAGTTGACTCATGGACCCAGGCAGACGGCTGACACCCCTGGAGCTCCCAGCTCTTTTTTCCTCCCTTCCCCTGGATGTCTCCACCTCACGGCACAAACATCTGCACTGTACGTGAAGCAGCCCCTGGCCGCCTGCGTGTTACAGTTTGGCAGATTAAAATCATCTGGGGCTCATTCCAGGTCCCCCCATACATCAGGATGTACAGTAGCGGTTCGGGGTCGATCCGTGTGTAGTTCAGCTGTCTTTGCCGTGGCTGGGGGCAGAGGGACAGCTGGGACAGCAACTGCTTTAGCAATCCAACTTTAATCTGCCTGCGTCCGTGAGTCAGCACCCTCGGAGTGCATCTGTCTCCAGCACGGAGGCAGGACATGCATGCCGGAGTAGCACAGCCTTGCTTCAAAAACCAGACGACTGGGGAGGAGGGGGGGAAGAGCGGGCTCGAGTGAGCTGTTAAGCAATCGCTAATGACACAAAGTGACACAGCTCCGGCTTTGCATGGATTGAGTAAGGAGTCATGAGATGTTCATTTAAACACGGCTTGCTCGGTGGCTCCCCAGCTGCAATGGCTTATCGGGAATGCTGCAGATTTGGGCATGGCATGTTCCTGCGTCAGCCCATGGAGGAGAAATTCATCCCAGCATCACCTTTTCCTTGCAATTAATTCATTTGTCTGATGCAAGTGCTGTAAAGAATTGCAGCCCTGTCCTGTAGACACGCCTGGTGCTGGCTGAGTGGCAGAGCTTTGCAACAGATACTTCTGAGCTTGGGATTTGGCACACATTGCATGCCAGAAGCAGAGGGAAATGCTTAGATACCTGTCCTCTGGTTCAGGCTGGACAGAGAAAAGACCCCTTGGACTTGAGTTGCTGCTTTCCTGCTCCCTACTTTTTTTATCAGTGACAAATTTACTCTGTGACACCCCACCTCTGCCACAGTTGGCTTCCTGGAGCTGAAAAGCATCCAGGAGGGTAATTTGGTTTTTTAGTCTCACATTGGTTAAACTTGGAAATGTGTGTAAAATAAATACATAGTAATTTTCCTATCACTTTAGTTGGGAAGGGAAAATTGCCTTATTGAACTCAGGATCCAGAAGCATTTGCTGGCTCATTCATTATGTTTGCATGTAGCTACACGTATTAGTTGCATGCATCTGTACTGCCAGAGTGTCACCTGTAATCCAGTACTTAGTTTGGTTTTCCTGAGCCAGGCAGTAAGAGAGGAAGACTATGACAGAATGATCTGTTCTGGGAGGAAGGTGGTGGAGGGTTAAAATGACCATATCTTAAGTATATCATGCTGCAGTGATGGCTGTAAATGCTCATTGTGTTGTAAACGTTTCTCTGTGCAACCTGGTGAAAATGTAAAAGGATTTGAGGTTCTGTGCACTTGCTTCTCCTTATCTGAATGTATTTACATCTGCTATACCCTCTGCAGGGCTCACCGCCCCGGGCAGCACCTGGCTAAACACCACCTGCACAGCTGCCTGGGGCCAGCCAGAAATGCCTGCCCCCATCAGTGCAACCCCTGCCTCTCTCCCTGCCCCTCAGCCTGCTCTGGTTTACAGCAGCGGCATATCAGGGCTCTGTCCTTCCAACGCTGTCAGCTTTGCTCTCCCTAAAGTGAGGCTGGGGGAAGCGACCGTCTCATTGGTATGGGTGGAGCTCTGCCACACTTCGCATCAATTCATAGATTTTTAAAGCCGGAAGGGATCGTTATGTTCCTCTCTCCTGACCTCCCACATAACACAGCCCATTAAACGCCATCCCGGCGGTGGTGACTCACGGCTGAATTAGAGCCCCTCTGGTAGGACACCCAGCCTTGATTTAAAGGCTTGGAGTGACAGACAGACCCACCCCAGGCCTCGAGAAGTTTGTTGCAGGGGTTAATTCCCCTCCCGTGGGGAGTTTGTCCTGCTTCACTTTCACATCATTGAATCTGGTTCTACCTTGGCAATAGATGGAAAGATGCCTCTCCTGCTCCTGCCCAGTTGTGTTCCCTGGAGGGGAAAGGTACTGGAGAAGTGAGATTCTCCAAGGGCACATCAAAAAACCTGAGTCCAAGCCCCTGCTCTGACCATGGGCACGGGGTGTGGGGATTTGTGTCCTCCCCTGGCTGATGGAGAATGTCTCTCCCTGCCCTTGGAGAATGCTTGCCAAAGCCTCTTGCAACCTTCTCCCATTTTCCCCACTACCAATAATGTTTCTTGTATGTTAATGACTTCTCTCTCTGTCAAAACCATAACTGGTCACCAGACTCTTTTTTATGAAGTGTACTGGGATAAGACCAGCCCACTCCAACTCACCTCCCACCCCAGGTCTCACTCTTCTCCAAAAGCAAAAGGTGGCGGCTGTTGCATTCCTTGGGCCATCTGGGTCCACACAAGCTCTTTCTTTTATGTTCCCTTTTTGAATTTCACCAAAAAGGGGTATTTGCAATATCTGGTCATGTTGTTACTCAGTGTATAATTTAGATGTCTTTGTCAAAAAAAAAAAAAAAAGGAAATAAATTAAACTTTAGTAGAAAGACAACTGGTGTTTGGGAGTGATCCTTTTTTCTTTGGCAGGTTCATTTTCTGACAGCCATCAGCTGAGGATTGCCTCTTCCCAAGGAGCCCCCAGTCAGCCTGCGAAGCTGCTGTTCCAGTGCTCCCCTGTCTCCCCATCAGAGATCGTTGCTGGTACTAAAAGTGATCAAAACTGTTGGAAGAAGTGTTTTCCCTTTGGATTTTCACTTATCCAAAACTCTCAGAAAAAGTCAGCCAGTGAGAAAGGCAAACTTTGGGAAGATCTTCTTGTTTCAAAATTCATGCTGTAGGTTAAAAAAAAGAATGTCATAAAATACATTCCCTGCTGACCTGGCAGGAAAGGGGAAGGGGAAAAAGGAATGATTTATGTTTGGTTCAATGAAATGGGGTTGGGAGGGGGTTTGGAGGGAGGGAAGCGAATCTGGGGTTGTTGCTTTCCAGCTAATCTGACTCATTACTGTTCCTGCTACACCGGGACAGGCCAGAAAGAGAGAAACTGTTAGAACTCTTTAAAGCATCAGCTCCCTCCCTGCATGGCTGGGATGCCTGGAAGGCTGTCAGAGCAGCTGGAAAAAAAACATTATAGATGGTCACACTTAATTTCTTTTCTCCTTTTTTTTTTTTTTAAGGCACGCTTTATACTGAGCCTTGGTGTTTTTTCAGCAAAGTAGGAAATACTTTTTCATCTTGTTTGCCTAATGGATTGGATGTGAAAAATATTTCTCTGGCAAGTGAACACCCTGAGAGTTGTTTGACTTGTCACAACGTTATGTATCGGCCCCTGCGGCCCCCAGCCCCCGAAGCCGCCGCGCTTCCCTTCTCCTGTTGCTGTTTATGGTGGGACACACCGTAATTTATGGCGAGGCTGCGTGTGACCTTGCATGCGTCTGCTCGAGCGAACCGCAGCTCCCTTCCCCGCACAAGCCCCGCTTTACATTCACATGATGAATTTAGTGCTCCCGAAAGGACAAGGAACCGAGTGGATTGGATGTGGGGAGGGGGAAAAAACAGAAAATAATAATCCACTGCCTGCAGGAGAAAAAAAAACACTGAGATTTTTGTTCCTCTTTGACCAGTATTTCCCTGTTTACGGCCTCGCACCCCCTTGGATGACTGCCTTTGTCAGAGCAGAGAAATGGTCTGTGGCCGTGGAGCCGAAGATTTCAGCCTCCACGTTGGCATCCCCTGGCCTGGCTGTGCCCTTCTGGGACACGTGTTGGTGAGGGGCAGCTGGACTCATGGCCACGGCCGTGCTCCAGCCCACCCACCCGGGCACACACCCAGGCGCTGCGCTGCAGCCTTTTTTTTTTCCATTTTATTTTGTTTTGTTTAAGGGGAAACAAACTCCCACCGCAGCCTCGTGATTGGCTCCTGCCGAAATGGCAGCTTCGGGCTCAGTTGGCTGAATTTGGGCTTGTTGGATTTTTTATTGCAATCTGTTCACTTATTTTCCTTCCCAGCACCGATTGGAAGCAAAACTCCTGTAAAGCTGTGGTCAGGTTGTGCCCGTGCTGGGGGATGCTGTCAAAGGCTTTCTGGGAACAGCACAAGGTGGGGGGTGCCTCCTCTGCATTTCCCATTTAGCTGGCTGACCGAAATGAATATCTGTATCCTTTTTAATGGGAAAGGGGAAAAAGAAAAATCCTCAAAGAGGAAGGTTTGGAAGGAGCTCCTCTGCTTGCAATATGCCATGACCACGTGGCCCTGAGCCCTAAGGGTGGCACAGCTGGGCAGCCAAACACAGCCCCGGATAAATAACCCTTCCAAGAAGGGGAGCTGGCTGGTAGGTTAGACCCAAAGTCTGAGCTGCATTAGGAGATGGCAGAAACGCCCTGCAAGTAAGTCACCTGGATGAGAGATATTTTTAAATAGAAGTTGTCTTTGCTGCTTGGCTTTCCAACCTTTATGCTACCAATGGGAGCCAAAACCTGCAAGCTTTAATGCTTCTCTGGCTCACAGGAGGTCGGGGTGCCAAGGGGGACAGTGCTGGGCAGAGCGGGTCCCCTCATGCTGAGGGCATTGCCATGGGCTGGGGACACTGTGCTGTCCCCAGTCTGTGACAGCTGGGTTCTGACCGACCAGGCAAAGCCCGACGTCTTTGGGTGGCTGAGCCAGCTGTCCTGCCCCGGCTCCATCACCCTCCCTGGTGTCAGACAGGAGGATTTATATGTATTTTGGGCTCATTTTTATAGCTGGCACCTGTGAGGACAGCGCCAGGCAGGGATAGCCAAAGGGGCCACACTACAGGGGGCTGGGTTGGCGGTGAGGGCACAGAGAGCTGGTCTGGGGAATGGGGACACAGGCATGGCAACCCCTCTGCACGGCACCCGGGCACTGGGACTGGGTCTGGGACTGGGCAGGGAGCTGGGGCCTGGCTGGCGTATGCTTTTGGAGCCGGGGCAGGAGCTGCAGCTCTGGCAGCCCTGGGGGGGCTGGTGGGGACGCTGAATTGGGCGCATTCAGCGCGGCACAGCTGGTGTGGGCTGCGGGGCGGGGGGGCCGCAGTTGCTCCTGACACTTTTGCCTCTGAATGTGATGATAAACTCCCTTTCCCGATTAGCGCTGATCCCTCTGCCTCCAAAACAGTTGGCCCTAATGAACATACGGCCCAACAGCTGTAAGCGGTTATACATATGCATGGATATATATATTTATCCCCCCCCAGCCCATCCATATATGCTGGAGATCACAGCTGTTGCTATTCTTCCTTGCAATGCAGATCAGACGCTCTCTCTCTTTGGAGTCTTACTTGACCTATTTTGCAGGCGCAAGATTTTTTGTGATGATGATTTCCCCAGTTGGTGCTTTTGATTCTGCCTGAAACATCTTGATTGAAGGCAAACAATGGCAGCTCCGGCAGCCGGCAGCGCCCCGCACCCACGCGCCGCCCCGGCCCTGCCAGCCGCCACGCGCTGGGGCAGGGAGGGGGTCCGCACCCGGCTGCTCCATCCCGACCCCTCTCCTCTGCTGCTGCTTCTGAGTGCCCACAGCACATCGCTCTGCCACGTGGCCCAACACCTAGACCGTCCAACGTGGACCTTGAGACCTGTGCGTGCTGTCCCCGTCCCCTGCTCAGCCCAAGACTAGATGGGGGGATGATGCCAGAGCTGGCAGAGATGTCGAAACCCCAATGGCTGCTGCATCCTGCAGTGCAGTGATGCTCTGAGCATCCCATGGGTAATGGAGACCTTTGAAGCCCTTTCCACAGGGACCCCCAGACTCCACACGCTGCTCAGTGACAAGTTTTGGAGGTGGGAGGAAGCCTCTGCTGTCCCCACAGCCTCCCCAGCCACGCAGGGTGCCCCAAAGAAGGGCCCCAGAGCCACTGCATCCTGGCAAGGAAAAGCAGTCGTCCGGGCGCACACAAAGCCATTTCTTGTTTGGCATTTTCCTTTGAAGTGTGTCCTTCATGTGGGTTTCTACAGCAACTGGGAAGTTCCCATCCTGGCCCAGCTGGAGGCAGTGAAGCAGCCAGGGGGAGCGGAGCAGGGCAGCAGGAGGCAAGGATGGAGGGCGGGAGGGGAAGAAGCCAAAACTAAGTTTTTTGAGAAGTAGGGCTGCACTTCCCACCTCCATCCTGGGCCCGGGGCTGCTGCAGCAGAGACAGGAGTCCAACCCCATCCCTGTCCCTGTGTTCCCAGAGGTGGCACAGCCAGTTGGGGCTAGAGAGTGTAAAACATCAACCTAACTCCATGTTAGGGGTATTCTGAGGTGTCCCACCCTGATCATCCCCAGCATGGCTGCATCCCCTCTGCCAGCCTGGGTTACAATGAGTGAATTACCTTAGAAACACCCTTTTCTTAAAAGAAAACAACAAACTCAATGAGCCACCAGTGATTCATCTTAGGTAGTGAGTCTCTTCATTTATTCATTACGAGATAATACCCAAATCTGGCTAATTAATATTCTTGCATATTTTCCAAGGGCTGATGAGGTATCTTAAACATCTCGCCGAGATGGGGTTTCATATTTATAAGGTTGATGTGCAAACTTAAATTGACACCATCTAAATATACCCTCATGTTTAAGCATGGGGCTTTCACTCCCAGGGCGCTGGGGGCGTTTCCTGGGCTTACACCCTGACTGGAAGCGGGACCTGGGGCTCCGTGTGTGGGAGAGTGGCCTGAAAAGGCTCCTGTGAGGCAGGGCGTGATGTTGTGTGGTCCCTCTTTCCACAAAGATGTGGGATTTCTGTTTGCTTTGGTAACGGGAACAGAGTGCAGCAGGCGCTGACCCACTGGTGCTCATGGGGTCAGCAGCGTTTTGGGGTGAAGGATCAGTGCGGGCACCCACACAGCTGGACATGCTGATGAGTACCGGAGCAGGGCCTGCAGCTTCCTGCCGAAACCCTTTTCCAAGGTTAAAAATAGGACTTGGTTGCAAACTGAAAGCCTGGTTTGCATTCGCCCTCATTATGTTGATTGCTTATTTACATGTATGCAAATGGGGGAAGAGGCCGCGGCTCCTCCACCTGGGGACCCCTTGGCATGGCAGAGCCCGAACCCCACTGTGTAAATTGCTGCCAAGGGCTGGGCCGTGGGGCTGCCATCCCCTCGCCAGGATCACCCTGAAAATGATCCATCAGCCCCTCCTGACGTGCTGCTCGAGGGATGAGCCCAGTGCCCGGAGTGCAGTGGCCAGTGGCACGGTGGTTACAGCAGCCATTGCCTCTCCCCTCACCCAGCTCCGCCAGATGTGCGTGTCCGGCTCCAGCTGTTCCCCATCAGCCTCCCCCGTGCAGCGCCGCCGGCCCCGGGATCCTTTTTCCACCAGGCCCCACGTCCTTCATCAGACACCAATTTGGTCTGCCCCAGCTGCTCATTTTTCTTTCCACCGTGTGACATGTTTTCACCTGGCTCCTAATCTGTCTCTTTCCATTCACAACTCGAGCTGTTTATGGATGTGCCTCTGTTCCCCCGGCTTTTCCCACCCCCTGGACAGAGCCATCCATCAATAAAACCTTGCTGTGCACCCAGGCATCAGCACTTCCCTTCCCGGGACACCATTATCCCAAGGGGGCCATGGACACACGTTCCTCCTGTGCCCCACAGAGCGATTGCCTCCCTCCTCATCACCAGCAGCACACGGGGGTGGATGGCACTGTGCCACAGGAGGCTGGGACACCCAGGACACCCAGGACACCAGGGGCCTCTTCCTGCATGGGAGGGGGCAGAGGGGCTGTGGCCCCAAGGCTCTGCAAAGGACACCCACTCTTCTGGGGCTGGTCCCTCCAGGAAGGTGCAGGGTGAGAGTGGCCCATCCCTGGGAGGGTCCAAGCCTTTGGGGGTCAGCTTGTGGGGTGGGGGCTGCGCCTGTATCCCCCCATCGACAGGCAACAGGTGCTTTAATGCCTGCCCGGGCCAGCAGCTGCTGCTCTCACAGGAGGAGGCAGCTGTGCCAAGGAGGAAGAGGATGATGAGGAGGAGGGCAGCTGGGGAGTCAAATCTGGAAGCACCAAAGCATAGGGGCCACAGCTGAGGAGCACCCTGGGGTGGGGGGGTGGCCCTGCGTGCGCATTGGGGACCCCCTTCCCCTCATCCTGCCTGTGTCCCCATCACCCCTGGGGCTCTTTCTGACTCCCCAGCAGCTGGGCCTGTGAACAGAGGGGAAGCATCATGAGGTCCCTGTTCGGAGGCTGGGAGCATCCTGCTCCCTCCTGCTGCCCCCAGGATGTTTTGCTTGTGACTGAGAAGCAAACCCCCAAATATCCCAGGGTTTCCTGGAGAGCACAAGGAGGAGAGGGTTGGGAAGAACCCGGCATGGCAGTGGGGCTGAGCACCCAGCCTCTGCACCCTGTGTACGAGGCAGCATGAACCTGCAGGGTGGCCAGGAACACACAAGGGCAAGGGGTGCTGGCTCCCCCCACCAACACTGCCTGGGAAGGGGACCCCAGTGAGCAGGGATTTGCGGCCATCCCCATTAGGATGGAATGGGGGGAGCTAGGTGTGAGGGTCCCCCTCCCTTGGACTCACTGTTCCCCTCTTTCAGTTCACTGAGACTCTCTCCCCTTCCCGTTTCTCACCAAAGCAGCACTGGGGGGAATCCAAACCGGAACTAAACCAGGGGTATTTTGCAACCAGGAACAAAATAAAGCAAGCCAAGCCTGAAGAGAGCAACGGGAAAACCCTCCTGCTTCTGGGATGCTGCTCTGCTTTATGAAGTCAGCCTCATTTTCCCCAGACGATGAGCTCGCCCCTGCACAGCCACAGCCAGGCCAGCCCAGAAAAAGGGTTCCTCCTCACCCTTCCCAGCCTTGGCTGAGAACAGGGTGTCCTGAACCACGCCAGCGTGCTGCCAGCACCACGGGGCACTGGGGCTTCAGGTGGGGACAAAGCCTCAAGGGCTGGGTTGCCGGGGCAGCAGCGTGGCTGGACTGGTGGATACTGGCAGAATCAGGAAAGCTGCTGTCCTCGACCCCATTCCCATCCCACAATGGGGATTGTTCTGGAAGCTGTGAGCAGGATGTGGCCCGGCCAGCTCCATGCCTGACTCACATCCTTGCCATCTAGGAGGGAGCTGGTGGTGAGCCATGGCTCCAGCACGCTTCCCCAGGGGGCTGGGATGCAGGATGGGCGCTGGTGGGAACCCACTCCATGGCTGGGATCTGCTGCTCGCCCATTCCCAAGCTGCTCCCTCCCAAAGAGCCCCTCCAGACAAACCCCCATCATCACCCAGGCCCCTGTGGGGCTGGGCAGTGGTTCCTTCCAAAAGCAGGTGGGAGCCTCCCGGCAGAGCTGGTGTTCCTGGGGGAAGAGCTGCAGCAGAGCGAGGCGTTTGCACTAAGTGATCACATTTATTTGAATATTTTGTGTGTGTGTGTGTCTGTGTGTGTATCTAAAATCGGTTACAGAATAAATACCTGTGCCTTATAGCAGGAAGTCCACTTTTTTTTTTATACAAAGTGCTTGTTACAGGAAGTTGCATCAGCGATACACAGGATGGGGGTGCGTTTCGGCCACGCTTCCCCTCCTGAAAACTAGAACAGATTTTTTTTTTATTTATTTATTCATGGTTTTTTTTAAAGTTTCTTTTCCCTTTTTTTTTTTTGTGCATTAAATTTCCTGCCATTGTGTATTTACAAATCTCTGAAAGAAGGAAAAAAAATGCCAATATGCAATGATAAGTGGCCTCATAACACAAAAAAACCCCAGCCTTTAAAAAAAAAGGTAACAAACCCAAAATCTACAAGTATCGTTTCATACTGAATCAATGATAGATTTTTTTCTTTCTTTTCTTTTTAAAAAGGGAAAGAAAGGGGTGGGGAAAAGGGAAAAACTGAACCAAACCAGAAAAAAATGGAGAACTTGGAGAAATGGAAAGAGAGAAGGTGCCATTGTCCCTTCTGAAGTTTTCCAAAGGCAGAGAGGAGTGAGGAAGAGCGTGACGCACAGACCCAGACGTCCGACTGAAATCCCCATCAATTTCTTCTCAGTAATTTCTCCCTCGTGTTTTCCCAGCGAGGGGCAGGAAGGACTTTCCAAAATTAAATTAAAAAAAGAAATTCAAATGAAAAAAACATTATTATTTAATTTTAAAAGGATTTAAAAAAAAAAAAAAAAAAGGACAGATATGATAGAACAACCCTCCCCAAAATCCTGGAGGGGCGTGAGGCAGGGAAAAAACTGGGTTTGATTTAAAAGGGCTGAAAAAAAAAAAAAGAAAAGCCAAAGCAAACCAGACTTTTCTCTCTAACACGTCATCGAGCAGGACTCTCTGAGGGTGTGACGGTTAACTGGTGACGTAGTGTTTCGCCGATGGCTGGCCGTAGACCCTATAGAAATCCTGCCGCCCGTGCTGCTGGGATGCGTCAATCCATTCCCTCACGGCAAGTCCCGGGAGCGACTGGGGGACGGCGGGGGCGGGCGGCAGTGGGTGGGAGTACTCCTGCGACGAGACTGTCCAGGGGAAGTGCCCCGACCGCGGGTAGGGCTGGTGCCCGCTGTGGTTGGACACGGAGGAACAGTAACAGTTATCCACGGAGCAGACGAGGATTTTGCGCCCGCCGTACTGGGAGAGCACGGACTGCTGAGATGACGTGGTGTTGGGGTAGTGAGATGGGTTGAAGACGGAGCCCGAGTGCACCGGCTGCGGGCCACTAGGAAGTCCAACTATGTGCTGTGTGGAGCTACAAGGCACCATGGCTTGTGCGGACTGCCCCTCGCCAGCCGAAGCGCCCTGGCTCATGTACTGGCTCGCCACAGTCCCGGACGATGGCTCGAGGAAGCTGCCCTCGGGGAAGGCGGTGGAGTGCTTGCGCTTCTCCGCGCCGGAGTTGCTGACGGTGCAGGGGTACATGGGGATGCTCTGCAGGAAGGGGACGGGGGTGCTCAGAGGACCTGTGGAGGGGAACGGGAGAGGGGAACTGCGTCAAGCACAGCACGGAACAGCTCCAGGGAGCTCTGGGCATTTATGTGAACCTGCAGTGAAGCCCCAACGCCCGCACTCCAGCCCCGCATGAGCAGAGGGTCCCTCAGCCCACCCCACTGGCGGCAAACTGGACACACAGACACACACAGGGGGATTTGCAGGTTTAGTTCTGGGCCCTGGCCAGCAGGCTGGGAGCAGCCCTGGGTGCTGCTCTCCAAACAGCTCGTGACCACAGGCCCTCACAGGACCGGGGCAGGACAACCTGGGGACAAATCCAAATCCCCCAAGGAGAGAGGACTGGAAAGTCACCGCAGGACATGGCCTGATTCCAGGCATGGCCTGGGTGCTGTGGGACCACGCTGGCCCCTGGCTGTCCTTGCCCACATCCTGACCCCCATCTTTCCCCTGACTTTTCCTGCCAATGGCCAGCCCCCCAAAAAGCACTGTATTTCAGGGTTTCGTGTAACCCCAAAACTCAGCCATTTCACAAATCAAGGGAAATGCCCTAGGGAGAGTCAGAAGCTGGCTTCATGACTCCCTATGCTCCTCCTGACTGCAGAGGGACTTCCAGGGGTCCCTGCATGCTGACAGCTCTCCTCACTCCTTTGTATTGGGATCCACAGGGCACCCAGCTATGGATACAGGAGAGAGTGAGGTCTCATGCCCCCACGTGCCACAGCCCTTAAGTTTCACCCACCTTCCAGCAACTTCCTCAACTGCTTCTCCTTCTTGGCAATCTCGTTCAGGAAGAGCTTGGAGTTGAGGTGGCCGATTTTGGGTGGGGGCAGGGTGCCACCTGTACAGTTCTGGGTTCTGTTGGGGATGACGGGCAGAGAGGAGACGCATGAGGGACAAGGCAGACTGAGGAGAGGGTCAGAAGCTCCTTCCCCCACACCCTCCCAGGGATAGACCCCCTCCCTAGAGGAAGGCAGAAGTGAGCTGTCTCTGGTAGGCAGGACCTTCCCTGTCTAGCTTTGCTGTGAACATCCCATGGCAGGGGGTCATGAGCCCCCTGCATGGCCATCCCAGCTCGTCTCCACTCTGCTGGTGCCAGCTTTAACCCCCTGTCCTATCTTTGCCACAGTGGAGCTGGACTTAGCGCTGCACCCCAATCTGGCTGGTCCCACCCTGGCTGGGGTGCTGGGTCCCAGCTCTGCTCTTCCACAAGCACACTGCTGCATTTCCCCTAGTCCAAGGGGAGGACCTGATTTGACGTCTGCACAAGGGGATTTTTTCATCATCCCAGACAGAAGAGGGAAGCTGAGGCAAGGCACATTTCTCCCCCAGGCCCTGTAGGATCCCTGCCCTGGTCCTCCTCTGGACATTGTGCTGTTGTGCCCCTGTGAACATGAACATGCCCTTCCCCCACGATCATGCCTGAGCTTACCTGTCCATTAAGATTTTCACAGACTTGGTGTTCTAGGAATAGAAGGAGAAGCTTTGGTCAGTAAGGCCAGTCCCTGCCATGGCAGCCATGTCCCCTTTCAACGTCAGCTTCTGAGGCCCCCCAGGAGGGGACAGGCTGCCCAGGGGTGCTGAGCCCCCTCTCTCCCAGCATGGGCTGCCCCAGCCCCATCTCCAGGCTGTGGCACCTCCTCATTGGAAGCCGACACTGAGCCTGCCCCACTCCTCCTTGCCTTCTCCCACTGCTGAGCCCTCTGGAGGCATCAGCTAGCCCTGCCAGCGTCCCCAGTCTGCTCCCCGCCATGCCCCACACCCCCCCACACAACCAGACCTCCCCACAGTCCCCATCCCACCCCCAGCATGGGCAGCCTATCTTACCTTCATGAAGTTTATGTCCTCAGTTTTGTCAAACATGACCTGGACAGAGCTGAGGAGCTTCTTGGCCTCCTGCATGCGCTCATTGAGGTGCAGGACCTGGGCTGCATTCTCATTGCAGAACTTGGCCTGGGCCTTGTCCAGGATCTCCATGGTCTTCCGCAAGTCCTCGTCCAAGATCTGGTGCATCTTCTCGTACTGCAGGCGAACCTCATCCTTCAGCTGGCTCACCTTCTCCTGGGGAGAGGAGCAGGGTCAGACCCTCTGTGCCCTCCAATTTCTCCCATAATGTCCTGGGACACCTGGGTCCTTTCCCCAGCAGAGCAGAGTGCAACCTGAAAGCTGCACCCCAGGTCTACTCTCCTGCATCACCAAAATAGAGACCCAACCCTGCCATCAGCTGCCACATGGGACTCCTGTGTACCAGATCCAACAGGGACACTGCAGAGGTTGGGCTGGTCCCAGACCTACTTCCTGGGGTCTATGTGGGAATCGCCTCCAGGGAGCTAATGCCAAGCAACAACCTGCTGCACCACCCAGGTGTGCTCCCCTGAAAAGCCCCACCTATCCCTATCTTCACTGCCTTTCCCATCCCCATCCTGATCCCCAGCTCCACCCCAGGCTGGAAACACTTCATGCTCCAGAGACCTTCCCAGAGGCTATGTGAGGATGAAGGGCTTTAAGCACCATGAGCTGGTCTTGTTTTCCTTGTGTCCCAGCAAAACACTTGTTTGCATCTCTTCCACCTGCTGGGTATTTTAGTGTTTTTTTCAGGGATGTCCCACTCCAGACCCTTCCCTTCCACTCAGGATGAAGCAGGCAGCCTAGGGAAGTCTGTGCTGAGCTGAAGGCAGGGTGGGCCATCTGATATTCAAAGACAGCCTTGTTCCTCATCTCCCAACTCACCCCAGGACTCATAAGGCTGTAGGGCAGCTCCAAACACATTCTGTCCCCCAAAACATGGCTGCCAAGACTAGAATGGAGACGGCAGATATCTCTGACTACTCTTCCCATGCAGGTCTGCCCTCCTCCCTGCCCACCTGCCCCCATGTCCCAGGAGCTTGTCCCTGTCATGCCATGGGGATGACAGTCCTCAAGACTGGTGGCAGCATGGTGAAGAACCAGTTACCTCGACCAGCCGCTTGTCCGATTCCAGCTTGTAGAGCTGCTCTTCGATGTCCTGCTCCCGCTCCTCCAGGCGGTCCTGCTGCTTCATCAGCATCTTCTGCAGAGGTGGGAGAGAGCAGCATTGTCAGAGCCCAGCAGCCACACACACCGGTGAGCATCAGTGCTGCCACACCAGCTCTGCCCATGTGATTTGGGAGGGACAGTGCTTTTTCCCAGCAGGATGCCACTGTGGAACTGAAAGCCCACATGTAGATGGCCGAGCTGGAAACCTCACTATTTCACATAGAGGGGATGCACATGCTCGGCTGCATTATCAGCTGGGGACCTTGGTTTGGGTTCCCTGTGTGGGGGCAGCCCCTCAGGTAACCTTCCACAGCCCGGTCAGTGGGGTTGGGTCAGAGTGAAGCCCTGGGGACCATGGTGGGAACACAGAGAGGGTCACCTCCCACGAAGGCAGCCCTGTTTCAAGGCCCATCACCCATCGCCAGCAGGCTCCTGTTAGACATCACCACATCCCTCACGCCCCTGTACACCACGCCAAATCCTTTCTCCCTTCCCCGCCTCCATGACAAGCCCCAGAGCCAGCATCAGCGTAATCAAGAGGGACAGAGTGAGGAGGAACGGGGCCTCCCCCCATCACAGTGCCAGCCCCCAGCCCTGCTCCTCAGGGCTGGGCCTGGGCCATCAGCCCAATAACTGGGACGAAACCTTATCCACAGATACCAGCCTGAGCACCTCGCTCCTGCGTGCTTCCCCAGCCAGGCTGAAACCCACCGCCCCGGAGAGAAGGGCTCCATCGCTGTGAGCAGCAGCAGGGCTTCCCACAACACGCCTCAAAATCAACTCCAAATATTCCCCCTCCATGGTTATTGGAGGGGAAAAGCCAGGACACCAATGCGTTGGTTGAGGGGAAGGGCTTTGCCCAGCACAGAGACACGGCGTTAGAGACTCAGCGACGGAGGCGAGATGGGAAGAAACCAGCAGCGAGAATGAATTTCGAGGGGATTATTGCTATTATAAACCGCCACTCGGGAATTTATAATCAAGTAATTAATTCCTGGACGAGGCGGGAGGGGGAGGGTGGCAGAGGCGCTGCCGGGATTAATTGCATTGCAGGGAAAGGCTGTCACCTCCGACTCAATTCAGGAGCAGGAATGCGAAGCCTCCTCCCTCCTGTTGTTTTTCTTAAGGTCTCGGGCACCTCCAGCCTCACTGTCGCTGGGCTCCTACCACTAATAATAACAAGGAGCTAAAAAAACCCCGCTTCCCACTCACAGGCACACTCCGCATGCATGCCCGGGGCCCACGCGTGTGCACCCACCCAGGCACATGCAGACAGACACACAGACAGCACATCCAGTGAAACAGGGGCCAAGGGGCAGCCACAGCAATTCAGACCCCCAGCCACAGGGGGACATTTGCTGGCACGGGCATATAGAAACACAGAGACCTGCAGCATCCAAGGACATCACTGCTGCTGCTGGTTTGAAGACCAGATGAAGAGGTGGGAGCATCCACACAGAGAAAGATTTGATGCATATATTAAAAATATCTTTTTTTTTCATTGTAAAAGGGTTATTTGTGCTGCTACAGCATCAGGAGTCTGCAGCCTGCTCCCAGGTTAAACATGATGGGAAATGAGCTCTGGAGAGTGGGTGCAACACCACTTGCTTGGAGAGAGCCAAGGGTGCAGGCAGGAACCATGTCCCAGGTCCTGTGCTGACAGGCAGCACTGGGTGCAGGGCTGCTAGGGAATTTTCTGGGGGCTCAGATGGGGTTTTGGGTCCAGCACCAGGCATAGCTGTGGGGTGGGTGGGCAGTATCTCCATGCATCCAGGCTAAGAAGTGGTGGGCAGCAAGCCCGCTTCAGGGAAAAAGTTGCCTTCCTGTGTCCCTGCTTGCAGGAGGCCAGCTGAGTGCAGGAGCCAGGGCAGGTCGTGCTGAGCTGCTCACTCTCCACACCACAGAGCCAAAGCACACAGTGAGCTCTGCACTGAGCCCTTCCCTGTGCCTCCCTCCCTGCTGCAGAGATTCACTATCTCCACCACAACCAGCCAAACCCATCCTGCACCAGCCCACCAGGAGGACAGCAGAGTCCAGCAGGGTCACTGCGAGCAGCCCAATCCTCTGCCTGACTTCCCTGTCTGACAGCTGGGGCAGAGACATGGAAAAACATAAAAGAGGATCCCAGGCTTATAGCTCACCAGGCACAGAGGCCAAATCCCCATCCCACTCCAACACAGACATCAGGTATCTGACATGGAAGCACTCTGAGGCAGCCCCTGCCCTTCCCCTCAACGATGCTGGGATCCTCTCACAGGGGAAAGCAGGCTTTCCCATCACTGCCAGATACCAGGCAGGCAGAGGCCACCCTGCCAACCCCACTGGTGTGAGGGACCCCCGTGGGAGGGACCAAAGAGCCCCGGACATGCACGTACCATCACCCTGCAGCTGCCGTGGCAGAGCTGCCAACCTTTGTGTTTTGTAACAAACCTTAGACTGCTCCACTCCTGGAATCATACAATTATGTGAAATCACAAATATACACATAAACATATATATAAATAAGCTCTTATACATATAAGTTAATTTAATAGCCCCTCGCAGCTGGAAAAAGTCACCAAAAATCTAAAGCCATAGAAATCAGACAGAGTAGAGGACATGCAGTGTTTTCTTTAGATCTTGCACTTGAGCCACTCTCTTGATTTTAGGGTGATTTAAAAACTGTATATGCCTGAGATTGCACTGGGATGGGAGGGCTTTTCACCCACAGCAACAAAACCTTAACAAGACACATGGGTATGAACTGCCCCTTCCAGCAGTGAGTGGCAAAATCTCATTGTCTACACAGCACAGGCCGAATTCCTTAGGTATTTTGAAAAGGAAAATATATCCCTTCCCCTTCCATCCCCTCCCAAATCTGGTATTTCTGAAGTCATGAACTCCTCCTCCTCCTCCAGGATCAGAATTTCTCGGGGTAATTTCTCATATTTCATGCATGACCTTGATGCCGGGAGAACCGCAGCTTCCTCCATACAGGCGCCCTTCCCGGGCCCTGAGCACCTCTGATCCCAGTTTGTCTTTTCTGAGACAAGTTGCCGGTTTCCAAAACAGATGTTAAAAATACTCTGTATTCCAACACCAGCTGAGAGTGAATTCATCTTGTTAATTAATAAATTAATTGGTGGCTGGGGTAAGTGGCTGGTCCACCGTGACCCCACCGGCCCCAGTGAGACGGGGCTAGTTGATGGACACCAGCTTATTCTGAGATGAATGTAATCGTCCCCTTCCCCATGGAAAAAAGTTAAATGGAGGTACAAACGTGCTGAGCCCATACAGGGAGTTAGCAAACACACTGTGGGCATCAAACCCATGTGGGAGCAGGACCACTGAAAGTGGAAGGAGAGACGAGCAGAGGCTATATACTTTGCTTGCCCATCAGGAGTCCCACCACCAGAGCAGAGCAGGGATTCCTGGGGAGCCATTGTGGCAAGTTGGACAGGTTTGGGGTATCAAGGTCATGGACTGTGAGGGAAACACTACTTGGAGGGGCATCTCTGCAGGAAGCAAAGCAAGCGCTGCAAGACCTCATTGCAGGGAGGATGCACACAGCTGGTCCCTGTGGGACTGTCTTGGGAGAAGGCTTGCTGACCATTGCTATCTGCCCAGTGCTTGCTGGGAGGAAACCACTACCAGGGAAGCACTACCCTTGCCCTGTGTGCACTTTATTGCACCTCCCACTCAGTCCCCCTGAATCTGCAGTGGCCCCAACTCCCAGCGGATGCTTCAGCGTGGGACGCATCCACCCCCAGGCAGGGGGTGGTGGCATGTCTGCTGGGGACAGGCAGAGGAGAACTTCTGCAACATTAAATGCCTGCAGCCACAAGACAGGAAGATGGTAATAAAGAGTTTAACAGCTCGGGTGATACAAGGCATCTAGGCCCCTTATCTGAGAGCCAGTGCACGGCTGCAGCACCACAAGTATCAGATGTGTTACACACACAAGTCCAGTCCTATCCAGCTGGGCAACGCCTGACTGGAAAGGGGGGTACTGGGGCGTGGGAAGGAGCTCACACCCACTCAAGACCTCCCAGACAGGAAGAAATCTGTGGGCAAGATGTCTTCCTGGCTTGTCTTAGGCTGGTCTCACCACTGTCCTCTCCCAAAGGGCAGAGCTAAGCCTGTGGTCAGTGCTGAGCCCACGATAACAGCAGATTATGCCCCTGTCCCGCCTGAGCCCCTGCACTCCCCTCATCCCCCCAGACAGCCCCCAGCAGTCCATGGGCCCTGGGCAGCAAAATCCCACAACATGCCCCAAGGTTTCACCTTCTCAGAGGCTGGTCAAGGTCCTTGTATGCCTCCCAAGGAGAGCTGGCAGGAAAGAGCCTGTGGCACTTCTGCCCTGGAGTGCTTGAGTGCTCAACAACCCTTGCCCAACTCCCAGCAGGATCAGGAAGGAGCCTGGCAGCTTCATCTGAGGCGGAGCAGTGCCCCATGGCCTGCTGAGTTGCTGTGGTTTTAGACAAGAGCTGATGCAGTGAAAAGCTTTGCTGTTTTCACAGGGTAAATGAATCCCACGCAGCTTCTCTGATGTCTAATAAGCACTGTGCATCCTTCAGGGCCATTCACCTTGCAAGAGCAACCTAGTCCCTGCACACTGACCTGCAGGATGCTTGCAGATGCTAAATCCCAATAAACTGTGCTGAAATTGTCTGTGGGTTTGGAGGCTACTACTGCAGGCCAGGTGGATAAGCCACAGGAGTGCACAGCCCTCGTTCCCATAGGAAGCCAGGGGGAGCTGAGAGCCAGACTGCCCCACAGAGAGCCTTTAACCACAGCTGGACAGCTGGCCCAGGGCAGGCACGCCGGCGTCTCTGCCTCGCTCCTTCCTCCTCCTCCTCTGCACCCAGGCCTTCCCCTCGCCGCCAAATCCCAGCCACGCAGTGAATAAGGACATTGTTTGCAGTCACCGGAAAGCCAGAACGGAGGGAGAGCTTGGAGCACAAGGAGCACAAGGGGGAGAAGGGGTGAGGAGGAGGAGGAAGGTGGAACCGGAGCAAGGAAGCCGCAAAGGGCAGATGCCTGGTGCGGGAATGGCTCCAGACACCTGCAACTCAGCCCAGGGACCGGGATCAAGGGCCCCCATTGAGACACATGTCCCAGCACATTGCTGGAGACGGGCCTGAAGTCACAGTGACTGAATTTTAATGCACCGAGAGCCCTGGACCAAGGAGACGAATGCAACCTTTCGCCTCCCTGTGCCTCCCACACACAGGCTCCCCTCTCCCCAGCCCCTCTCTGCTGTCAGCTGGACAGTTTACTGAGAAAAAGCCACATGGTGAGCTATTTTCATCCCTCCTGAAAGCGTCCCCCCACCTGCTAGCACACCAGCACCTTGGCACTGTGCACATCTGGGGCACAGCACCCTAGTGACCCCCAAAAACAGGGTCTCAAACCACAAGATCACACACTGCCACAGCCCACGGGGACCAGTTCCAGAATCCAAACCCCCTGGAGCATCCTTCCCACCCTGCCATGGTCTCCTGCTAAACCAGACCCAGGAAAAACCAGCTCTTTCAAAATCCCCACGGCCCACATGGCACTCGCAGGAGACTGATCCCCTTACAGGGACAGGAAGGAAATGCTTTCATGTTGGGGTTTCATCTTGCACACATTTACAGTAAGCACCAGGCAGGAAGGGAGGTCTCCAGCCAGAGCAGGAGGCCTTACCTCCCCTGGACAGCCCAGAGTACACACATTGCTCCAGGCTTTGGGTTTTCTCACAGTGCTCCCTGTGCAGAGATCAGGCTGCTTTATCCTTAGGAGGGGAAGGAAGAGAGGGGGGGAACAGCCTCCAAGATATTAATAGCTGCCCCTGCTAGGAAGGGATGGGAGCAGCGGCACAGGCATCAGACCACCTTGCTAGCACTGAAGGACCCCCTGAGCACTGGGAGAGCTGGTGCTTCGTAGAGAAGGGATGGAGACCAAATATTCAGTGCCAGCTTGGGGGAACAGGATGCAGGGTGCCTCTTGCAAGAGCAGCTCTCCAACCTGTTCTCATGCTGAGGTGGGTGGAGATGCCTCCTGCCTGTCCCCATCACCCTGTGAGGTGCTGCTGCCTGGCCACCACACCTTCCCCAAGACACTGCCCAGGGTATAAGAAACCATCAGACTAAGACGCATGTCCCAACTCTACTGGCTATCCCATAGGCAAAGTTCCATGTCCCACTTCCAGTGCCCCCTCCAGCACAGGGCATCCTTGCAGCATTTGGGTATTCGTTCCTGTGGAGCCACAATTCATGGGTGCTTGGCCCTTGTTTCTGCCATGCCAGGATGGCGGGCATAGCAGACCACACTCCTCTGCACATCCCTGTACCAGAGCAGATCCTGGACTGCCGCAGGGCTGTGCTAGTGCCCACAGCCCAGGACAGCTCTTTCCCTTGTTTACAGCCACCAGAAAGGAAGAACTCATTAGTAAGGGGAAAATACAAGGTATTGTGTCACATGGGGCCAGCAGCAGGATTTCTGGAGGCCAGGAAATGGGGACCTATTCTCAGTCAGAAAGCGACCTTCAGAAGGACCTTGAGGATGTTAATTCGCCTTCCTGGGCCTCTGTGTGTCCCTCTGCTCCTCACTGTCACAGGCGTTACTTGAGGCTGTGCCTCTCACACAAATGGGGGAACAAGGCTGGCAATCTACCCACAGTTTTTGGACCCCACCTTCAAGCCATGGACTGGTTGTCACTGCTGCCAGTGTCCTCTAAGTAGGGATGAGGACCTGCTTCAAGGGAAAAGGGGCTAAGGGAGATTAAGGAGCCCAGAGACAAGGCCAGTGGCTGGAGTCGCATCACCGCTTTACCAGGAGCCCTACAAGTCCTGGAGGTAGAAGCCTTCCTGATATGGGGTGCCAGGTATGAGGGATATGCCGTCCCAACAGTGTTCTCTGAAGCCACTTTTGCAGCATGTTGGAGAGCAGGAGTGAGGCCATGCTGATCATGGGCCAGTGTTGGATGAGCCGCCTCCATGCCAAGCATAGCGCCAGGCAGTGGGAGTGGTATGAACTGCCTCAGCCAGACCTGGGGCTCAAGACTCAGTCACAGCATGTGCAGGACAGGAAGAAAAGAGCTGGAAATGCATCAGGAAGATGAATACCAGGACAAGAAGCTGGTTTGCATGCTGAGCATGTAGCTAGGCAAGTCACAACTGATGCTGCTGGCTCCAAAGGACAAAGATGAGCCTTGGTGACAGAATCATAGAATCATTAAATTTGGAAAAGACTTCCAAGGTCATCAAGTCCAACCTTTGACCAAACAGTACCATGTCAATTAAACCATAGCACTCCAAGTGATTTCTTGAACACTTCCATGGATGGTGACTTCACAACCTTCCTGGGCAGCCCATTCCAATGCTTGATAACCCTTTCAGTGAAGAAATTCTCCCTATGTCCAACCTGAACCTCCCTTGGCACAGCTTAAGGCTATATCACCTTGTTCTGTCACTAGTTGCCTTGGAGAAGAGACTCATTCCCACATTGCTACACCCTCCTTTCAGGTATTTGTAGAGAGGGATAAGGTCACCCCTGAGCCTCCTCTTCTTGAGGATAAACACCCTCAACTCCCTCAGCTGCTCTTCATATGACTTGTGCTCCAGACCCTTCACCAGCTACACTGCCCTTCTCTGGACTCACTCCAGCACCTCAATGTCCTTCCTGATTTGAGGGACACAGAACTGGACACAGCACTCAAGGTGCAGCCTCACCTATGCCAGTAAAGGGGGACAATCACTGCCCTGGCCCTGCTGGCTAAACTATTCCTGATACAAGCCAGGACAGCATTGCCCTCCTTGCCCACCTGGGCACGTGATGGCTCATGTTCAGCCACTGTCGATCAGCACCCCCAGGTCCTTTTCTGCTGGGCCACTTTCCAGCCACTCTTCTCCCAGCTTGTAGTGTTGCAGGGTATTATTGTGACCCAAGTGCAGGACCCAGCTCTTCATTTTATTAAACCTCATACAACTGGCCTCGGTCCACCAATCCAGTCTGTTCACATCCCTCTGCAGAGCCTTCCTACCCTCCAGCAGATCAACAGTCCCACCCAAGTTAGTGTCATCTGTGAACTTACTAAGGGAGCACTCAATCCCCTCATCCAGGTTATCAGGAAAGATATTGAACAGGACTAGCCCCAAAACTAAGCTTTGGGGAACCCCACTAGTGACTGAGCCTTTGGCCAGCACAGCTGCCTCCTGCCCCGTATCTGCCAGGAGAGAGGGCATCTGACCAGGGAAAATACTCACACACTGTCCCAATACCACAGCGACAGCAGATGCTTTTGGGTGGTGCAGGAGCAAGATGGAGAGACCAACTCTGAGAGCTGGTGGGGCTGTGGCTGCAAGTGCCACCAGGCCCTTGGGGCATTAAGAAACTCAAGAAATCTCTTTCTGCTGGGAAGGGAGGGAGAGGAGGTCCCCACCCAGGGCTGGGTGCGGACGCTGGCCAGCAGCCCACCTCAGACAGCTTTTGGCAGGGAGGACAGTCCAGGCCACCTTCACCTAGGAGCAGAGAGCCAGGAAGAGTCACAGGGATCAGCTCCATGTTTATGAAGGACAAGATCCACATCTTCTTCACCATCAAGGATGTAAGGCAGGAGCCCTTTTCCACACCTCTTTTGGTTTTAGGTGGAAAATGTCTGGTTTGGGTCTGCTTATAGATCAGTGCCAGAATTCATCCTGCTGCTGAGCCATCTCTAGCACGGGGCTGCAGGCCCTGGCACAAGCCTGCCCTGCCCAGCACCAAATGCCCTTTGAGTAACCAGCTCTGGAGCACCCACACACAGGGGTTTGTGACATCCAGAAAGTTTCAGACACCCAGACCTCAGCACCTTGAGCAACTGTTTCCAGCCATTTGGGACTTCAGACTGACACCAACACCTGGAGCACATCTGGTCCCAGTGACCAGTGTCACCTTACACTTCTTTCCCCCAGTGCCAGAAAATAAAATCTGCTCCCTGAAGCTACACCAACTGGGCTTCACCAGATTTCACAATTCTTCAGAGCCTAAAAGACCATGTAAGAAGTCCTGCCCTTTCCACCTTCAGCACACTCTGTGCTTGTGGTTTCTCCAATGTTTCAATCAATTTATGTGGATGTTATGGGGGCCCTAACCTTATTTTCTCCCTCTACTATCTGTTTTCATGCACCTGCCTCTTCCCAACCATGGATTCAGAAGAAACATTACTCCAGTTAAAAAAAAAAAAAAAGCAGTCCCTTTATGGCGGGGTCATCTCCCCCATCTGACTCCAAGAAGCGCTCTGCCAGTTCCAGTGGTGACAGTCTGGGCAGTTAAGGGAGGTTGTTCAGTACTGAAACTCAGTCAAATCACAAAATCCTGCTCCTCACACAAGCCCTATTGCTCTGACATATCATCTGTGAGTTGCTCTTCCCATAACCCCCGCAAAACAAATCAACAGGCTTTGGCAGCACACCCAATCCTGCCTCGATCTGCTGTTGTCCCAGTCTTGTCTAGCTCTGTTGAATTCCAAGATCTTTCTGACACACTGAAATCTCAGGGTCCCAGCCAGTTGTCCCCAAACTGTGGCTGGGGGAATGGCTTGCCTTACAAAGCAGCCAGCCTGCAAAGACCCACTCCCATCACTTGGCTGCAAACCTAACCCCATCTGCAGCCCCTGCAAAATTGAGAAACCCTCACTCTTCCTTCCAAATAAACATCTTGGATTCAAGATCCAGCTGGCCTGCGTGATCTCAGAGCCTTCCCCCTGCAGGGGTGAAACACAGCCAGCCTCTTCCACCCTTCCTCCCATTGCAGGCTGAGCAGCCTCTCCCTTGCCCAAAAACCTCTGCTCCATACCCACCACAGCTGAGTCCTGCCATGGGAAGCCCTGAGCATTGAACAACAGTCCCTTAGGCTTCCTACCCCCATGACTTCTAATTTCTGCCCTGGAGGGAGCCTGGCCTGAAGATTTGGAAGCACGAGCAGGTTTTGGGGGGGAATTCCGATACCACTGAGCAGCAGAGCAGCAGCAGCAGCAACACCCAGGTGCACCCACGTCCCGGCCACGAAACTGCGGGCAATCACCTACAGCCACGTGCCCCACCAGCATCTCACTTGGGGACGCCGAGACGAGGGGTCTGGCTGCACAAAGCACCCCTTCAGACTCAGGCAGCACTAGAAAGAAAACCCTCCTTTGATTTAAAGGCCATGATTTTATTTTTTATTTCCTCCCAACTGATCTAGTTAAACTTCCAACCGCTCAAGGCTATTTTAATTTGTACTGGTAAGTTAAATCAACACAAACAAGGGCAGAACAGGTTTATATGCACCTCTATTACTGGCTTGCACCAACTAGAGTGCAGCTACATTTCTCCAGGCACCTTTTTTTTTCCTCTAATAAAGATAAGGGGGGATGTTTTTTGTGCACCTCCAACTGACAAATGGAGCCTGAAAGTGAGTTGGGAGTCAAAGCCTTGAGGAAAGTCAAGGTGACTTATGTGCCAATAGGCTGGATTCAAAGAGCTTTGCAAAAATGCAGATCAACTAACAAGATTTATAAAACCCGTTAGGGGCTTAGAGGTCGCTTAATTCTCACAGGTGCCAAGGAAAGTGCCTGACTCGCAGAAGGATGGATGGGGCTTACAGAGGTGGCTATCTCAACCTTTCGGTTTGCTTCAAGAAAAGGGGACTCAATTTCTCTTGGAAACGAGGCTTTGACATGCTGAGGTGTTTACTCTGAGCCTTGGCTCCTCCATCACCTACTTTAAAGAAAAAGAAACCAAGTCCTGTTGCTGCAGACAACTGTTACAAACATCTACCAAAAGCCACAGCAGAATCTGCTGCTTCAGCTCGCCAGCGTCAGACACCACCCAGAGGAGTATGAGACTCAACTGGATTCGGCACACAAGTTAGAAAAAATAGAAGGGGGGAAAAGACTTTGCACTTCTACAGCTCCCCAGTGCCTGGTGTTTTGCAGGCTGGGAGCAGCCTGTCAGCACCTGTGGGCAGCCAAGGCAATGTACAGCAAGTCCACCCACCCCACTGACCACAACCATAGCCTGCTGGACGCCGAGGACCCTCTGCTGCCTCCCCACTGCATTTTCTCTCATTTTTTTTTGCGAGGCGGCTGTTGAGAATCTGAAAGCCTGGATTATAATCTTTATGAATCCCATAGTTAGATCGTGCTGAACAGCAGCCCAGCAATACCAGATGTTCAAACAAAGCTGCCAACCGACAGCTGTCTGCAGCTTGCAGCGTGTTTTTACTTTAAAATGCAAAATGATACCAATCTATATTAAAAGAGAGACGTTCTGAGCCTTGCGATAGCAGCTGAAGCCGCGGATATTGCTCTTTCATGCAGGGTGTGGCGGCAGAAGGAAATATCTCAAAAACTACTGCTTAAGCCACCCTCCCAGCCCCCCCAAATCCTGGCCCCTTTCCTAATGGGAAAGAGACTCACGTTACTGCCTGACTGCCGTGAATGTACCAGTGCGTGTCCAAACAAGCCAGCAAAAAGAAAAATGCAGCATGAACAAACACCATCTACCAAAGGATGCCAGAACGAATCTGGGCGCTGCCCACACCTGGATCTCAGGGACAAAATGACACGTGGGGGAACAGAGGGAACGGGGGTGGAGGGTGCAGCCTCTCCTGCACCAGTGACCCAAGTGGGAAAGCAAAGGTCCCATCTGGCAGCACAGCATCACCAACAGAAGCTAGGGATGGAGGGACATCTTCCACTGCTCTAGCCCATCTGCCCAGCATCCCATCTTGGGTTGTCCCACATCCTTCTAAGCTTGTGTGGCACTGGTCCCACTGGGGAAACACTTCCTGGGCCTCCTTCAAGGAGGCAGCAGGTTTTGAAGTTTTGAACTTGCATTGCTTTATACCTTTATCTGTTAGGCTGGCTGGGACCAGGCACAAAACCCTACAACCTGCAACCTTTTCTGCATACCAGCAGCTGGGGAAGGCAAGAACTGGAGCTCCACCTCACTCTCCTTTACTCTTCCCTCTGGAAATGCAAGCCACCCACAACCATTTTGCAAGCCATTTTGGGGATGGCAAGTCCTGAACACACTAGGCATGGCAGAGTACTCCTGGCTTGCAGGAATTGTCTGAAGAGGGCTCTGACTTACTCAAACATGACGTCCCAAATTCCCCACCAGCCACGATCACAGGAAATCTTTGGGACCGGTCCCAAGGCTGCCTCATTGTGCTCCAAGCAGCAACAGCATGAATGAATCATGCTCCTCAACGTGACACCCAGCTCCCAGCAACGTACCCGGGACCAAAATATTTACATTGCAAATGAGTAAGAATAGGACCAGATCCCCTCCCCAGCACAGTGACATAAAAAGGCCAACCTGGTCTTGCATCAAACAAGTGAGTGGCAGAAGGATAGGGAAGCAGGAGGCAGAGATCAGCCCTGTGCCTCACAGCCTGGCTCTGCCCACTGATGCTGAACTAGAACCCTTCTCTGTGACAGCAAAATCCCCACTGTGGCAAGCACTGAGACTACAATCCCCGTGGTACCACGCTCCCGGCGGAGCTCAGCAGCCAGGTGACACGTGAGGGAGCATGCTGGGACCTGTAGTTTCCAGCCAACCAGCTGCAAAATGCCATCCTCCAGTAAACACATCTCAAATTAAAGTGATGTGAGGCCCCCAAGCTCCTGGCAAGGCGCCAGCCGCAGCTTCTTGTTGGCAGGCACTTGGCCAATTCCCATGTGTTGCATTAGCCCCTTTCCAAGGAGCAGCCAAAAGCCCACACCCTGCAAACCCCCTCGCAGCCGAGCTGCAACCTGCCCTTGCTGAAGTGACGTGTCTGCATGGACAGAGCTCTGGTGCAGCCCTGGGCTGCAGGAGATGTCAGCCCTGCTCCTGCCTTGGTGTTGGGACCCTCCATTTCTGCTCCATGGCACTGCAACACTGACCCTGGAGCAAGACCCTGCAGCCAGCACTGGCCAAGCTTCAGCTGTATAAGGCCCTACACCTCATCCCTGGAGGGGTCCAACAAAGATGCCACTGAAGCAATCACAGTTGTAGGCAGCAAGAAGCAATACACTGGCGTGGTGCTTTCAGACAGAGCGGCACAAGCAGGCAAAGCTCCACTGAATCACCACATCGACAAAGCTGGGGACAACCACCTCCCCAAGGCACCATGGACAGGCATGCAGCCTCCCCTGGGGTGCTGCTGCCCCTTGCTTCAGCAAGGCCAGACCATACGTCACCCCCTGGGGAATGTGGCACCCCTCTCCTTGCCCGCTCGCCCTCCCCACTGCAGAGGAAATCGTGAGCCCGGCTGATGTCAGGAGGCATCACTTCACACAAAGGCCAGGCTTCCTGGCAGGGAAGGGGTGGGGGAGTGGGGAGGAAGGGGAAGAGGAGCCTGGGGCAAAGGCAAGCAGCATTTCCAGCTCCTTGTGTGTGCAGGAGAGGCAGCGTCAGGAGACAGCACGGCCCCTTCTACTTTAATCACCCTTGCACTCGGGAAAGAGAGGCAATATCCTATTTCTCAGTGCCCTTCACAGGAGCTGCAGCCGGGCCCTGCCCTGAAAAGCTGTGATAAAGCACCCTGTGCACCCTTTTAAGGATGCACATTAAAAAGGGACTCAAGTTTGGTTTAATTTGCTCCTGCAAATAAACCAATTCCATCTTCTTCACCTCAGCCAGGCTGTGGCTGCTGCTGACCAGGGGAACGCAGATGAACACAGGGACACAGCTCCCTGCTCTGCACCCAACCAGGAGAAAAGCCACTTCTATGACAAGATCTAACACCAGCACCCCCAAAATGGGCATGTCTTCTGCTCATGGGTAGCTAATACTTGTAGTACCCCTTAACTGATAAATACAGGCAAAAATAACATATGGAGGACACAGTCAAGAGTGAGCTGCAGTCCTCATTTTCCAACCTCCTTTCCCCCAATGCGCTCCCCAAAGCCAAGCATCTTTGTAACACACAGTATTTCATGGTACCCACAGCATCAGCCCCTCCTCTCCTTCTCCACCTCCCACAGTCAAAGTTCATCCCCAGGCAGCAAAAGCACCAGGCTGCATTGCTTTTGCCCCCACGTCTGTCATGTTCCCAAGGGCAAGAGCACTCTGGACCAGCTGTATGGGGACCAGTGAAGAGGGCTTGGCTGTAGGGGACCTGCAGAATCTGGTTGATGTTGATTGAAGAGGGCAATCACTGATATTGCAGGGGGCAGCCAGGGAAGGTGGGTTTTGGATGTGGGCACCGCCAGGGAATAACTGTAAAGGAGTAAACCCTGCTGCTCTCCTTCAAGGTGCTGACTTCTGCTCCTAGGAGAAGGCCTGTCATTGGTTTTTAATCTCGCCCGATTACGGGCCAGCCTTTGACATTATTGATCTCAGGCCCCTGAAGTATCATTTGTCTTCCAGGTTTGACTTGGTGATCAGAGCTCAACAGCTCAGACTCCAGTGAGCTCCATCCTCCCAGGGAGCCAGGGGAACTGCTCTGCTCAACTCTGGTCCTGCTGATTCACATGAGCCATATTCGAGGCTCAGTTTCCATCCTCAAATGAGGTGGCTTTCACCAGATGCCCTCTCCCTACCTACACATTTCATCTTCTGATTCAAAAATCCCACTCCTCAGGTCTGGCAGACCAGCAGTGCTTTCTCAAGCTTGGCAGTCCAAGGTGTCTCCAGTGTGCACTGCTTCCCCCTTTCAGTTTCATTGTTCTCTTTCAAAGAGGATGCAGTGGAAGCACAAATGTTATGGGATGTGCTGAGAACTGCACAGAGACTGGGGGAGCAGTGCCAGCATACAGGGTATACCCAGAGAAGCCATTTCTAGCTGTGACTGCAATGCTATTTTCTAGAGCAGAAGGACCAACAACAGCAGCTCTTCATTCCCTGGAGAGATTGCACCCACAGGAGCCCAGCAGCCAGTGAAGTTCTATGGTGGCTTCCCCTTACCTGCTGGCCAGCACAGCCGCCTCGGGGTCAGCTCGTGATTTATGCTTGACCTTCAAAATGTTAATGCCTGCTCCCTCCACCAGGCACAACAAGAGAAGGACCCATGGGTTCCCTCTCCCCTGGTTACCTCCATCTTCCACCCAAGCTGACTGACACTCCCAACCTCCACTGTTTGGGAAGAACAAGGTTTTCCTCAAAGGTCTTTGTCAACAGCTACTGGGTGCAGTGTGTGTGAAGACTGTCTTTTCAGATGCCTCATCTCCCTCTCTCTCTTCTGCAAAGTCAAGCCTTGTGTTTTGGGAAGGAGCAACATTTCCTGAGGACGGCTCCAACAGCAGTTTTAATGCAGAGAGGAAAGTTTAGCCTTTGCTCGTTGCCTTGTTATTGTTTATCAGATTGCTGAAAAGCACTTTGTTAAATGGAGATTAGTACCATGTGCATTCATAGATCGTAGCAGGAGCCAGCCCTGGGGAGGAAGTGTCTGTAAGGTTGCAGCTAGCAAGGTCCACATTCTGCAAGGTACCACCATCAGCAGAGAAGTCTCCAGTCTCCAGGACTGCATCCTCACACTTCCACAGACTTCCTGACTACCTAGCAGGTCCCTCCACCTCTGCTTACCTCTGCCTTAGGGTAATACCTTGACTTTCTGACCCAGATTCTAGGTTGTTGCAGAGATGAAAATGACCTTTTTCTCCCCTGTTATAAGTAGAATGCTACAAATTCCTTAACTGGAGGATAGTCCTTGGTTTCACCTGCTGGACTCACACCCTCAGGAGATGCATTTGGCAAGGGGTGGTCTTCACATAAGACACTATTTCCAGTTCCCTGCTTGGATGCCCTATTATGCAGGATGCCAGCAGGCAGAGGCAGGAAAATAACCCCAAAATGTGCTCCTATTCCCTTGTAGGGGCCAGCTCCTGTGCCCACCCCCTACAGCCAAACTACCTCTGACCAAAATGGGGCATGCAGGCCTCAGCCACCCAGCCAAAACAGTGCAGCTGTGGCAGGAGGGCTGCAGTAATTCCCTCCTGGATATGGCCACCCCCATCCCTAAGGGGGCTAGCACAATACCAGAGGGAAGGGGGAGCGCAGCACCCCCCCGTGCTGTCCCCAAAGGGTCTGCAAGGGGGACAGAGACCTCGCAGCGCATTTATTCCGCTTCATCCATTTGAGAGGCACGCTTCAAGGGGCTTTTTGCCGTCAGAGGCGGGTGCACCAGGACAGGCGAAGAACAAAGGGAGGCACCGGCACCCCCAGCCCTTTGTCTGAGCGCAGAGGAGTTCACCTGCAGGGAAAACCTGCTCCCACCGCAGAGGCAGCAGCTCTGCACAGGTTCGGGTGGGGAGAGGGATGCAGCCCCCCCTCCCCCCCAGAAGGAGGATAATGAGCAAACGATGCAATCACATTACCCTCTCTCCCCCCTTGCCACATGCACAAGCCCATTACAGCTCACACCAACCCCCCCGACCTTCCAACAACCACAACCAGCAATAAAAACCATTGCCACAAAAATATCAACCCACTCCCCTGTGTGATCGATCTGTGTCTGCGTGTGGCCCAGCATCAAACCCTGGAGCTTGGCTCCACTGACCAGGATCGACTGGGAGGGAAGGGGGTGGGAGACTAGTTTCCAGGGGATGGGGTTTTAAAGCCACACAATAACTGGCTCAAATGAGGGTTCGGATTAAGCTGTCGTATGGCAAGGGAAAACACTGCCTCCATTAGGACATGGGGGATTTTCCTTCCCTTTCTCCAAAGCTACAGTTCTAGGATGAAGCTTCCAGGTCACCCAGGCAGGGAGAGGAGAGCTGGGCGATGCTGAGCTAATGGGGGATCCTGAACAGGGAGAGATAGGTGGAGAGAGGAAAGGGCAGATCAGCCCTCCCCAAACCCCGGATCATACAGTCGGCTGGTCTGACAATGTTTACTCATATTTCAGAGAGACACAGCCATCCGGAACGTCACTCCCTGCCAACTGCCTCATCTGGAGCCATCCACAGCTCGGCTCTTCCCAGTCTGCTCCAGAGACAGCCCTCCCCCAAAGCACCCACACAGCAAGGAACTGAAAAAAGGGCAGGTAGGGCGAAGACAAGAAACAGAGAAATTAGATTGATTCACGTTTAATTTTTTTTTCGGTTTTTAACAGAACATCATCCCAGCAAACGGATGACTTCGAGTGCACGTTATATCAACAGCACTGCTGCAGAGTGGCAGGACGCTGCTCTGAGCTGGGAACTTCTGCTCATGTTACCATCACAAGAGAATCACAAGACAGAAGAGGGACAGCCACGATGCCTTGGCGCGAATGGGCTGAAGCTGTCCTTATCAGAAAGGATTTGGGACTGGGAACCTCTTCCCTGAGTTCATCTGGGGGACATATGTAAAAACTTTTGCGTGCATCTACAGTCTCATGCCTGTAAATAACTGTCCCTCCCTCCGTATTTGGAACTAGGCATCTCTTCCTCCCATTCCCAAGCACGCTGGCTGTAGCTCTCCTGGGAAAAGGAGGGGTGGTTGCCTCTATCAGTGCTTCTTCCATGACGGAAAGGGAAAGGAAGGACAACCCTGGTCCCGCACATTTCACATCTCCCCACTGGTCCCCCAGCATCTGCTCCACCTTCTCTACCAGCAAACAGAGGTTCATTGCAGAAAATTGGCTACCCCTGCAAGCAAGACCAGCGGTTCCAACTCTTCTGCGCCATCCCCCTTATTCCAACCAAACAGCACCTCCTCAGCCTACAGGCTATTGATAAATGCAGAAAGTTGACAAAGTCACCAGAACCTAGCCCAGATCCACAGCATTTAATTTTTTTAAAAGCAAAAAAAGCCAGGCCAGACCAGATTCTGCCCCGGAGCCTGTGTGGCAAAGCAGAATCCAGCTCCAAGTGTTTATTTATAAATCTGTACATACATGTACATTTGAATTCTGACAGAATTAATTCTGGCATCCAGCTAATTCAAAGCATTCCTCCCCCATCACACTACTGTTGCAGGCCAGCCCTGCACAGAAGCTGATTATAAAATGCTGCACTAGCCAGGCATTTCTGCAAAGGCTTGTGCTATTGAGCATTCAGTCTTTCCTTGCTTGGCTATTTCATTGTTTCGGTGTCGATCCCTCCTCTCTTGCCCTGTGTTTCCTGGTTACTTTTGTCCCTGCTCTGGAAGCACTGCTGCTCTCAACCCCATTTCAGTGTCAGGTTGAAAAAAAAACCCAAAACAATTAAATGAAATTAAAGAGAAGAAAAGAAGAAATTATCACCATGTACCAAGATTTCCAGTAAACAGATAGGTAACGAGCAAAAAATAGGCCAATATGCCGCAAGGCAAGCTACAGACAGATCTGGGGATAGAAAACCTGCTGCCTGCCTCCCAAGTACAGCTAAGAAATCCCTGTGTGGTCACACGCTGTCCTCTGGAGCAGAGAGGAGAGAGGTCAGGGCAGCCAGCACTGTAAGAGCCTCTTTATTCTTGGGCAGTTGCACGAATCTGATCGCTTGTGCCCTTTGTGAGACATGGAAATCTGCCTTCTCCTCCCACCCCCTTCACCAGCCCCTCTTCTGCTCCCCCACTCAGATGGGGACAGAGGAAACTCTTTGGCTCCAGAGGCAGCAGTGAGGCTGTGGATGCCGCTCTGGCAGGATTGGGCCAGGCCAAGCACGTGGGAGACCTTGAGGACAGTGTTTTATTGGAGAAACGGGAGGGGAGAAGAAGGGAAGTATGGTCTTGGGACTCGCACATTCCTTGAAGAGCTCTCCCAGGCTCCCACATGCAAGGCACGAGGCTTGAGCGGTGGAGAGAAGTCCAGGGTGTCACTCTGCAGGTCGTGTCTCTCCCACTTCTTCCTCTCCACCATGCTCATGGGGTTGAGAGATCATGAGTGGCATGCTGCACACATGATGCTCACATAAGTATCACAGGCTGAATTTAGATTAAACAAGGGTTTATTAGACCCTCATCACCAGCACAGGCTGGGATTGTACCTCCTAGTTCAGAGACCAGACCACGACAGTCCAATCTCAGGGGCTCATTCAAAGTCACCACCCAGGGAGGGCTTCCAAGTGGAAAGCTCTAAGCCAGGGCTGTCAGACATGGGTGGGCAAGGTTGTGCCTAGACATGCCCATGTGTAAAGTACAGACAATCCCTATAGACCACAGGGGGGTAAGCCTGGTCTACATTTTGTTGCTATTCCTTGCAAAGCAACTCAAGGTCCTCAGATGAACTTCTCTTTTCCTATCCTCCTTCCACCTCACTTTTCAACAGCACTCATCCACACTACACTGTCCCCCATGGGAAGAGAGCATTCTCTGCTGCAGCTCCTGTCCTACTCCTTTACCAAAGCTGTCCCCTCCACGCAAGCCTCCTCCCTCCCACCCAAACCCACCAGGCTGCCTTCCAGCATCCTCCATCTCTGCTGTCACTTCTCGGATTTACTCTACACAGAAGACTTGCAGCTGCAGGTCTGGAGCAACCGCTGGCAACCTGATGGGCTAAGGGCAAGGAAAATGCTCAAGCTTAGCAGGAAAGCAGCGGAGAAAAGCCCTTAATCCAAACCCCTGGGAGGCAGGAGACTGCTCTAGTTCAGCCAAAGATCTGGGACCACCAAGATACCCACTGCTGCCTGGCCAGCAAACCCAGAGGGGTCTGCAGCAGGGAGGCTCGGCCCCCACCAACACCTCTCTAGGGCAGCACAGGCTGATATGAGTTGAACTGAAATATGCTGCCCCTGACAACATGGCACAGCAAAGCCTGACAGATCAGTGGTGGTGAGTGACACAGAGCTCAGAAGCCAGGCTAGGTGGGTGCTGGGATTTGTGCCACTGCCCAAGGCCCAAGAAGTCAACGCTCATCATGGCAGCTCGACCAACTGACAGCATCCCAGGGCACAATGATCAGTCACATTTAGGAGCGTAGTGCCAGACTCCTGAGACCCCCGGGCAGAAATCAGGGCATGGGCAAAGTCAGAGGAGCGAGATACCTGGGTTAGGCTGACCTAACCCCTGGGTTGGGCTGGCAGAACCCTCTGGGGTGCTGGAGGAAGTTCAGATGGAGGGTGCAGGAAGAAGCTGCCCACCTCCAGCTTCATAGGACCTATTGCCAACACTGTCTGGGGACCAGATATGCTCAAAGAGTGCCACAATGAACACCTGCCAGGCACCAGCCCACACCATCTACAGTCATGAGAGCTAAATTAACACTCAAGCACTTGGGCACTTGTGCTCACAATGCCTCCAGTGAGCTGCGTGCCGTGCTCCTCATAAACAAGTCATCTGGAAAATAAGTAAGCCTGTAAAAATCCAGTCCATCACAAGTTACCAAACCTGTTTCAGAGTAAAACAACCTACAGTAGCTCACGCCAGAAGCCTCGCAGTGGAGCTGATCCCAGCCTCTCCACCAGTGGGGCTCCCTAGGTCCCAGCAAAACGTCCTGGGCACAGACGACAGCATGGGGATGCGATGGGACTCACTGGTGCCAGCGCTAGCAAAGAACAGGAGTTTCTGGTACTGACTTGGGATTCATCTCCCCTGTGCTCCTACCAAATGCTCACCTCTCCTCTTTCCAATAAGAAAGCACGTGAGCTGGCCTTATGTGGGGTACTGCCAAGAAAGAAAGCCCAAATTCACTGAGTTGCAGATGGACTCAGCTGCCCAGCCCCGTCTCCCTGGACTTGCTGAATGGGCACTGCTTCATGGCCACTGCTGGGTGCTGCTCCTACACTCTTGTAGGAGGGCCCCCAATGTTTTCATGTAGATCTCAGCACCACAACACATTTTCTCCCTCCTAATGTTCAAACCACCAGAGATCTTCAGAATACAAAGGGATTTCTCCCAGTTTCCAAAATAAGTACTGCAGGCTAGGTCATGAGGAAACCTGTGTCCTTCCCCTGAAACAAACAGAGGCAGGAGCAGAGCCTCTCTACCCAAGCCCCTTTCCAATGGTGTCACCTCCAGCTGAGGACAAGCAGCTGGGACAACCCCAAGCAAGCTCTAATGTACATGGCCTCAACCAACTGTGAGCCACACAAAGACAGGTAAACATGGTAATACCCTGCAAGTGAGTCCCTTTCTCTGACTGCTGGCCCATGCTCCAATCCCAGCAATGTATTTTTCCCCTTTTTGGATGGCAGGGGTCAGGGGGAAGCAACACATCAACCTCATGCTGTAGCAACTTGCTTTTTCAACCTCAGAAGCAGGTTCACCCGTGCAGGCAGGAGGCATGTGGCTGGCACAGCAAAGGCAATGATGGAAGAAAAAATGCTTAGTTTTGAGACCTTGACACAGACAAAATGACAAAAAGGAAAAAAAAAAGGAAAAAAAAAGAGGGTGCGTTGCTGGCTTCCCCCCCCCCTCCTCTTTAAGCGCTACAAAAACAGGAAACAAAGGAGAAAACATCTCACAGGGGGAAGGGGAGGTAAGCTCTTTATACGCCCACGAAAGAAAGATTAACCACATATTTTATTTACTGTTTGTATTACGGTTGCACCGTGGAGTTCAACTAATTCCGAGCCAGGGCTCTGCGGGTTTGTGCAGCGCCTAATGCTGAGCGGGGTCCTTCCCCCAAACCCACCAAGCGCGTGCCTCTGCTTCAGGCAAACCCTGCACAGACACTCTCCTTCCTCCCGCAGACACCTCCTGCCTCCAGCCTCTTTCACCCAGCATGAGCACTCTTGCCCTAACTGCCAGCTCACAGCTGACAAAGCGCTGGTGCTGTCCCCAAGGAGTTTTGAGCCCCTTTTCTCCTTCAAACCAGTCTGTAACCAGGGGGAAGGTGCCCTTCGAGGAAGCTGGCAGCACAGCCAGAGGAATAAATGCTAAAAACGGGGAGTTTATGGGTAGCACGCTTCCAGGCTCTGGTCTCTCCCCCAGGCTATGGGGGCCACCACGGCCACACCGGGTTGGTTGGTGTTGCAACCCCCACACCGGCAAGTCCCCCGCACCAAGGACAGGGCTCCGAGCCTCCCAACTTTGACTCATGACTCAATTAACGGCTTTCCGAACACAAGCCACACATGGAACAAACCTCTCACAACGGGGCCTCCCCCGGACCTCCCAAGCCCGGTGTTACTCATCTGCCCCCCAGTCCCAGCCCTTCTTTGCCGGGATGCTCCCAGCGAGGCTCGCCGCCGCCGCAGGGTGAGCAAGCAGCCAGGAATCCCGGGCCTGGCTCCCGCAGGCGGGAAACCGTCACCAGCTGAGCTCACGCACCCTAATTTGGGAGCCCAAGAGGCCACCCCCTTGCTGGGTGGCGAGGGGCAGCTTTCAGTCAGAGACCTGACCAAGGCTGTGGAGCAAGGGCTAGCAACCTGCTGGGTGATTTTCCCAGGGGATTGTCCCTACTCCAGCTGCTTCATGGGAGAACTGCTTCAGCTACAGGGGGGATCCTTTGGGCACATGGTCCCCCAGCTTCGTGCTGTCCTTCACTGCCCCAGACTCCGAGCACCCAACCGAGCCACGCGCCCAGCGGGAAGAGACAAGCTTATCATCACAGAGAAAGGAAATTAAGATAACGTGGCGATGGAGGTACCCAGGGATTTGGTCAAGGTCACAGAATAATTCTGCGGCTCTACGATACAGCCGCCCGACACTTTCGGTGTCTGGCCACATATCCTAAAATTTCAAGCCAGGGCCAAAATCCAGCCTAGCTGATGGCAGCTTTCTGCCAGGTCATTAGCACTGTGCATCCGCAAGAACCAGTGAACAACCAGCCATAACAACACCACCAGCAAAAAAAAAAAAAAAAAAAAGCCACGCAGCAAGAGCGGGAAGAGATGAGATCAAAGTGTCCTGGAAAATGACCTGGAAAAATAGTTTTGGTCCCTGGCTAAAGCTCCTGGGAGATGCACACGCGAGCCCCATCCCAGCACCGCACAGCCCTCCTGAGGTGGCTCCCCACCCTGGCAGAGGGAAACCAAAATGACTCCCTATAAATAGAAGCAGAAAAGCGCTTCTCCAAAAGCCTGACTGGGTCCTTCCCCTTCCAGCGTGTGTGGCAAAGCTGCTGGCACCTCCACGGAGGTCTCTGGTTTTCCCCCAAAAAAACCTGGAGAGGAAAATAACCTTCCTGTGAGCTCAGGCTGGCTCCTCTCTGCACAGGGCTGCCCCCCCCTCCCCACTCCCAGGCCTGGCCATCCAATTGGAAAGTAATTATACTGCAATTTTTATTTATGACTTCTTTTCTTTTTTTTTTTCTTTATTGCTAAATGGTGACTCATTTTGGCAACATTAAAATACACAGGAAATCATCCCCATTTTACAGTAATCACCATTCAATTCATTGTTAAATATTTATTCGGCAGAGAAGCGCCGGGCCTCTTTTGAAGGGTCGGAGGGGCAGCGGAGGGGCAGCCCTGGACGGGGGGAAGGTGGTAGTGGGGTCACGGCAGGGCTGCCTGCAGGGCTGGTAAATGCCCGCCAGGAACTGGAGGGTGGGGAGCCAGGGGTGAAAGCTCCTGCCAGATGGCCTCGCCACCAGCAAAACACAGACTCGCTTTCCCTCGAATCCAGCACTACAGCCCGTGCTGCTCCAGGGAGGAGGTGCAGCCTTGTGCCCCTTAATAAGAACCCCATTATCTGGCCAAAGCCCGAGCCTGAGCGCCTACCAGCGAGACGTCATGGGTCTCTGACACGAAGCTCTTCCCCTGCCGGGGGGAAGGGGATGGCAGCCACCGGCCCCAGTGGGAGGCGGTGGGAAGAGCAGGCAGTTTGACATTCACAGGCCTTACAATGGACGGGGTCCGCTCCTGCGGCCGCTTTGTCTGCCCAGGAAGCCCAGTTTTGGGGCGACTCGACCTCGGACGCAGACAGCATCTCTGCCTGGCTCCGAAGGGCCGCACAGCCCAACAGGAACCTGGGAGAGGAGCCCTCCAAACCCCCCTGGCCCAGGACCTCGACCCTCCACTGCACAGCCCAGACCCTAGGCAGCCGTAGGTCCTACAGCTCAACACCCACAAAGGCCTGCTGGCACAGACCCCTTTCCCTGGGAAGCCCCCCTGGCACTGCTCGGCTGGGGAGGCCGCCTAACATGTCGGCCGTGGGGGGACCGGGCAGAGGAGGAGCATCGCCAGGGTGGGTTTTGTGTGGGTCCTACACAAACACAGGGGCAGAGGGTGGGCGGCCGGACGCCCCCGTGCCGGGCAGACCCCGGCGCCCAGGAGGGTGGGACTCACCCGGATCTCATTGCGGCGGATCTCCACGTCGCACACCGAGTGTCCCTGGTGGGCCCCGCTGTAGTAGCAGCAGAACTGGCAGACGGCCACCTGCTCGGCCTCGCAGTGGTACAGGCGGTAGGCGTTGTGCTGCGGGCAGCTCCAGGCCCGCACGTCCTCCGCCTCCACCAGGAGATGCCCCCGTGCCGTGGAGGGCTGCTGCAGGTGGGTCTGCACATGGGACTGGCAGCACGGGGCCTCGCACCTCAGGCAGATCTTCTGCGCCGGCAGCGGCGGGCCCCGCCGGCAGAACACGCAGTGCAGCACCGAGGGCGGCTTCTCCAGGTTGAGGGAGTTGAACTTCTCCACGATGTTGGTGAGCTTCAGGTTCTTCTCCAGGTTGGGCTTCTGGTTGTAGGCCTGGTTGCACTCGGGGCACCGCACCAAGCCCGACTCCTTGGCCCACGCCTCGCCGATGCAGCCGCGGCAGAAGTTGTGCTTGCAGGGCAGCTGGACCGGCTCCACAAAGACGTGCAGGCAGATGGGGCAGATGAGCTCCTCTTCGAAGCAGTTCTTCCAATTCTCGGCCATCTCTGCCGGCGGCTCTGGCGACGCTCCCGGCCCCCGGAGGGGTGGCTCAGTGCGGTCTAGGGGCGAGCGGCGGGGTCTGCGCTCCCTGCAAGGCCAAGGCTGACCGTCAGCAGACGGGCTCCCCCCTCCCCGCACCATCCATCACGAACCCCACCGCATTTCTAACATCGGGGGGAAAATAAACCACACGGCAGCACTCGAGGAATATCCGCCGAGAAAATGCGTCGCTTTGTTAAAAAAAAAAAAAAAACCACGACACAAATGGTTAAAAAAAACCCAAAACCAACCCAGCGTGATCTTGTCGGACTCGCAGCCCAAAGTCCTAACCACCCCTAAAAGCCATTTGCTCCTTTTTACCCCAGGTGGTGAATCGAAACTTACCAAAGGTTGAAAAAAATCCATACAAAATCCAGCAGCAGAGTCCAAGTTCCATATAAAGCTCCTAAATTTAGCGCTCCGGATCAGATTTTTCTTTTCTTAGGTTTGCAACTGACATTCAATATTTTAAAGGGACTTTTGTCCCCCACCAAACCTGGCCAACAGCTGAGGGCACCGACTCGCTCGGGCTTTTTTTTTTTCCTCCCTTGGATTTCTCCTCCCTCTTCCCCTGATGGGAGTTGGGAATCAGAGTCTTTTAAAGGAAACAGATCAAAGGGTTAAGATCCAAAATGGGAAAAGGAGGAAGATTAAAAAAAAATAATAATAATAGCGACGATGACGATGGCGGAAAAACGAATTCTCCCCGCGGCCCCCGAGATTTGCTTCTAAATCGGAGGAGCAGCAGGAAAAGAAAAGGAAGAGGGGGGAAAAAAAAGGAAGAGGGGGAAAAAAAAAGGAAGAGGGGGAAAAAAAAAGGAAGAGGGGGAAAAAAAAAAGACACGCCCGGGGAAAAAAAAAAAAAGGAGAAGAGAAAAAAGCCCTCTCGCCTGCTTTGAGATTGCGAGGTCTTGAATGGGAGAGCTCGGTCATTGAGAGCAAACGCCAGCCAAGCACTGCCCGCCCAGCGCCGCCGACGCGGCCGGGAGGGACGGGAGAGGGGACGGGCTTTGCACGGGGGGATCGGAGCCCCGCGGAGCCCGGATCAACCTGCGCTCCGCACCCGCGGGGAGGGGTCCGCGCTAGGCGGCTCCCATGGCCCGGCGGTGCGGGGAGATGCGGGGCAGGGGTCGGTGCGGGCGCTGCCGGCGAGGGGCGAGGAGGCGGCGGCGGTGCCGGGAGAGCCGAGTCAGCTCTCAGCCATCTTGGGCTGGGGAGCGGAGACCGGGGAGGGTGGGGGGAGCTGGGGAAAAAAAATGAAAAATGAAAAAAAAAAAGGGAGGGGAGAAGGAAAAAAAAAAAGGTATTTAAAAAATTTATAAATAAAAGTCACCGGAACGAGCCCGCTGCCGGGAACCGCCTCCCCCGCCCGGCTCTGCGGAGGGATGCGGGGCAGGGAGTCCGAGCCGGTCCGTCCCGTCCCGGTGGCCCCGCACGGCTCGGTACGGCTCGGCAGGGCTCGGCACGGCTCAGCACGGCCCCCCTTGCCCGCCCCCGCCGCCTCCAGCCATGGCGGGGTCGCGCTGGGCGCCGCACCCCACGCCCCGGCTTCCTCCCGCCGCCCCCGGGGAGCGAGCAGCGCGGCGGGCGGGGGCGGGCGGAGGGACGGACGGACGGACGGAGGGAGGGATGGACGGACGGACGGAGGGGTGGAGGGATGGAGGGAGGAGCGGGGGCGGCGCCTGGGAGGCGGCCGGGCTCAGCCCCGGGGCGGGGGGCCGGGCGGGGCGGCCATGGGGGAGCGGTGGGCAAGGGAAGGGGACACGGACGGCGCGACACGCCCCGAGGGGATGGGCGGGATGGACGGGATGAGCGGAGCAGGGGTGCCGGTGGGTCCCGTCGGGCGCTGCCGCTGCCGCTGTGCTGCGGAGAGAGCGGCCCCGCCCGCCCCGCGCGTCACCGGGCACCGCCCCCGCCCCATAAAGGGGACACGGCCCTCCATGGGGCTGCCGTGGGGCTGGGGGGCTCTGCTGGCCATCGCACCCCCAGCACGGCCACCCCACCCCACCCCATCCCACCCCACCCCACCCCACCCCACGCCATCCCATCCCACCCCACCCCACCCCATCCCATCCCATCCCACCCCACCCCACCCCGGCCGCTGTCAGGGTGCCCGTCCGCAAAGCGCCGGCTGCCCCGGAACCAGCGCACATCTGGGCCACAGCTGGCGCTGGGCACCGTGCTCGGTGCAGTCTGCAGCTGCCTGGCGAGGGGAAGGCGCTGAGCTCTTCTGTCCGGCAGACAGTGGCAGGACCCGGCGGAACGGCACGAAGTTGTGTCAAGGGGAGGTTTTGGTTAGGTGTCAGGGAAAGGTTTTTCACCCAGAAGGTGGTTGAATGCTGAGAAGTGGTCAGCAATAAGCCTGACAGTGTTCAAGAAGCATCTGGACAAGGTTCTCAGGCACATGGTGTGACTCTTGGGGATGTTTTTTGTGCAGGGCCAGGAGTCAGACTCTATGGTCCTTGTGAGTCCCTTCCGATGCAGAATATTCTGTGATTCTGTGACAAGTGCCTTCAAGAGCTTCCTGCACCTTCTTGGCTGGCCTGTGTGGGCTATTACTCTGCACACGAGTGTTTCAGGTGCGTTTCCTCCCTGTGCAGAGCAAGAGCCATTTGTCCTCCAGGGTCTTTCCCAAACCAGCAGCCCCAGCACCTCCCACCAGGGCTTGGGGCACAGAGGTGTCTCTGTTAACAGCTCTCGCACCAAATGTTTCCGCAGCTGTTTTGCGGGACACTATATATCTAACCCCTGCCGTATGTGCCAGGCCGCTGGGAATAAAGCACATTGCTGGTGTAAATCCATTTCCCACTGGAAAGAGGTTCACAAATGGCTCGAAACAGATTATTTACACCAAAAAATGCTCAAGGTCCACAGTCACGTTTATGGTGGAGTGACAAGGAGGCAAAGGCTCAGTCAGTGGTTTCAGGATCTGACCCCAACCTGGCCCCTGGGTGACACTCACTGGTGGTAATTTGTCTCTGGAAGGGATTTAGCAGGAATTCCCCAACTGCAGCCTCAAAGCTACTGACCAAAATGTCTGGAGACACCACCCAGTAATGTCTGTTATAGCAACATATACCCCCAGTGCCTTGGACCACCCAGGGCATCTTGCTAGAGGGATGAGTATCTCACACCGTTCCCACTGTGGGGGTTATCCAGGTCTTTCCACAATGTCTTTTACAGGAATGCCCTGTGCACAGGTAGGTCCCACCAAGAGACACTTTGATTAAGGAGACAGTGATGGGTATGGCTTGGGAACTGGGGCTCACCCCGTATCACCCCTCAGCTGCCCCCCTCCATGCCTGCACACTCATCCCACAGTTCCTGGGGCTCAAGTGCCAATTCCTGCAAAGGGAGTGGCTTGACATGTAATTCCTCTGCCAGGCCTCAAAGCCCCTGGGCTGTACCTCTCCTCTGGGGTTTTACAAGCTGTCCAGCAGCCAGGACTGGCAGGAGCTGGGCAGGGCGGCATGAGATGTGTCAGAACCGCAGTTGACTGGCTGAGCCCCTGCGGAGGCAAACCTCTGCTCGAAAAGTCAGCGCAAAACTATTCATGACTCTCACTTCTTCATAAACACAGGCAGTACCAGACAGCCCCTGGTGACAGCCACCATCCCCACCCCAGCCAGCGCATGGCTCTTCTGAAGAGACTGCTTGGGCCTCCCGTACTCCTGCTGTGGGTGAGCTGGGAAGGCCAGCTGTTACTTACCAGTATTTAAAAGAGGAAGGTGGAAGGGATGGGGCTCAGTCAAGCTGAAAGATGCACCCACTCTCGGCTGGGAATCCCTCTTTCCTGGGACTGGCACTGGCTGGCCCTGCTGTCATCACTCCCACATCTGGATGATGCCATCTCCCTGCCCAGCCTGGAGAAGCTCCCTTGGCAAGGGAAGCCCCAAAGCCAAGCTGGACATTGCTGCCCTTCCACAACCAGCAGGAGCTGCCTGGAGGGGGGCTGTAGACAGGCCCCTCTCTGCCTACAGAGATCCCAGACCCCTTCCTGACAGTGCTGGGTGGCTGATGGACACCAGCAGGAGCAAGATGCAGAAAGCCTGCCTGTGCTTTAGTCTCCCCTCAACCAAGATCCAGCCTCATGTGGATGTCCCAGCCCGTGGCAAGGGGCCTCAGAGATGGTTTGTAACTGAGCCCTGCTGTGCATCCCTCCACCCTGCCAAGCCCCAGTTTTCCCTGGCACTGCCAGGCCATCATTCCCCTTCACCAGTGGTCTCGCTTCAGCAGCCCTTAGCCCTGCTCTGGAGAAACCACTTTGGTACTTAGGGTTTTGGACTCACCTGAGCTGATGGGAGAGGGAGGATGTTCACACTGATTTACAGAGCACTTGGCTGTTAAAGTGACTCCATCCATGCCTGCCACCACCCCATCTTGGGAACACTCCTGAAGGCTCTGGCACCCAGCCCCATGCCTTCCCCAGAGTCCTCCAAAAGTACTACAAAGTGCTGTGCTTCTCAGGTCATTTATGACTCAATTAACCAGTCAGAGAAAAGCCATCACTGTCCTTCTGTCCTCCTTCCCTGTTAGCCTGGTGAGGTGGCTTAGTGTGGAGGAGAAAGCTCCCTCTACCCTCCTCCATGTGATTAACGGTGCTGAAGGCTTTTCACTGAAGACTGGGTTTAAGGATGCAAGGAATGTGCAGGGTGGCAATAGCCTGGTTTGCAGCACTAAATCTGTGTGCTTGTGGCCATCCCCCATTCCTGGCTGGGGTTGAGAAGGAGGGAAACAGCCCCACGGAGGAGGCACAACGCAAAGATCCCCATGGCTGGTCACCCCCTCACCCAGCCCAGGGCACACCACCAGCATACACCACCTGTGCCCAGCCGTCCCACAGTGGCACACTTGTCCCTCCCACACTGTCACCTGCCTGCTCTGGCATCCTCACAGCCTGGCACCTGCTGGGAGAAGATGTGTGTGTGGTGCAGCTGCAGGGGAAACCTCCTGTCCTCTGAGATAATAAAAAGAGACAGGTGTGTGGCCTGGTCCCCACAGCACACAAATCGGGTTCCCAGCCCCCAGCTGTTGGGATCAAGTGGCACCCATATCTGACACTAGCAGCTGGGAACAGGGCTGGAATGCGATGCTGGATGCAGGGGTGATGCCTCTGTTGGCCCCATGGGAGACCTTTACCCTTGTGCAATGGGTGCTCAACTGAGCTTCCTCGTGGGCAAAAATGCTGGGCTTCCTCTCTTCCTCCCCAAGCCCAAGGTGTGGGCCAAAGTGGGTACTGAGGGCTGGCCAAGGGGAACTGCATGGGGGCGCAGTGGAGTGGAGCTCCTCTTTGGCAAATCCAGGGGGGAATAACCCAATCTGAAGTTGAATGGCCAAATCCAAGGGTGCACAGCCAACCATGGGGCAGGAGTGATGCTCCAGGGCTCACTGCCTTGTCCAGTCTCGGGGTGTTGATGGGTGCTGGTAAGTGCAGAGCGGTCCGGCAGCTGCGGGGCTGGAGCAAGGGGAGCCAGATGAGGGCCAGTGTGGTTCCCTGCCTGGTGGGGTTTCTTTCTATGCAAATGCCTGAGAGCAGCTGCCCTGCCGGTGTGACTCATTTCCTGCTCTTGTGTCACATTCTGGTCAGGCCAGTTTGGCAAAGGCTTTCTTCTCTCCCTCCCTGGCTTCTCCTCCTTCTCTCCCCCACCGCCAAGGGCTGGGATGTGCATTTGCTCAGTCCCTGGCAGGATGAGGCAGGATTTTCAGGAAACTGCGTCAAAGCCACAAAACCTCCATATATATTAAAAAAAAAAAAACAAAAAAAAACACAAAACCAAACAACCAAACAAAAAATCCAGCACAATTTTCTTTTTTTCTGAGCACGATGGAGACTGGTGACCAGACGGGCTCCTCTGCTTTTGCTCCCACTGGGGTGGCTCCTTCCCCTGACATCTGGGGGATGGGACCTGGCAGAAAAGCTGTAAAAGTTTGCCCGGGTGGACAAAGGGAAAAAGTGCAGCTTGGTCTCATTTTACCTTCTGCTGCCAGTTGGAGAGGTGCTGCTGGAGCCAGGCTGCCAGCGGACAGCCTTTAACAGGGGACGGATGGTGAGAGCATCCAAGAAAGCCACCATCCCTGGGGTTTGCCCAGTATTTCTTATTCCTCAGCTGAGTTTCAGGGCAGCCTCACCACTGTGCTCTGAAAAATGTACTGGCCAGGGGTAAAAGTCATTCATCTTAATGGGGTCGGGAAGGGACAGTAGCAAACACTGGCAGACCCCAGTGTGGTGAGTCTCCCACCACAGGTTGGGACAAGGGAAGGTGGTGCTGGGAGCGAATCCCTCTGGCTTCTCCCACAGCCCATCCAGGTTGGCTCTGCCCTAAGCCCAGGCTGTTCTGCAGGAAGGAAAATCACTCTCTGAGAATTTTCTGACCTAGTCTGTGTTGTAGTGGTGAGGCCAAGACTTACTACCTTCCAGGTGGCCATGCGAGTCCTCCTGCCCCAAGGCTCTTGCTCTGCTGTACACTGTCCCCTGGGTGCAGGGACACACACATGCACCTCTTGCCATCCCCATGGCCAGGGCAGAAAGCAGCAGCCCTTTGCCCCAAGCCTGTGGCTACCAGTGGTCCTGGTTCTGCCTCTGCACCAGCTCTTTCCCCAGTGCATCAAGCTCTAGCACAGCATCCCACAGGGCATCTCCCTGAGGGAAAGATGGAGCTTCTTAGTGCTGCCAGCCCAGCAGTGAGCTTGGGGACATGAAGATGTCAGCCCAAATCTGGTCATGGGAGGCACGGTGGGAGCAGGATATGATTCCTTCATTCCCATCTGCAGTTCAGGTCAGCCACCCTCCCACAAGAAAGCCCTGGTGGTCCTTGCCCAGACCAAGGTGTAACCTTTGCAATCTCCACTGCAGAGTAATTTCTCAGCCTTCCTCTTCCTTTCCTGCATGCTCCCTGCAATTAAATTCAGCTGCAGCCAAATGACTCAGTGCCACACACATGCTAAAAAGCCCCCCACCATGCAGCTGCTGGGCTTTCCTTTGAAGGGCAGAGCATCCAGTGCTGCTGTGCCCCAAGTGACCCTCAAAACTGAAGGCCCAAAGCCCAGTGGCACCACTGAGTTCCAGTTTGGTGCAGGCATGGGAAACTGAGACAGGTGAGGGCGGGGAATCACTCCAGAGCTGCCTCCTGTGTACCCATTGCTGCTGGGGCTCAGCTTCCTCTCTGAAAGCTTAAAGGTCTGTTTGCCCACAGTAAAGGGAAAAGCAGGAGGGTACCAATGTAAATTGGGTCAGGAAGCATTGCTAATAAACTGTCACTCCTGGTTGTGTAATGGGAGCAATTATGGGTTTAGGTCTCGTTAAGACACCAGGAAGGAAAACATGACCTGTCTGGGGGTAGGACTGTGATGGCAAACAAAAAAGGAGGGTCCTGTTGACAGAAGGATGAAGTGGCTTTTGTGTCAGAGGCGTTTCTGTCCTATCCTGATGCCTTGGCAGCGTGGGGCTTGGATTGACTCCTGTACAGGGGGATGAAGGCAGTGGGTTCCCAGCTCTCTCTGTACTCTCCTCCTTCGCCTGGGCACCCCAGGGCTCCAGGGTCTCCAGGCAGGTGGTTTTAACCCCTCTGAAGTCTCCTGGTCCCTGCTCCACTCTGCTTAGTTCAGCACTTGGTGCCTACTATCCCCCCATGGAGCCTTCTTGGGGTCCAACAGGAATTTGTGGGTGGCAAGGCCCGTGCTGGGCTGTGCCAGGAAAGCCTGAGAGAAGTGCCTGAGCTCCCACCCATGCAGCCACTGATGGCCCTCCTCTCCCTGGGGAGATGCCAGGCTTCCCTTGCTGCCCACCACCTTGTGCTGCCCGCTGCACTGCTGGCAGTAAATGCCTCTCCATCCATCCATCCCTCCCTCCCTCCCTGCCGCCAGTCTCCAGAGGGATGCTTGGCTGCTGGTGAGGTCACCCAGAGCTGGCCAGAATAAACGCAGAGCTCCCCATGAACAAAACCCCAGGGCACTGCCAAACCTGGGGTGGGTGTGGGCACCCACATCCCCTCCATGGGTGCCGGGAAAGCAGGAGGCTCCTGGAGTGAATCCAGCTCATGCACACCACTAAGGAGGGGCTGAGACACCTGGCAGCCAGGGTTAGCCTTTAACCACCCAAAACATGGCATGGAGGGAGAGGAAATTCTTGAGGCATCTATTAACATAAAAGGAGTCATACTTTATGTTCGGTCCCACTTATGGCTTATAAATGATTACTGCACCTTTTAATAAATGGTTAATCAAGTGTTAGAGTCCAAACAAGTTGATGGGTTGCTTATTACCATGGTTTATAACCTTTTATGAATGCCTTCTGTCGATGTACTTATAAACATCCATACCACGTACTTCTCATGTCTTGACATGTTGGTCACATCTGTTTGAAGTTTATTAACTCTTGAACTGCTTGCTAACGGCAGGCCGGGGTGATCCCTCTTTTTTCCTGTATTGATCCGTGTGGCTCAGAGAGCACACCTGTGTGGGAGGCACCAGCTGAGGGGTGGAATGGGCAACCCCCTCCATCCAAAAGAGGCTGGAGGCAGGCAGGATGCAGCCGCATCAGAAATAAGTCAGCAGTAGGGTGTTGCTCTCATGGGTGCTTTTGTTTTCTTGCCACCAGGACAAACAGCCAAGGGAAGTTGGTGGTAGATTCTTCCTCTCTTGAAGTCATTGAGCCGACACAGGATGTCGTCCTGGACCACCCGCTTGAATCAAAAACACAAATTATTGGGCTCAGTGAGAGGGGAATGGGGGGAAATTCTCTGGTTTGCAAACACAGGAGGTAAAACACGATGATTTAATGGGCTCTTCTGGACAAGAAACCCACGGAAACATCCCCGGCCATTGCTGTTCCTGCGCAGCCGAAGCCCCCCTCCCGTCGTGTTGAAAATAATGAAATGAAACTTTCAACAAGCTGAATAATCAGAAAACAATTTTCCAATAAAATCATTCCCCAAAATCTCCTTTTAAGGCAAGGACTGAGGTTCCCACTGCCGAGCGTGTTCCTGACGCCTCACATTATTGTTGGGCTGGCTGTGCCGGGGCTGGGCAGGCTGCCACGCCACCCTGTGCCCCCGGGGACACTCCCCGTCACACGGCCCAGCCGCCCCTCCACTCCTGAGCCCATTTCGCCTTTACTTTTCCCCTTTTACTGCAAGCTTCAGATAATATTCCTGTTCAAAACACACACGTGGGAAGTATGAGGTGCCACGGCCCTGTGCTTGCTCCAGCACTTTTAAGAGCCGGAGAAAGTATTTGTGCATTAAGCAGACAGGGATGATCCCAGCCCAGGAGGGAAGCTGGGTCTCCCAGGTCGCCTCAGCCTTGGACACTCCTGGCAATTTTTTAATATCTAACCATGCTTTTTCCTTTGCTTCCTGCTGTCCAGCCCTTCCGGAGCAGTGTCCCATCTCCTGCAGCAGGAGCATCTCCAGCGTGGGGCAGCCTTGCTTGCTGCCCTCCAGCGGGTTATGGTTTGTGGCCCGGAGTGTGGAAAGTCTGATGAAATGTGAGTGATGGGAAAGGGCATTAGCAGTACCCTTCCCCTTGGAAAAACGAATCCAAACCTGAAGTACAATTTTTTGGAGAGCCACTGGGGCAATGGCTGCTGCCTGAAATGCGCCTGCAGGCAGCACATCCCTGTGGCAGAGAGTGGTGGGGGACTGAGGAGACAGAGCCGAGCCATGGTGGCCTGTCTGAACACTGCTTGGGTTCGTGTGAGCGATGAGGTGTCAGGGAAGGTAAGGCTGTTTTTTTCCCCAATGCAAACTCTGCCTGACAGCAGGAACGGTTCCTCCAAAAGCTCTTTGGAGAAGCTGGAGCTTTTGGACATGCCATGGGCACCTAGACAGGGGGCTGGGACATGCAGGGGGCTTCTCTACAGTCTTCTATGCCTGCCAGGTCCTGGTTTCCTGCACCAGGTGGTGGGGCTGTGACTAGCAAGGGGGCAAGGATGCTTCCTGGCTGTCTGGCATCCCCAAAGCTCAGCCGTGGGGCTGGGAATACTTGCCCTGTGCCAGGGGCAGGGAGCACAACCTGGCTTAGGCTGGCTGCTTTGGGGCCCTCTCAGGAGTGTGGGGTGTTAATGTGTGAGGTCCTGCACACTGGGTTGTGTGGGGAGCCTTTCCTCTGCACTGAGGCGCTGCTGCAGGCGGCTGTGCCCCGTGAACATCACCCGGGCAAGAGAGCAAGCAGCAAAGAAGCGAGGAAAAAATAGGGGAGAAACAACAATCCAAAGGGACCTGCAAACCTACATTTCTGGGTGCTGCATGACACATCCTTGTGGTCCCGGGGGCTAAAGCATGGAGAGCCCCTACTTCCCATGCCTGCACTCTCCTGCCATGGGCTGGGGAACACGCTGTGGGCTGGGGACGTGCCATGGGAAGGGATATGCTGTGGCAGTGATGCTTTGGGAGGGGGCTTGGGGGTCAGAACCATTTCTGCATGCCCAAGTCCAGCACAATCAGTGGCCACGTTGGCTCTGCCCCGAGTGAACAGGGAGCACCACGGGAGTGGGAGCCCCTTGCCTTGGGAGATGCTCCCTTGTTCCACCCATGGGGCCCTATCTCCCACCCTGTCTCTCTCCCCCTCCTGCCTGACAGGTGCCTGACAGTGGGAACCCACTGAGGTTCCCAGGCACCACCATTCACTTTTCAGATGGGAAATGAGCCCCAGCCTTCCCTCTGCACTCCAGAAAAAAAGACACCAAGAGAGGAGAGAAATAAACAAACAAATCCCTTCCCTCTCCTGGCTTGGCATCTGCTCACAGCCCTTCCATTATTAATTAGAGAAGCTGCCGGCATTATTAGCAACAAACCGCTCCTAATGAAGTTCAGAGCCGCAGATCCAGGAGGGGCTCCCAGACACTGCTTTTCAGAAACCTTAATTAAATTCACTGCCCGAAGGTGCTTTTAGCTGGGGTGGAGGCAGAGCAGCGAGGCTGCCGGGGCTGGGCATGGCCATGCTGGTGGTGGGGTTCGGTGCTAAGGGTGTCAGTGGGAGAGGGGCACCCCACTGGGCTGCAGCTCCAGGGACACTCAGTCCCCTCCTGATTTGGGGCTGAGTGAGAAATCAGCTGGGATGCAGTGTTGCAAAGGGGGTGCTGCCTGGCCCCCAGAGGAATGTGGTAAGTGGATTGTTTAATGCATAGATTAAATCAACCGAGTGGCCAGCCATGAGGGTTCCCAGCACTGTGCAATCAGTGGGGTTCCTTCCTGGTCCCAGACCTGCTGTCCTGGCTGGGATGTCCTAAGGGGGAGGCCCTGTGCTTGCATATGCTTCAAGAACTGGGAAGGCAAGAGGCACAAGGGGCCTTGGGTCAAGGGATAAGCTGTAGATGGTCTCTCACCCCCCAAACCCTGGGTAAATAACCTTGCTGAGGAACCCAAGTGACCAGCGAGGTGTCCTCAAGTGACACAGTGAAACCTGGCCAAGCTGCGGTGAAGTTCCCTCCAGCATGTCCGGCATGGGCTGCTTTGCACTGGCACAGCTTGGAGATCCCGCTGCATTGCCTTGGGGTTGGGGCAATTTGTGTCTGGATGCAGCTGTGGGAGGGTTTCTAGGGAAAGGATGGTTTTCACCCCAAACTTCAAAAGAAAACAGATCCTTGCAGAAACCCTTTCCGCCAATTGCTCCCCTTTTGATGCAGGGTGGGCTGAGGTAACACCCATGAAGAGCAACTGCAAAACCTGCCCAGAGCTGGATTTTGGCTCCCTGCACATCCTTTCCTTCCCCTGTCACCCTTCCCCTGTGCACAGCGATCTCCCTTCCCCCTCTAGATATTCCACCCTTTCTCTCTGACCTTAAAGGCATTTATTACTGAGGAGTGTAAAAATATTACTGCAAAATCGTTCTGCGTTACTGGGAAATCATTGCAACATTAGCTCAGTAATATTTTTTTGTAAGTGTTTGCTGTGTCTCTTCTCTCTGACATATTCAGTCTCTGTGTGCACATCCACACCCCCACAAATCCCGCTGAAGCCAGGAGGTGCTTGGCAGAGGACAGGATCACGGACCTGACCCGGCACTCACCCCAGCTCCCTCCTTCCCGTGCCAGTGGACGAGGTTGCCATCCCTTAGCCAACTGGCTACATCCTTGGATCCACGTGCAAGCACTCCGGATCCCAGCTTGTCCAAACAGCATGGAAAACCCTGGCTGTCAGGGCACTCGGGCTGCCTTGGCTCAAGGGGTTTTGCCAGCGGACGCTCATGGAAGATCCTGAACCTGGCAGGGCCTGGGACCAGCTTTTTGCTGAGTTTTTTTTTTGGAAAACAAAGAACACTTTCCCTCCCACACTTGCACTCCAGAGGTCTGTGCAACAGACCTCACTCCCTCGGGGCTGAAGGGGAGAAGGTGCCAAGGAGAAGGGGCTGCCGAAGCAGCCACAGGGCTGAGCAGGAGACAGTCGGTCCCGCCGAGTGACCCGCAGAGAAGGACACTGACAATTCTGCAAATACGTTTAATGCACTTAGAATACACGGGAGGAAAAAACGTTTAGTGATTCACAAAAATATTACAAAAAGTCATGTGCAGGCGAAACACACCCAGCACTGCAATAACAATGTAAGAATTTACATTAGAAACTAATATAAAATATTTAAAAACCTCTGCTAGTTTAGCTTTCCATTTGTTTTTTGTCTTTTATTAAAAAAAAGGAGGAGAGAGGGAAGAAAGGCCATCTACAAGGTACTGATACACCGGCCGCAGAAATGCGGGCTCCTTCCAGCCCCATTGGGAGTGTCCTGGGGCTCCTCAATCCACACGACCCTGCGCCTGCAGACCACACACACACACAGACACACAGACACACAAACACACACACAGAGCTGAAGTACAGAAAGGTTCACCTCCAGGCTCAAGGGCAACCCCAACG
>JAWWEW010000166.1:22757993-22771198 GCA_035583185.1 Anabacerthia variegaticeps | reverse complement strand
ACACACAGACACACAAACACACACACAGAGCTGAAGTACAGAAAGGTTCACCTCCAGGCTCAAGGGCAACCCCAACGCCCAGGGGTCACTGTGGTCCCGCTCACCCATGTGTGCCCTGCCTGGGAAATGTTGCCTTTGCTCTAGGATTTACAGGAGCCATCCAGCACACAAAACAAGGAGCGTGCCCAGCGAGTGGCAAAACTTCTATAACTTCAAAAATAGGAAGAAGTTGGTGTGTCCAGGCTGGGTCAGATGAGAGAAGGGTTTTGAATGACTACATTTGGGTTTGGAGTGTGACCGTGTCCAGACTCAAGAGTATCAGTTCTACAAGGCTGGATGTGCGCAGGGAACATTCCAGCATGGGACCCAGGGCCTCACTACAAGTCCTTAGTTGGATGCTGACTGCTTCCGTGGGGTTGCAAATTCCCACTTTGGGGAAAGGCAAAAGCCCAGAGCCCCCAAGCCTGTGATCAGTCCCTACTGGGACGACATGGCCATGCACACCCACCTCCCCTTCCTCTGCCCCCATGGGTTTTGCATCCCACTTGCCAACACAGGAGGAACGGTGCAGGAGCCAAAACACCAGCACCACAGAGTCCTTCTGCACCCATCCTGCTCGCAGCATTGTCAACACATGCTGTGTTTATGTAGGACCTACCGCACACGGTGACAGCTTGGTCCCTCCCACTCTCACCACTCATGCAGCGGAGGGTTTCCGGAGTCGCACTTTCGCTGCAGTTGGGCCCCAGGGAAAGGAACAAAGGAGCCATTTTCATCTCCAGCCTCACTGGGAGTGGAGGGAGAGGGTGAGAGAAAAGACCAGTGTTTGCAAAACACAACAATCGGCAGGAAATTTTCCTCTGGCTTTTTGAGGTTGGGTTTTTTTCTCTCTCTCTTCCTCTTTTTAAAGAGGGCAGACCCAGCATAAGGACAGTTTAAAAACAACCTGGCACTGGCCAGCCACATCTGCCACGTGCAGCCCTTTCTGGGCTGATGCTCCTCTCCTGCTGTCAGGGCTCTACAAACCAAACAGTAAATATGCCATGGTCTTTCAGTGAGGGAAAGGGAAGGGGTACCCCCATCACAGCAGAATAGAAATGATGTTTCTGAACTGATGTGCCACTCGTGACAATTTTATGGTCTGTCAGAGATTTTAGGGAAACAGAACCATGGCAGAATTGAAGAGGTGGTGAAGCACAAATACACTACAGGTTCTCTGCCTGAGAGAGACAAGTCCATGCGGGACGAGGTTTAAAAGACATTTGCAACCTCAGGCCTATTCTCCACTTGAAATTTTGGACTCATGTCAAACACAAGGGCTGGTTTTTTTTCTATTTTTTTTTTTTTTAAAAGAAGAGAGAATGAGCAGACACTGCACAACAGAAAAAATGTTACAAGAATAGTAGGTTGAAAAAGAGCTCATTAGGTCCCAGCTTTAAAATCTTGGGAGGTGCACCCCAGAGGCAAATGTGGATTTTAAGATTGTTTTGGATACAGTCTGGCTGCTGCACAGGCTGGCATTTATCGATAGGGACAGATGCACAGAAAGGAATTCCTGGTTGCCCAACAATTCAAGCTGCCCTTGCAGCCTCGCTCACAGGAAAAATTAAGGCACAATGTGTTCTCTCAGTGGAGGGCAGTTACATAGAGAACCAAGCCCTGGGGAGCTGGAAGGGCTCTCTTGGTGCTGGAGGTCCTCCTCACCTGGCTGTGATGGTGCAGGGGCTCAATGAAGCCCAAGACTTCATACAGCAGAGCCACGAGGTGCAAGGCTGTGCCCTGGGCTAAGGGAGAATCAGACCCACTGGTCTAAGGATTTCCTCTGGCCTGAGGCTTTTCTCCCCACTTGATATGATGCTGCCCTGCCCTGGCCAGATACAAGCTGAAAAAGCAGGATTCTCGATGTCCACCTAGGAGGAGGGAATAGCCATCAGGACAGATAAACAGCTGAGCAGCCACAATCCCACACCAACCTGTCAGCTAACCCAGCATCCTGAGAAGCATGCAGTCAGCCAAATATTTTCCAGTGAAGCATCTGAGAAAGGCTTTTGCGAGGAGCTGGGGGGACATTTCATAAGGGAATGGACAGTGGGTGAGCAATACAGCTCATTCAGTGACCAGCCTGGAGGTTCTTGAGAGGCGCAGTGGAGCAGGAGCTCCACTCCCACCCTGCACTACTCAGAACACAAATGAGACTGATGCAGCCACAGTGCTCCTCCCCATCTTTGACTCAACCTCAGACACAGCCAATGCAGCCGTTTGCAGAGACATGAACAGAGTGGGATGTGCATGGCTGACTGCTTGCACCTGTGCAGGACCTCTGTGGGTCCTGGCATGGAAATGAGGACTTGCCTGCGGGACCCTGTGCTGTACCGAGAGACCGATGATTCCCACTTTGGTTTCCACCTTCCCTGGACCCACTCTAGCTCCCTTTGCAGAGCCTGAGATATGTAAGGACTGCGCTGAATTGAACAGGCCTGAGCTGTGGGTGCAGGAGGGGGGCTGCTCACCTGCTGCCCCACAGGAACCTCCTCAGGAGCAGTCTGCCCCCACAAGCCAAGCATCACTTTCAACTGTTTTTTAAATATTTCTACTGTTCACAGATGAAAAACAACACAACCCTCACTTCTTCCAAGATCATTTGATGAACTGATGGTGTAATTTCAAAAGCCATCCAAGAGCAACTGAATATTTGAAGTGAAGGGCTTCAAAATATAATTTCAAATCTCTGTTGGCAAATTCATGTACAGTAAAACTAGTATATTACCATTCTCAAATACATTAGACACAGCAGGCACCACCTAACTAAGCCACTGAAAATATGGTCACAGCAGCTACAAGACTGACTGCTCCACTCAGATCACACCCCACATACTTTAATACTGAAATGATACATTCCTTGTCCTGTTTTTAATCAGAAATTGAGAGGGAGAGTAGTCCTGGCTTTTAGAACTTCTTCTGTTTCAGAATTGCTGTCACATGTTGGATTTTCAAGTCTCTTCATCTTTTGAAATATCCTGATTGAGTTGCATTGCAAGATTTCTCCAGGAGGGAGAAAACCTGTACTCACTGCTTCTAAACTGCTTTCATTCCCATCCAGGTCACTGTCTTTATCTAACACAAGCCTCAGAGGTTTTGGTTCCATAAAAACCTGCTTCAGACCTTCTACACAATCTAATAAAATATCAGCACCAGTGGACCTACCATGTCAGCAGGTTTAGGCTAGAAAAATACTGTGGCATTTATTAACACTGATGCATTTCTCCCTTTCAAACTACTTGCTCACTAAAATACAAAGGTTTCTTTTTCAATTCCTTCACACAGAGGCATATCCTCTTGCTCCAAGATGAAAGTATCCAAACTTGACATCTCATTTACTTGCCAATGAATAAGCCTTTGGCACGGTTGCAAACTTCATGTGAATGAGGGGAGGAGAGGTTCTATGGGTGCCTAGATCTTCACGATACTGAGTAACATGCAACTTTCTTAGATAACTTGCTGAGGGACAGTGACACGACCTGGGAGCTTAAGGACTGACTTTCACCAGCTTCTCTTCCATAGCTGATCTACCAATAAGACACACATTTCTATTTTAGCAGTTATTTGTCTAATATTTTCCCCCTTAACTAAATAGGAAGATTTCACTTCCTTCCCTTCAAGCCTTCCCCTCAATTGTTATCTGGCTACCAGCAAAGATCTGTGAGAAAGTGTCTCAGAAATAGAGATTTCTGGCATGCCACCTGTTCATAACTCAAATACACAGAACTATATATAAATACATGACATGGAACAAAAATACACACACACAAGGATACTGGGTGGATTATCAAAATGCATTCAGCGTGCTCCCTCTGAAGTCAATGAAAACCCAACCCAGAGCGTCTGATGAGAGTAAATACGGCGAGGAAAACATATGCATGAGAAAGGCAGAACTGGAGCACAAGCCAGATTGGAGGAGGTGCTTTCCCTGCGTACAGCACTGCATCCCTGCAGAGAAGGCTCAAAGAGTTCATAGGGCAGGAGGTCCCAAGCTTTCCAGATGTGTGTCAGAGCTCAGAGAGGGTCTGATGGACTTCTCTCTGCCCCGTGCTGATCTCAGCAGGAACAGCAACAATTGACCTTCCAAATGTCCCTTCTCCACTAAGATGTGGATTTTAAGCTCCTTTTAATGAGAGCTAGCATCTGGAAACAAGGAAGAGCAGCCAGCATCATGGCAACAGGCCAGCTCTGCTGCAGGCACCTCCAGCAAGCTCATACAAGAGCATCCATGGGCTATTGTTGGTGGATGGCTTTGGGACAAAATTGTAGTTGCTCTCCTTGCCTTTTCCCCCACTGCCACAATCATCTGTTTGTTCATTATCTTGCAGTGGGACACTTGGGCACGTCATTTTTGAAACTGGACATTTTCATGGTACATTTTCATGCCGCTTTCTCACCCGCGCTGTCCCTTGCACACACATCTACAGTGCAGAAGGGATGCTTAGTGCTAACCAGGGCAATGAAAACTGGCCAAGAGATCCCATGGATGAATGCAGCCTGCTTCAGCACAGAACTCACTCTGGCTGGCACATGCAGATATCTGAAAGTTTGTTCTTTCACAGCAGGATTTTAAGATGATCCTCTGAGTTCAGACAAAATGACAAACTCATTTACATGTAAATTGCCTTAGTAGCTTTGCAGAAAGGAAGGTTCTGCAGAGCAGGGTTGGACCCTGCATTTGGTCTGCCTTAAATTATAATATAAAAACAATTATAATAGTACAGATACTACTTTGTACACAAAGCACGCCCTCCCCTGCAAACCCTGGCATGCTTCGGTAGGTCCTACAGCCCTCTAGTCAATAATCACCCTCTCTGCACAGAGAGACATTGAGTGACTCGCCTGAGGCCACAGAGGAATTCTGTAGCAAGTCCAAGGAAAGCTTTGTGGCTCCTAGCTCTGCTTCTTGACCAACATTAACCAGCCTCAAATATATGCAAGAAACATCAAAGCTGACTGCCGGGAAGAAATTAAATCAGAAAACAAACAGAAAACCAACCCTGGGGTACTGTGGGGCCTCCTGGACTTTGCTGTTTGATCAGGGGAGTTAAGTGTTAAAAGCTTTTGTTATACTTGTATTATGATCACACAGCAATTGCGCATAAACCACCAAGTTATCTTGTAGGCAGAAAGGGATGGAAGGCAAGCCGCACCTCCCCTGACAAGGAGTGAAGAGTTGTCACCAAAAGACAATGGGCAGAGGAAGGCTGGGGAATATGCATCAGAAACAACCTGCAGCAGCAGCAGGGGGTAAAGCCTGCGGTGGTTTGCTGCAGCGCATCCACAGGGCCAGCAGCTCGATACTGAGACACAACCTGGCACTGCAGAGACCGGCTCCTCTGCACACCACACTTGGCTCCAAGGAGGAAACCACAGGGATCTAGAGAGAGGATCTTTTTAAATTGATTTTGATGCTTTACAGTTCAAACCTATCTGAAAGGAGGAAGGTCAGCAGCAAGAGCCACCACAGCGAGACTAGAGGGGAAAATGGAGCTACATTAGGGCACAATCCTGCTGGAACAGGGAGAATAGTTGGCTTTACTGAGGCTGAGTCTCCTCTCTGCTATGCCAGGACAGCAGAGATCTCCACTTCATATGCTTTCAAGCAGCCCCCTGGATTCTGCAGAGCTGCTGAAGTTGTCCCTGTGAAATCCTTTCTAGCTTCTCAAATTCTGTACAATAGCAAGGAAAAAATACTTGACAGTATCTCTTTAAAGATAAACACACTGTAAACAGGAGATCTCCCCCGCCCCGGTAGCTTTCTTCCTCCTGCTTGTGCAAAACCAGAGGTTGCGACCTTCCCTGGGGTTCAGGCACAAGGACAGGATGCATGAGAATAAAGTTGCCTCTGTTTGCAGTGATACCATAGCTAATAGCACCAAGACCAACACTTAAAACATGCCTAATTTGAGGGCAGGGAGGATCTGGGTTTGTTTTTCTTGACTGAACTAGAAAGTTCATCTTTAAATCTGTTCAGCTTCAAGCATGTGAGCTTTTGGCCTCCTTTAAACAGGGGAAATACCATTCTGTTTCTGAAAAGAAAAAAAAATAGCACATGGAAGAACAGTTCTGCAGTCAGTAAAAGTTTGGCTAACAAAAGGACTCCAGAGTCACGTAAAGAACATTTAATCCATGGATTATAGGCTTGCACCTGGCAGAAATGTATGTGTAAATACAGGCGTGCAGAGCGTCTACACCCTGGGCTAAGGCAGAGGGGAGTTCTGCAGCTAGGAGAGAAAAAGGATTCTTACTACTAATTTTCATAGTTAAATATTTCTCACTCGCACTCACACATACGCAGGCTGCTCCCAGAGAGTTCAGCCTTGAGAAGGATAAAGGAAAGGGCTCAGTTCGGTCTGGGCTGGTGCTGAGTAGCTCCTCTTCTGTTTGCAGTGGTTGTGCAGCAAACTCTTTTTATTTGCAGGCAGAGTTTTTACTGCATTAATTATCCTGTGAGTCACTGGGTAATGGACAGTAACTTGGCTCTCCCAGTTGTTAGAAGAGTGTAATTCAGCTCTAATGCAGCGGGTTGTCGAACACAGCATCTGGCAAGATGGAAACTTTCAGTTTCTTTTCAGGCCAGCTGTACTCCTTTGGAAGTTTAAACTGTAAGACAGTAAAGAGAACCAGTTAACGCATATTGCTGCAACCTGCACAGAAAAAAACAAAATTGTTGCAAAGGCAGGCAGCCCCATGTTAGTATTGTTTTTCAAAACAAGAGGCCACTAAGAAAACATTTCCCCATCAGTATGTTTTGGACAGCAGTGGACATTAGATAATGTGGCCTGCGCCTCAGCTGCCAAAGTAAAGTTCTGAGCTTGCAGCCCAAGTGCTGTTTATTTCATCAGACGAATTCTGGAGGGTTTCTGCCCCCACCACCGTTTCCCCTTCCCAACCTCTCTGAAGATTTGCAGCCAGAAGTGTCTTCCCTCCTACCTAACCATGTCCCTTTCCTTTCACCCACCTCGGCCCCCAGAGCCTGCATTTGCTTTAAAAGGAGACTTAAGGCAGCTTTCAAATCCCTGCTCATTCAGGGTGGGATGCAGGTGAGCCAGCACAGGTCTGCTGGGGGACAGGCTTGCAAATGGCCACCACCTCCAGGAGGACAAACTTTGCTGCCCTGGCTGGGGAGAGCCGGTGTGCCTGCACAGCATTTAGAAAGGCTCCACAGAGCTGTACAATGCCTCACTCGGCTGCGCAGGCTGTTTTGCAAACACTGGTTGAACCACACAGAAGGGAGATTTTTTGCCCCAATCTGGTTTACACAGCACCGGCTCTGGCCAATGTTTCCCAAACAAGGCAAGTGCACTGGTCCCATTGTGATGCCACTCCAGGGCACTCCACCTTAGGCTAGAAAGTCAGTCCCAAATCTCTGAACCCAAACACAACCATGCAGTGACAGAGCTCCCAGGAGCCTTACCACCAACCCTCCTCACAACCACATGTGACCAGTGCCCATGCATTCACACAGGTCTCTCAAAGACAGCTCTGTAAGGGGTGTGGGATGTGAGGGATGGAATCTTTTACGCTACAAATCTGCCCCACCCACAGCCGAATGGCAATCAGTTCTGCATAGGCATTTCACACCATCCCAACCTGAAGGTTCAAAACATGTGGGGGATAGCTCTGGAAGCCAGTTTGCAGGATCATTTTGTTTCCAAAACTCTACTGCACCCATAGTGTTGCATTGGCTTGGACTGCAATATTCCCTGACACCCCGTGGGGACTCACAGGGAGGAATCACACTGGGATCCAACACCACCAGTGACAATCTGACCTGGAGGTGGCTAATTCAGAAAGGTTATGGATACAGTGGTCCTCTCCTAGGAGAGTCCTCAGACCAACACCAGCAGCGCTGGAAGCTTCCCAGGGACTACATGAATTAGAGAGTTGGTACAACGGGACATTGACCTGCAAATCATCTGTTTTTATCCAATTACCTGTCTTCCTGTAAGCACCATGTTTCTGAAAGACATCAATACAGGTTCAGTGGCAGGTTCCTGCTAAAGAAGATCCCCTCCACGTGCCTGCTCCACAGCAAGGGCAGCTCTGATAGGAATTTGCTGCTGACCTTGCTCCATTTGCAGCTGCACACAGGGGTAACCTGTGGTTGGTATCCATTGACCTTAGTATGCTAGGCTGGTGGTTCAGAGTTTGACCTATGATCTCCGGGCATGGCAGGAGGATTCTTCAGGATAGGGGCTACCATGAACTCCCACTCTTTATCCTCTAGGAAACGAACAGCCCAAGTTCCATTTATGGTTGTATTTTATAAAGTCAATCCCTCCGTATAGCTTCCACTATGTAATCTAGTGGCCCTGCACTGCCCAGAAAATTTTTTTGAGTTCACTGTCTAGGGCATGAGAAAAACATGCTAAAGATACTCAGACAGATTATTTCACTTAATTTCACTTAACACAGGTGGCTCTTTATGCAGCAAAGGAAAGACTCCTCACAGGACTTCATTCTACCACATGAACATCATCAGCAACAGTCAGGGCTGCTGAGGAATGCCTTCAGTTGGCCCAGCTTGGGATCCTGCAAGTTACAAATCCTTGGAGGAATCTGGATGCTGAAAGATCACATTTCAACTCAAGTATTTTCCTTTTTATAAACAGCAGTGGTTCCAAAGCAATCCTCTTGGAGAAGCCATCCCTTGCATTTGTTTGTTTTTCACTTTTTAATTTAGCAAAGTCACAGTAACTCGGAACCAAACACCCAGTCGCTGTGCCAGGAGCTGCCATGCTCATTGCCTCTCAGTGGACAGTGAAGGAACATGAGCCATCCAAAGCCTTAACTAAAGGGCCTTCAAACCAAAGTGCTCCTGGGCTTCCATGTCACTAGCAAAAATGAGCTTTGGATTAGGTTTAACTGGATAAAAGCTGGCCTGAAAGTCAAAGCACAGCCAGCAGTGTGCTCTCCGTACTCACACAGTGAAGAACACCCTGGCATTAAGTCAACTCTGGATTAAACAATTAGAGCCCTGAGATTTTCCTGGGGGGAGGGGAGCAGGGCAAGGGATGGGAGGGCTGCTCTACAAGCCAAGGAAAGTTTCTTTAGAGTCTGCAGGGAGCTGTAAAAAATGGGATTAAAAATATTACATGTCATTTCTGCCACTTCTCTTTGAAGTCAAGCAGAATATTTATATGGCATGCATGGGAGATGGGGTGTTAAATGTTCCCCAGGAAGAGATCACATGGCAGGGGGAAGTTTAGTACCATACAGCAAAGCTTTATAAAGCTCCCCTGGCTGCTGCTGTAACGCTTCCAGGCTGGTGATGGTCCTCTGCACACCATGCAGGGACAGCAGGTGAAGGCCAAGTAGCAGATGTGAAAAAGCCCCTGCCTATTTCCAAAGCCAAAAAAAGAGGCCTATACAACAGATTGTTCAGCAGTAAATGTGCTGCCACCACTTTCAGCCTTTCTGAAAGCTGGGAAGGCGATAGGCTTGGAGCTGCTGGCAAGGACACTATCTATGCATGGCTTGGAGGAATCCCTGCCACCTGGCCCTGGGGCTGCACTACTTTGATTTGGGGTGCTCAGATATCATGTTGGGAAAGATGCTGGTGGAAAGGAAATGCAGAGTTTCCCTTAATACCTATCCCTGTCCTGTATTTCTTGCAATCCCTTCTCTCAGCGCCTCAGTTCACAGCAGATGTGAAGGTTTTAGCAAGGCCTCAAGTCTATGGGGCAGGGTTGCAGCCTGCATGCTGAGGGGAGGATCAAAGGCAAATTGCAGGATGGGCTGAGCTCTCTGGGACAGTACACTGAAGATATGGGAACGATGCAGCCTTACTTCCTCTGGAGAATTCAGATCTTCTAAATCTTCCAGCATTCTCTCTACGAACTCTTCGGTCAATAGGATCTGCAAAGGAAATACAGTAGTTTATGCCTTTACACTCTTAGTTTTAGCTAATTGCCAGGAAACAGTATGACTTCTGCAGAGAGCAGACTGTACCAACTCATTCCTTCCCCTATGTCCTTCTTTCCTGCAATACAAAGGTTTGAGGGCAAGCAGCTCCTAACTTTGCCTTCCACCCCAACCACTGAAAAAAATGTTGAAATTATACAGCAATCTTTTTTGACCCTCAATTATCTTCCTCAGTCTAAAATTAGAGGCTCGGCTTTAGACAGAGTGGGGAAGGAGGAAAAAGGGTCAAGATAACAACTGTTGGAGAGACAGTAGGAGACAGCCACTTTTATCTGATCCATTGAAGTTAAGCTCACAGTTTAATCAGGAAACAGCAGTACAGGAAGAACCTGAGACCTGTACAGAGCTGGTGCTCTGGGCATGGGGAATGCTCTGGCCCCAGTGCAGCACATTGTTCAGATGAACCAGATGTGGTATGGGAGATGTTCCCAGAGATGCCCATGCTAGGCACCTCCCTGTTGGGATGGCACATGCCCATCCTGCATGCCTGTGCTGGGAAAACTTTTGGCTCATCTCGAAGCCAGGCTGGCAAGCACAAAGCAGCCCAAGAAAACAGCTGCTATCAAGTCAAAAGTCCCGGATGAAGGCCAGGACCCCAGTTCCATGGAGTCCCCAAGTCACAGAAAACAGAGACCATGGGGGAAACTAGGCCCAGGAATTCAAGCAGAGGAACTCCCACCCTCTAAAAACCACGTGATACCCAAAAGCAAACACATCCTGCCCTCTTCACAACAGCCACAAAGGCCAGAGCTCCAGGCAGGACAGCTGGTTTGGCACAGGAGCAGAGCCGGCAGTGCAGGACCAGGCAAACATCCCCACGCAGTGAGGGGGCCTTGGAGCAGCATTCCTGGGAGTTAGGTTGCAGCAGCATCCAGTGGATTATTATTCCCATTTTAGCCTACAGGTTTATTTCTTTTCCCCTGCTCCTCCTTTCCTTCCTTCCGTCCACCCTTTCCTCCATCTCTGGCATTACCTTCCATCCTGAAGCAAACACCATTCCCATGCCCCCTTTCTCACCTCTCCCTTTCCCTGTTCTTCCCAGCCATGAGCCATGTGCTCCAGACAAGGGACCTTTCTAGCAATAAACACCATGGACCTAAGTGCCCAGCTGCACTGCTTCTCTGCTCACATGTGGAAGAGGGGCAGCAAGGCTGTCCCACCGCCATGCCCACTGGCTGCTTGCTGCCAGGAACACCAGTGGAGAGCAAGTGACTGCCAGGATGCCATCGGCAAGTGGAAACCTCTGGGCTCCATTTTGGTAACACATAAGCAGGACTATTGGACAGAAAGAGAAGGGGAAGACTCTGGTCTCTCTTTTTCCCTTTGTTTGGCAAGACAAGAGATCCAAAAACGCCAAATCCAGATCTGAGAGCTACCAGGTGCCTGTAGGCCTCTCCCCTCAACCTTGCCACCCTACTGCCATTGCACACAGATTTCCCAGGGGATGAGGGAACCACAACCTTTCTTCACTACATTCTCCTCTTCACTTAACTTCAACCTGCAGCAGGCTCCAGGTAGGGGTTTATGACCAAACTGCTCAGCACGGATGCAGGCACCTTCATCAGGCCTTTTTAATCATACCTCGAACCTGAAAAAACCCTGCTTCAGCTAGGAGCCAGGAGCTTGCTGCTTTGGACAGGACTCTGCAACCTGGCACCAATCTGCAGACTGGCAAGCTGAGGAACATTGCACTGAAACACGCAGTACCACCGCAAACTGCTGCAGTCTCCTTGCAGGAGCCTGTAACTATTCTGCCTGTTGAACTGGAGACTATCCTTTGCTGACTGTTTGCAGGAGGAGGGAGATGTCGGAGGCAGGAGGGCAACCTGATCGCACAGCTCAGAAGGAAGAGCTGGGTGGGGAGCTGGGGCTTGCACGGAGCAGATCACTTTCTGCGGAGGTGCAGTCTGCAGTGGGGTGAGGGAATGAAAACAATTTGGCAGACATCAAAATCTACAGAACAGCCGGAAAAAGGAGGAGGAATTGGTATTCACAGCAATCAGGCCAGGGGGAAATGAATATTCAGCCATCCACAGATGAACAAAAATGCCAGAGGTTGGGATGGGTGAGAGAACAGGAATGAGGAGCTGCAGCTTTGGCAGGGAGACTAGAAGACATGCACAGCAGGAAGACCCCTGGGTGCTCCCAAGGTGCCAGAGGCAGAAGAGAAATGAGAACCACGTGTGCAAGGCAGCCAGCTGCTCTGAGGCTGGAGGAAAACAAGACAGGGTATGCAGGGGTAAACAGCAAAGGGTGGAGAGAGTGAAGGAGGGGACAGATCAGGTCCTGGCTAAGCCACAGACTCCCAGAGTACAGACAAACCTATGCAGAGCACTGTGGCTAGCACTGAAACTGGGGTGCAATGCCCTCAGATGGCTGAGCCCATCTGCAGCTCACTGTTACCTCTCCGAATTTTGGTAATCCAGCTGAAAACAACCCCAAATTCCACCAATATACTGAGCTGAACTGGCTCTCTGAAGGGTTTGACAAGTGGAGTGGGACAGGACTCCACAGCTCAGCTGTCTGGTGGACTGCATTTGGGTGCTCAAAGCAATGGCAGCCTGCTCTGTGCAGCACACCGAGAAAAGATCGCAGCGCCGTCCTGCCAGCCCTGCATGCACAGTTAACTTTGGTGGATGGCAGGTGTCACAGGCTGCAATGACAAACTGCTGCAGTGACATTCACACACTGTGTCTCCTGGAGCCTGTCCTTAGCAGTCCAAGTCAGAAAAAGACCCCACCCCAAACTCTACTACCCCATGCTGCTGGAGACCTGCCTTCCTTCCTGGAGAAGGAGGGAGGCTCCGAAGTGCTGGTGTAACCAAATGTACAAGCAGCCACGTCTCTCAGCACAGGAAACTGGCACTCTTGAGCTCTCCTGAGAATGCAGGGGGAAGGCATGTGCCAGCAGCACACCAGCTGCTGAAGAGGGTTTGGAAGGAAGAAGTATTGTCATCCTGGATTCATGTCTAGACAAGATTTCTCCTGTTAGAAGTAGCCCAATCAAAATGGCACAAGAGCACTAAGGCCTGTGCTCATAGATCAGGCTGCCATCCCTACCTGCAATCAGCAAAACCACCTTCATGCTGGTGAGTGAGTCTTATGGAGAAGGATGAGAATAAATCCAATCCCATCTCAGCATTCCTCACTATCAGTATTTCATGTTTCCAGTTCTTGCAGCATGCCTGCTCCTGCACAGTATGGTACCCCATTACATTAACACACACACACACACAC
>JAWWEW010000166.1:22705450-22757893 GCA_035583185.1 Anabacerthia variegaticeps | reverse complement strand
CATGTTTCCAGTTCTTGCAGCATGCCTGCTCCTGCACAGTATGGTACCCCATTACATTAACACACACACACACACACACACACACACGTTATATGTGCATGATATTAAAGGTGACATTCCCAGCAAATAAACATGACAGACTGCCATTGCTCTAGGCACCTAATTTAATTTCCTCTGGGATTTAAACCTTAGAAGCTCAAATTAAACAAATAGGCCCCACTCACTTTATACTTCAGACCTGAATCTAGAGTTTTCCTCTGATGCTGTTAACTGATCTTATCAACAGGACACTGCACAGAGATCACAATGATGAAGCAGCTTATTCCTTTCCCAAAGGAAAACAGAGCCTCGCTGTTGTGTTGCAGCCATGGGAAAAGCCAGCACAATCTGGAGGGCAAACGAAGCCATCCCATGCGCACTGAGCAAGCCTTTTCTCCCATGAAATCTCTCGGCTGGTGCTGAGGAAGCAAAGGACTGGTCCTGAATGGTGGTGGGTGTCCCGGGTACTGGTGCAGCCTGGTGCTCACAGCATTGTGTTTTCACAGCCCTGTGCAAACACTCTGCTGGCCCAGCCTGCCAAAGCTGGTTACAGGGTGCAGCTCAGCATTTGCAAAGGCTGTTTGCAGTATGAACAGTGAACAGCCTCGCCAGCCAGCTGTGGGTATCTGAAACATCTCCTTGGGTGCTGCACAGTCCTGCTTGCACCAGGTTCTCCCTGACCTGAGCTAGAGAGGCCGGGACACATACTATCCCATTGCCAGCAGATCTAGATTCCATTTGCTGTCATGCTACAGATGCCTGGAAGATGATGACTAGACACGATAGTTTTTTATCACAGGTACCTACAGCACTGCTGAGGTCCGAAGTTTGGGTTCTCACTGTTTCACTAACAGCTGCATGTGTCCAGACATGTTACAAAATACCAGGCTAGGCTGTCTCATTCAGGTGGATGTGTTCAGGGAACACATGCTGTCTCCCTCTCGTGGCAAGTCTCACCTGAGCTTGCTGAAATCTATTTCTTACATACAGGGCTTACCTGTGGGTCACCTGAAGGAGTTTATGTGGAAGCTTTCAGTGTTTCATACCCACAGCTGGCTGAGAAACCTGTACTGTGACTTGTTACAGGTACATGGCTGCAAGTGTAGGAAAAGAGGTGAAATCTAAAAATGTACACAAGGTCATGGGGTTCTAGATGACTTTGGCTGACTTTGAAAGCAACTTGTGCTTAATAAAACACTACAGACTTTACAGTCAGCGTATAGGTACCACACCACAGTTAATGCTTCATCTCTCACTATAGGGTTCAACACTGCAATGAGGGCTTGAAATTGTCAGCTCAGAAAATGCTGCTGAGACCAGAGGTCACACTGATGTTGAATGCTTGGCACAGATGGCAAGACTCTGATGAAGGAAGACCCCCAGAACCTGAGCTAGGAATAGAGCTCTGGACAGCTTTCAGGAAACATAGTTTGTCCAGGGCAAGACACAAGCAATTGGCCAGGTAAAATGAAACAGAGGTGCTTTTACTGATAATACTCAATTTTCTTGCCTACCTAGGAAAAAAACCAAACAATCTCACACTTTGCCCTAGTGCTTTGTTTGCATTAAATACTGCCACTTGCTCTTCTAGCAAGTTTGTCAAAGAAAGAAAACGATGTTTTATTAGTTCTGGACTTAGTACAGAGCTGCCTTCTACAGCCCAGCCAGAGAAGGTGGGGACACATTGCCATAAACCCCTATGTAAACCATACCAACCCTTCTAAGAAACTGTTCCTCCATCAGGTGCTGTGCCTGGAACAGGCGGAGCAGTTGTATCCTAAGCCACACGTCATCTGTTACATCTGCAAACATCCAGCAACTTTTAGGAGTCCTTTGACCTGAAAATGTTTCAGCTTAATTCTTGTCGGTAGCACAGCAAAAAGTGAAGTTGAGGTGCATTTCCCACTGAAATTCCCACTAATAAAATCCCTCGATGAATCACCCCCAACCCATCTCTCTGCTCTCTCCTTGACCTGGCCTTCTTTGCACTGCTTTGCTCAGACTGCAAGTGGTTCAGGGCAGAGGCCTTGTCACATCATTGTTCTACTTTTTGCTCAGCTCAGCCCTGACCCTGTCTGAAGAGGCCACCTTGCTGCCTAAATCCACCACAGCTCCCATTACAGCCTCAAAGGTACCAGTATTGCAACAAACACCTTTGATTGGAAATTCCACTGTTGCTCTTCCAGGAGATTCACAACCCTGCTTGTAAAGGAGAAACATCCACTCACAGATGCCTCAGGGACTCTTGCTTCACTCTGTGAGGTTACAATCCCAGAAGAGGAAGTATATGATGACACTGAAAGATTTTGACCTTGTGGAATCTCTCCATGACATTCCCAATTACAAGGCTGAGTCTGAGGACCTGAGATCCTTAGAACTCAGACTGATGAGATCCGTCTTGCAGACAAGGCTGCTTTGATTCAACACAAAAAATTTGGCTCAGCTGGGGAGAGGGCTGACAAGGGAGCCAAAACAACAGGCAGTAACAATTTCTTCAGAGAGAAAGGGCAAGGGAAGAAAAGGCATTTCAAGGAATGCTCCAAGTGGGTGGAAGAAAACCTATACAAAGTAGCCAAAAATGTAGTTTGAGTGGCAAGGGAGGGGCATCAGGTGGCAGGATAGACAGTCAGCTTAAGAAGGATGAAAGAACTTGACTCATCCAAAACTAGCCTGGACAAAGTACTAAAGAACATGTTGCAGAAGAGTTGATATCAGAAGGATCATAATGTCCTAACGGGACATTTCTACCCCAGCGTAAGTTTCTCTCAGTGTCTCATTCTGCAGTGAGGGGGAAGAACATAAAGGGATAATGCTGTGAGGTTTTGGGGAGGGTTTGGGGAACACAATAAACCTACTGGAAGTGTTACTTTATATTTCCAAGCTACCCAAAAGATTCTCAAAAAAAATTTCTTGAAGGGACAGATAAAACTGCTTTGGGGAAGAGCAGGCCACAGTTGTACATGACTTAAACCAGCTTCTGAGTGTTGTCTTTGAACTCACCATGCTAGGCATAACACCTCAAGTTTGGAGAGACCAAAAATCAATCCTATCTCTTCAAGAGAGGACTCGACCCATAGCTGCCACTTACAAGTCAGCATCTCAAGCATCAGAGAAGCTCTTTCAAATGTTGCTTTGAACCTCTGCTGCTGCCACTGCCATGTGCATAAATGATTTAACATGTGGTCTAGCAGAGAGAAGAACCAGATGTGCTCATTTCCAGGGGAATGTCCTGACTCTACCGGAACAGAGTCATTCTCTTGTGTGCTCTGTCTCTGTGACTAATTCAGGGTTTTATATGATGTGGAACAACTCCAATTGGATGAGCTGAGGAAGAACCAAAATACCCTATAGTTTTGGTGCCCATAAAGCAAAGAAGTAGAAATAGAGGTTCAAATTAAAGGAAAGAAATAAAATATGAGTTTCTCATATACTATGCAAGTATTATATCCCCCAAACATTGATTAGAGAAGGCAAAACTTCTAACAACTCCAACCCTATTCTGCAAAACTAGAATTCCCCCCCTTTTTTATTGAGGAAAACTTTCTTATTTCTGGTTTCATTCAACATAAAAGGATTTTATTTCAGCTTTTGGTCTCTTTAGGGCTTTTGTTTCAGCAAGAAAAACTGAAAATATTTAAAGATCTTCTTTCCCAGATTTTTCCCTTAGGTTGCCAAACCAAAAGAATGGATCATCCCCCATGACCCTGCTCACAGTAATCCCCCCCCTCTGCTGTGACTGCCAGCATAGATAACGCATGTTGATAACTTCTGCATGCTGGATGCTTCCCACGGCTTCCATGTACCTATCCTGCCTACAGGCACATTTAACATTTCCTTTGAGAGGTTTGACCTTGTTGTCCTAAGCCTCAACTTATTTTTCCATGCTGGATGCTTTGTTTTTTTATTTTTTTTTAAAGTTTTTTAAGGAAAAAGGAATCAAGAGAGGTATTTTGGAAAAACTGTATTTTGACAGTATAGCAAATGTGTACGATCACTTTGCTGCAAAGCACAAAAACTACCCCTTACGAGGAAGGTGATGAAGATTAGCAAACAAGTGTTCTGAAGGACAAGTCTTTCTCCTGATCTTAAAAATGCTTTGCTAAGTCAGAAGCCTCTGAAAGAGGTTTGTCCGCAGCCTTTCCAAGAAATGCAGGGAAATGTACTGAAGAGCCCTTCTTCACTGAGCACATCCCAGCCCAAGGCAGCTCTGTCCCAAACACAGAGCAGAGGTAGCTAAGGAGTGATTTTACCTCTGATAATTCTTCTGAGCATGAGCAATTGCTATGTCACCAGGCACATCAGGACTAAAGGCAGGGAAACTCTCCAGTGCTCTCAGCATTTCTGCTGGAAGTCAGGCCATGTGGAGGAGGAGGAGAAGAAGGAATTTGCCAGCTTGAATGAAGGGGAGGAGAAGAAAGTAGAGATTGGCCAGGATGAGGGAAGATGGAGACACAGAAAGACAGGATGAAGGGCAGATCAGAGGCCAAAGTGGAGGGAACACAAAGGGCAAGGAGATCAGAGGACCCCATTTCCACAGCCTCAGCATCCATGTACTGTCAGATGGACATTGGGAACCTACTGGCATGGGAAGCAAGTAAAGAGCATCCAGCAGCAGTGGCTGGTGCCAGAGGGTAATATCCCACCACTGCTGTGAACTCCTTGGCTCACATGGAGATGCAGACCTTGTACTGAGAACCAGGGGGTACCCAGTGCCAATGAAACATAGCCTCCATCTGCCTAACAGGATTCACCTTGGAAACAAGTAAATTACCTGGAAAACCCCCCTCTGCACTCAGAGACCAGTGACATTGGGCACACAAAACTTTGGAAACTGCGAGATTGTGCCATGCTAATTTAGCCCCAGCATATGTCTGTCTCGTGAAACAAATCTGTAATCACAAGATCACCTGCATTTTTTCTCCCACAAGACCTCTGCCCTGCTCAGTTCTCAGGATGGCTCTGCTCACTGAATGCAGCATTAGTCATCATTTCTTTTCATTATCATTCAACTTGCTTCCCCATTCTCTCCTACCCTCTTCCCCTTTATTTAGTATGCTCTATCCAACTACTTCCAGCATGGATAACACTGGAAGTACCTCATCTTACTGTCCTTACCACTCTCATACCCTCTGATGTGCTTGGCCTCACATTTCTGTGAAGGAGGGAAGCACTGCTCTCCATACAGTAAATGGGGGATGGAGGCTAAAATAAGCTAAAAGACTTAAAGTCCTGAAGAAAACCTGTAAGAGCAGGAATCTGAGCATGGGTCTTTGACATGGCTCCCAGGCTGACCCCCTACCCCAGAGATAGCCTTTCTCTCTTCTGACCTGCAAGAACAAATTTTAATCTCTTCCTGAAATTGTTTCTGGTGTTCATCTGTGGAGCTGGAATGCCTGACAAGCACTGAAGTCATTACATCCTTCACAGGATGACTGGAAGAACATCTCCCTGCACAGACACAGGAAAATGAGTAAAGAGAAAACTGAATCTGAAGGTCTACTTCTTGTAGAAGTAGACTTGCAGGTCCCTGTTTTCCAGCCCACTCAGTCCTGCAGGTCACAGGGGTATCTGCAGGGGAATTCCTCCTGACCTCCTGTCACTGGGAACACAGATCAGACCTCAAGTCTTGAGCTGGACATCTAAAAAATGAGGAGCACAAACTCCCTGGCCAGGTGAGAACTTTTTAGCTTAAGACACTGGAATAACATCAAGAAAAAAAACAGTAGAGACAGGAACAGGATCCAGTTCTCCAGGGCAATATTTAACAGGCTTTGCCGTTAAGACTGTTGTGATTTTTCTGCAATTACCTGCCTTGCTCACTACACACCTTCCAATTTTGACAAACAAATGAAGTGGAAGTCCTGTAAGCAAGAGCCTACTTTGCTCCACACTCCTGATTCATCCCCCGAACACACTGCATCTCTGTGTACTAAATGAGGCAGGCATGCTTTGTTAAAAATAGCTATGATCCTTCAGTTAGATATTGTATTGAAATACATGTGTAACGAGGGCAAGGCTGAAGTGCAGAGGTATTTCTTAAATTCTGTGTGCTATATGTTACAGTTAACGAGGACCCTTTAACTATAGGTTTGTTTTTACTGCGCTGTATTGGCTCGTATGTCAGAGTCTGCAGCAATATCTGATGCGTAACATGTACGTTGCACATGATCAAAGACTTGACTGTCATCTTCTTCCCTAGAACAATGAGTGCCTAAAGCAGCAGGAGCAGAAATTATCTAAAGGTAGTGTTAAACAAACCTCCTTCTCCCCTCTGGGGAGAGTAAGCAGTCCAGGTGAACAAGGCAGGAGGGGAGAACAGCCTGCTTTGTGCTAGACGGGCAAAGGGCTCCACATAAAAGCAAAAGAGCTTTGCAGAAGCATGTCTTGACTCCCATCACTGGAGACTTAATGATGGTAATTCCCAAAGGATGATGCATGCTGACAGGCTTTGACACAAACTACCCCAGGATAATATTAATATGTATTAAAGGCTCAGGCAACTTTATTGGGACGGGCTTGATCAGTAACACATTTCAACACAGCGTCTCTATCATCTGTCGGAACAAAAGTAAGGGAGGGAGGGAAGGAGGGAGGGAGGGAGGGAGAACACACGCACAACCTCACCTTGCTTTGGGAATGTTTTAGAGACAAACAAGGTTGATCTGTGATGAATTGCATGCTTGGCTCAGCTCAGACGTTGGACCAAGAACCTCCACCACGAATATAAATGTCACTGTGGGGCAGTTTATGTTGGAGCCTGTCTGCATGACCAGCATCCTTAACCCTCCAACATGGGGCCAGACATCTCCTGCACTGCCTTTCCCTGTGCATCTGGAACACCTACCCTTTGGAAAATAGAGGAGAGGTGCTTAGGAGGCAGTGTGGGGGCTCTGCTGTCACACCACTGGGGGAAGGGGGAGTGGAAGAAAGAACCGCGGAAGCCTTTGATCATGTGTAATGTTAATGCAAGTGTTACACATCAGAGACTTTGCCACAGTAACTAGCATATAAACAGGAGTCTAGTGTTAACAAGGAGGACTTCTTGAATATGTTTGTACATTTCTGAGTTAAAGCAATTTCCCTATTCAACAATACATGACACAGTGGAATAACTTCAGAAATAAACCAGCCTGACATGCTTAGACCTCTAATAGAATTTAGCTTCTTAGAACTAATTAAATGTTACTTAAATGGAAAAAAAAAAAATTCCAAGTACTTGGGAAAGGTGCCAATTTAACAGCTCTGGAGAATGAAATAATCTAACCATCCCCAGAGCATGGGCAGCAGCAGGACAGGCTTCCCCTACTAACATGCCTTAAACGTGACCTGGAAAGACTGTTGATAGAAATGGGCTGTACAATCTCTGTGGTCTAATGACTCCTTGCTTTTTGTGCTGAGACTGCTAAAACGGTTCCTGCTGAGTACCAGCTGCGGTGGTGATATGGACACCTGTCTGGTAGGAATGGTGCTGGGACCTGCCAAACTCCTGTCATCTGCTAACCCTCCACCGGAGCCCAGCGACTCTCAGCTCATTGCTCAGCCCGGGCAGCGGGGGCTGATAGACTGTGCAGCAGCTCTCCAGCCTGTCCCACCTTGGACATGCTCCACTCCAGCCCACGAGATGTAAACAGGAGGTACTTGTTTAGTCTGCAGGTTTGGGTTTTCACTGCACCAAAGCTCAGGCTCAAGAGAGATCAGTCTTTGCCCACTTCAGAGTTGAGGTTGGGATTTTTCAGGCTCTTATTTCTCCCTTAAGATAGGGAAAAAGTCCACAGGAGGAAAAGCCTGCTATGTCTTCTCCACAGTTCCTCCATTTACTTGCCTTTGCAACAAGCCCCTGCATTGCAGTTATCTGCCTTCGGCCGCCAACTCTCCTTGGAGCTCCTTGCTTGCCTGGGGTCCCAAGCGAGGGAGGAGAAAAATCCTCTCTGGGCCTTGCTGTGAAAGCTTAGCAGGGCTTGCCAACTCAGCCAGCCCAGGCTGCAACGGACTAAACCAAACACAGCTCGCCTCTTTGGAAATTTCATGCACCACAACTTCTTCTACTTCTGAAGCAAAGCCACATGAACCTCCCCCCTCCACTGCTCCCAACACCACAAGGGACTGCTGAGCACGGATCAAGCCTCCCATTGCGTTCTAAGCCAAGAGTCTCAGATACTCCCACATGTGTCTCACAATCGGGTGCTACTCCTGTTGTCCCAGGCTGCTTTTAGCCTCCCTTCCTCCCTCATCCAGCCTGTCCTCCTTCGTACTCAACACAGGAACACAGGACGGGGCAGGGGCCAACAGCAGGGCTGGTCACACCAGATGAGAAGATCCAATACATTGACTCTGTGTAGGAGACAAGCAAGGAAACTTGCTTCTCCCTACCATCTGAGCCAGCAATTCTCCACCTTTCCATCCCACCTACACCAAAAATCTTAAAAATTTTTCAGCACCAAAGTAATAGACATGAAAACAACCAGGTTCATAAGGGTTAACATGTCTGAATGGTGACATAATTATTGCCATTCTTCACTGTTTACAGGTTACCTGACTACTCTACACATCAATACATTTTGAGATGTGATGTAAATGCAAACAAACACTCATGTTTGGAGTTAACACAGTCACAAGATCCTGTGTATCATGTGTTGGCAAGCACAGGAACCAACAGCAAATGACCCACCCTTAAACCTGACCCTTTGCTGTTAATCATTACGGGAGCATTGCACTTTCCAGTCAGTACAATCAAAGCACACAGGCTCTTTGAAAATCCCTACACACGAGATGCTTCTGGCCAAGATCAGCTCCTTCACAAGTCATACAGCCTTCAAGGTATGATGTCCTCCAGACATATGAACATGCTCTGTGGAAAGCCTTGAAAACATGCCACTGGAAGGCAAACTGCAGCACTGCAATGCTAAAACAAACCCCTGCCTTCAAAACAGAGGGGGAGGCAAAAATGCCACAGTAACAGTGAAGGCAGAGACGTACTGCACACACAATTCCTCAGAGATGGGCTTTTCTGCTTTAACACATCCCCCCAAGCTTTTTTGTTTTTGCAGTATGTTTATAACCGTGAAGAAATTTAAGAGTAGAATAGCGCTATGCTGTCATATCATTAGTGCATCACTGCTCCACAGGGCTGACCCTCAACACCAAGCAGATGGGAATTTTCCAAGAAAAATCTGAGATACTGAAAACATCTGGACGCAGAAAATGTGTGGGTGCTTCAAGCCATCATGAGTTTTTGTCAAAGAATCAACAGGAAAGAGCTAAAACTGAAAGAAGCATTGCTCTCTGAGCTGCTCTCCCGTTAGGGATGATGTCAAACTGAGATCTTGGCTCTGTAGGATCACAGTCCCACAGCTTTCCAGCTCTTCCGCCCTGGCTCCATTCTTGTTTAGGTCATTCCCCTCTGCCTCCCCAAATTCCTTTCTGGAAGAAATCAAGAGTAAATACAGCCCGTAAAGTGTTCGCTGACTTCAGGAAATGGACACTACTGTATTCAAAGATGATTTTTGAACTTTGCAGCCACTGCTTATCAATTTGAGTTCTATTAATATAAGTAGTAACATTTCACCATTATTTTTTGGGTCCATAATTACTGAAAATATTATGCAAGAGCTATGAGAGATGTTGCAGCAGAAAATACTGTTTGTTACACTTTCAAAGCACATAAGCCCTTAGTAGGATCATTTTTAGGACACAGTAAAGGAGGAAGGGGGAGAAACAGGAAGGAGGCTTTCTCACTTGTAACCAAGGTCCATGTGCTGCATAGGGGTGCTCCTCTGTAGCAAAGGCTCCTTCTACTCCTGTTGATACAAACGTGATTGCTGTATCTCCTGTAATACTTTTATATGTAAAGTGCCGTCCATGTAAGAGCCTTCCCCTGAAGAATTAAACACATGTGCATGAATTGAGAGGGTGTGCATAGCATTCAACACAATGATGAAGATACATCACTATAGTTTCTGCCATCAGCATGGGAAACCACTTTGAAGGCAGTAACTGTTAATTTTTCGGGAATATATAAATGATTTGCTCCAAGAAGCAGGTCACAAGCCTCCTTCTGAGGCAGGGAGCTATCCCTCATCTCCCTCCTTAATCTCAGGGCCTTGTTACAGAACTAGAATACATCTAAATCCCACTGCACGCCTATCCTCATGGTGAGGTGCTAATGTAAGGGCAGGGGACTGCCAGTCTTCCAGTAAGATGAAAACTGCAGAAAAGAATCCAGACTCCACACCATGTGGGAATGGGGAGATGCATTTCTAAGAAGGTTCATCGCTGGAGGCAAACTTACCTACCATGACAATACCTAGTACTCAATTGCCCCAGTGCGTGACAAATGTCACCTGTATTACTTAAGCAAATGCCTAGAAAATATACATACATGACCATCTGTAGTATCACTTCTCTTTTTTTCATTCAGTGCAAGGGAAAATCGTGGCTCTGATATTTAGACTCAAGAGCACGTGCAACATGCATGCGTAGCTTCTAATGTGCAATAGGGGAAATTTCAGGTAATGTGTTTAGTGCCTAAGGAGTCACAGTTGCTTGATGAGTTAGTGTTGGTCAGCTGAGCTGTGGTAACTGATCAGGATAGACTGTTTACACATTTGTGATGTAAAATAAAATGTTTGTGTTAACTATCCCATTGGTTTCTCAACAGGCACAGGCAAGTGTGCACCTGCTGCTGATAACTCTGATATTACCAACGTGTAACTCATTAAGCCGAAGTAACTCAATCACCTACAATCATTTGTCTCTACCCCACAGTTCATGTTAAGGACTACAAGGTTTGCACGGATATTTTTAAAAGTAGTGCTCACTGAAATTGTGGATAACTGGAAGGCAGTGATATGTGCAGCCTGAACCTTTGAAAGACAATGTGTAGAGTATGCACGCAATGTTCTGCTTCTTCACTAATGTAAATGACATCATTTCTCTACAAAACACACTTGTATGCATAAACAGACTGCAAACAGGCTTTGCACAACCACTTATTTGAGCGCATAAGCCAGAATTAACAACTTAAAGGATTTTTGACAGTGTATATTAAGACATCCCTTCTTTATCACAGAGTTGCTAGCATTAGACTAATTAAAAAAACTCCTTATGATAACCCTTGTCTTGCTTCAGTGCTCAAAATACATTGGAGGACATAAAAAGAACGAGAAACAGTCTTACCATGATGAACACACATGCAGAGAATCATCTGTTTCCAATGTGTTTTGGCAAAATATCTTAGTTCTGGCCTTTACAGACCCATTGCATGTGTGTGTGTATGGTGAAACAATGCCACAAGGCAAAAGCAGCATGTTGGCACAAGCTGAGGAGGAGGACAGCTTCACTCACCTTAGACAGAGGGGAATGAGCGCTCCGGACTCCTGGTTAAATTTCAGGTGCACGCTCTCCAGCTGTCTCGTGCGGATTAGCTCATGAGGAATGATGGCTGCCGAGCTCTCGCTTTCCAAACTGTCCTTACGGCTTCTAAGAGAAGAGACAAAACACACATATATTCAGGATGCTGATGCTGTGTGCTGTTTCTGCTGTGTTTCAGAGCAGCTGAAAATACTGAAGGACACAGAAACATAAAATGGTTTGGAGAGTTACCAGATATGCCCTCCCTCCTGCTTTTGCTTTATCTTCAGGATTTTTCAGGCAGTGGACCACAGGAAAGAATTATTCAGTCCTTTGTGCCCTCACTCAGATATCTTTGAGGTCTGTGGCATCCCTACAATTGTGTTCAAAGAATTTTTTTACACAGTTCAGCCAAAAGGTTTTGAGAATCCTCTGCTTCCACCAGCATCAAGTGCAACAGCCAAAAGACGGACTCTACATGTGATGAGTCGGAGATCCACAGATTCTTTTCCCGTGTAAGTGGGGCCGCTTTAAGACAATGGAAGCTTTGCTTTCTTATTCATTCATTTCTGCAAGGCCAGCATATTATGAAGCTAGGACTAAAGGTTATGTTGTTATATGATTAGGAACTTTGCCAGACTAAATCCTCTAGATAATAAAATGGTCTATCTCAAAATACTTGACCATAAACACTTTATATGTTCAAAGAGCATCAGTGTGATCCCTTGCTTGACAGTCCAGAACAAAGACTGAAGGACAGGGTGGGTTACGATTTTTATGGATGACTTGGACTTACGTGAAGTGTCTGATACCTCATTTATATTTTTGTCACCTGGCATTCCATATGAACTTAATAGAGGTAAGACTTTCTTAAGATAGTTTCTATAGTACAGAATCACCAGGGGAGAAGGACAGGGAAAGCAGGAGGGAACCGAGATGCCACATTGCAGTGTGTCTCCATTGTGCCAGACAGACCAACAGCCAAACAAGGCTATCAAGCTGTGGCTTCATTTGGGAACACTGTTAAAGCAAGTCTGGATCTTTCCTCCATCCAAGCTGAACCACCTTTACATCTGGAAATGATTGTAAAGAAACAGCTTGACCCTCACAAGCTGACCTAGATGATACCTTTACTGGATTTTACCTTTGAGTGTTCTCCCAAAATTACTCCCATCAACCACACACATAGCAGTGCAGTTCAGTGTGAATTCAAGTGCAGATCAGCCTATTGCTTCTGCCAGATCACCTAGTCCCAGGTGAGCCCTTCACCAGGCAGCTGAGCCGCCCACTCTGGAACAAACTAAACTCTGGTATCTCATGGTGCAAGCCTGCAAATATTCTGCATTGCCAGGTCAGCGACATGCAGGAGAAAGATATCAGAGCTCAGCTCCCTGCAAGATAAAAACTGTAAAACATGTCCTATGTTTTGCTTTAGCAACACACAAGAGCAATAATGGATCCAGCAGGGACACAGTAGGTCAGGATAGATCTTAGGCACAGGGTGGGCTGATGGACTGAGAGTCAGAGGAGTGTCAGTTTAGTGGGTTAACCCTGAAGCAAAGACACAACATGCTTTGTAGTCCATAGGTGGCACTTAAAGTTGTGTTTAATCTACTTCAGCAAACATTTTACAGCTCTTTGTAGGTGGGGTCTTCAAAGAGTGGAGTGGGCCAGCATTTTGCAGGCTGATTACCTGAGAAGTGCAGTTACAGTTGATTAATGATCAGTTGACCTTAAGCTAAGCTTTGTCTCAACTTCCTTATCAGATCTTATATACACAGTGAGCTGTGGGAAAGTCAGCCTGTGGTCTACAGCTTCCAATCATTCATTTATCAGCCCCTACCAAAAGGGTCAGCCATTAGCAACGCATGATTTTCAGGCAAGCCATAAACTTGCAGTCCTAAATGAAGTTCCAGAGTTTAGGCACCCTGGAGCGGATCGGGAGTTTTACAGCAATGTTATTGCTACAGACAAGAGACTGTGCCCTGGACTGTCTGAATGTGCCGGGCGCTTCCCATAACACAACTCCTGGGCAATCGATGCTGTAGGTTCGTCCTTCTGAAGGACAGTTCCCCATGTCCCTGGTCTCCAAACCCTCCCTGAGCTGAAGGTGGGTTTTTGTTTCCACCATGCTAGCCAGTACAGCTGCTTCAAAGGGGCTGCAGTCCGGAGGGGAAACAGCCTCCAGTTGTTAACGCAATAATAGGAATGACGACAGTATTCTGGAGGCAAGGGGCAAAGCTTTCTAAGTCTTATTAAAACCAGCAAATGCTGTTTGCCATTACATGCTCAAGAGAAGATGTTGACTAATGTATAACTATCAAACGGAACTGTCATGACTTTAGGGCTGTCAATAATTATGACTTCACATTAATAAGTAACCAGCCGTCTGTCAAAAAGTTGAAGCAAAATGGTAGTTAATACTTTAAATGACATGAAAGTATTAATCCTTTCCACAAATATTTTCCAAAATAGTCATAGTCTTTGTTTCTTATTTCACTTCAGTGGAGCTCACACAATTTCAGATATTAAAGTTAAGGGTGAAACTTCCAGAGTAGAAACCAAGTAACCTTCTCCCTAAGCTATACCTTTCCAAACAAGAGTTCTGTGTTGTGAACCACACTTAACACACCAAGAGGCCACAGTGCCATCACTTTCAGACTTGGAAACATGTCACATGATATGGGGACTCAGCAAGACTAATTAAAATTCTCTCTTTGGGATTGAGAATCCTTGTGCTGTATCACCCTTCCAAAGGGTGACAGCCCAGAGGAAGGGTCAGCAGGACCTCTAGGTTGTTATTAGTAAAACACTCATGTCATAACACGCATTGCCATCCACAGCTTGTAGTTTTCAGACTTAGAAAAAAAAATAGAAAAAAATTTGCTTTTTAACACTAACATCCCTGTTTTTACGACTGTCAGTTACCCGTAAGTCATTGCTTCCTCCACCCCATCACCAAATAAATCAGCAGCAAAAGTCAGTGGAGTTATGACTAAGATCTAGCTGACTATCACGTAAAATGTTGCAAACTTTGTCTATTCCAGATTTAATACTTCATCCAACCCACACAAAAAAATTCATGTTTCTCAGTGTCCAGAAAAAACAAGTCTGCAAAAGCTAGGGCTGCTGCATTAGGAAAGGCAGCGGATTTAAATGGAAGCAGCATGCCGGAAATGCCCCAGTTTAAGGACTGCACATCTCGTGTTTTGTGAAACTGGAGGGGAGTTGGAGGAGATTAAAGCACATTTCCCTCTGATTGGGAGCTTGTGGGAGGTGTAAACGTGGGCAGTTGTCAGATTAATTCTTTAGATGATTACATTCTTTTTGTTTCTTTAAAGCTGTTTGTAGTTGGGTTTGATGTCTCCTGTTCTGGGCAAGTGTATTGCTGCAGTTACCAAGGTGACTTTAGCTGACTTTCAACTATTTTTTCCAGCTTAGGTTTCTACCAGTAGTCTGCTTCTGGGTGGAGGAGAGAGGGAGGAAATTATGTTTGTTGTTTTTTTGTTAAATCTCATGAATGCTGACTAACACGAACTTAACCAAAGCCGTATTCGATTTTTTTTTATTTTTTTTGAGAAAGAGAGGGTGGTCAAACCATTCCAAAGGTGTCCCATGTGGCCTGCAACTTCCTCAGACCTCTGTTAACAAGGAGAAAGGGCCTGAGGAGACTCCACGTCCCAGTGCACTGTGCTCCTTCTTGATGTGAGAAGCCACAGGCTGGAACCTGTAGCCTCCTGGGGGCCCTCTCTTTGTATTAAAGATGAGGGTGGCTGCAACCTGCTTCATTTTATGCCAATTAGCAGCAGCCCGTGGGGATCCTGGAAAATCGCCAATGCAATCACTGGATTGCACAAAGTTTGGATGTCCTCTCCTTCTAAGTCATGTTTATAGCAACCCCTTCTCAAGCAACCACTGGCAGTTATTTTATGGGATTCCAGAATAACCAGGTTGATCGGATTAAGAAAGGTTTATTTATTCTTGCACTTGCGTTTCACTTTATGATCAGAGTGCTTGATCTCATGGGTCTGTCAAGGAAAGAGGTCTCAGTTCCCCTCCAAGTCCTGTTGATGATATGGAGTGTAATTTTGCTGTATTTCAAAGCTACTCTCCCAGGTACCAAAATCACAAGGGACATGCTGTTGGAAGTTGGCCATGGCAGGAGCTCTTTGTAGGAGTGGGTGCCCACTGCATAACCCCAGTTAGTTTCTGTCATTGCTCCTTTATTCCTCCATATAAAACCCAGCACTGTTAGTTAGCAAATGCAAACCATCAGTGGAAGCTTATACAGCTGGGAGAGAAAGGTCGGACCACTTTTCCTTTCTTCCCCGCCCTTCTTCCCTTTCCAACCGTGGCTGTTTCAAAACTCCTCACTCCCTCATGAAGATATGGTCAAAGATCACTAAAGTGCCAACAACCTTCCAGTGTCTTTCCCACAGTTTTCCCTGAAGGGCAAACCAGCAGTTGTGGGAAAGTGCCCTAAGCATCTTGGCACACAGCGTTACAGCACGTCACGAACGCACAGAGGCAAGTGCGAACTGGGGAGGACACGGCTACACAGCTCCTGCCCTGGTCACACTGAGACAAGGAGAGCTCGAGTGCTCAGGCCTGGGTGTTCCTCAGCCTGGTTAAACAGGACGGTGATGATGTTCTCTGTGCATTTCCTGGCATGGAAGGGCTGCAAGGACAATGCCAGTAGCAACAATCCTCTTGCCACTCACATATCCCTTTGGAAGGCTGCATAATAACTACTGTCAGAGCTTGCAGAGGGCAGACCGTTCCAAGACCTGCAGCTGAACTGGGATTGAAAGATTTAGGCTGTGCCACTGGCACCCTGCAGATTCATGAGCAAAGTCAAACAACTCTTTTATGCTTCAGGTTCCCCATCTGTAAAACTGAGACATTTTTCCACATAGGGGTGTTGCAAGATTAAGTCAATGTTTGCAAAGCACTTTTGGATTCTTAGATGGGGAAAACTATGCAGGAGTGCAAATTAGTAGCATGGTGACTTGCTCTGCACTTCTACTGACACTCGTTTTCCAGACATTTACTTTTCTAGTTTGCAAGCTTGTCACCCAGCACTCAGCCTCATGCTGAGACACTCCCTAAACTATATTGCCTCCCCCCATTCAGCATTCCTGACTCAAGCAGGACACCACTGAATGGCGTTGCAATGAGAGAGCATGCCTAAATAAGCATGGACTGGAATCTTACTGCTTAGTGGTTGCAGAATCAGAAAGCCTAGCCAGAACCAGACAGTTTCAGAGAATGCTGAAATGCTCCCCTTTTAAGTAAAGTTTGCCTCCAAGAACTGAAGACAGGAAACGAGCTACACAGACCAAGCTCCCCTCCACCCAAATGAAGCAGATTCAAAACCCAGTGCAACTGGGAGAAGCAAAGTGCAGACTCGCCTGGGAGCAAATCCTACATCTTGGCATTACCGTCAGAGCTTCCTCAGAAATTCTGCTCAGATGGAGCTCGTTAATGTGCATTAACCCAATGCAACTCCCTGACAGGAGAAATCCCCATGCCCTATCTACCAAGTCAGAGGCTCTACAAGGGCAGTGGACTCCAGTCCTGGAAGTGGTGCCACTATTACTCATGTGGTCCAAACCAGGCACACTGTGTGATAGTCTGGGGTATTGCTGGGAGAAATCCTGGAGTGACACAACTCCCTCTTCCCACAAGGGACAGACAACCACCTGAGATGCTCAGGGTGCAGGGCTCCAGAAGGTCACCACCAGGACAGTCCTGCCAGCCCCACCTGCCGGAGGGTTGTTCCCTACTCTGTTTGCCAGGAACCTGCCTTCATTACCCTGCACAGCTGGAAACTGTTCAGGGCTGGATGGAATTAGCACACGGCCACAGAGCTACCAGATGTTCAGGTTTCCCGAAATTCAGCCTGACTTTCTGTCTCAAAATTGAATGTAGATGGGATCTGAGGTCTTTGTGGGTCCCTGGACAAATGACCACAGGGTATGAGGGGACCAGCAAAAGCACAGTTACCTGGGAAATCCCAGACAGAAATATCAGAATTAGGCATGTTGAACCACACCATTTGATCCTTCTTAAGAAGGGGGAGAGCGATAAACAGCAGAGACACGCTGGAAAAGCCTTGTCAAAGTAATACAGTCTTGGGAGACCTTTTTCTATCACTCAAACCTCCCCTTCAGACACTGGGGATGTGCGTGGGCAATACCTGAATCCTGGCACAATGAAATGCAACAATTACAGATAATTTTAGCTTTAACACGTGCAGTAATGCAGTGTGCTAGCTCTAGGTTTCTACTCCATGCCTCAGCTCATTGTAGAACAGTCTGAGTCAGCCAAGAGGCAGAAAAAACATCACTTTCAGCAATGCTGCATGATCAAGGGGGCCCTTGAGGGGTGGAAAAGGTCAAGAATTCCCCTATCCCAACCCTGGCTCTCACTGCAACTGTGGCAAATTAACTCTTCTGTCCTCATCTGTAGCGTGGAGATACTACTCACCTACCTCACATGAGAGGACAGAGCTAATTACCAGGGACAACTAAAGACCTGGCCCCAGAAATTATTACATCAAGAAATTAAACAGTGAACGAAGCAAGACTCCACAAGTGTCACCGAACTTTGACATCTGGAGCTTCCAGCCCACTGAAGTCTTAACAGCAGCAGTGTTTAGTCTGACATTTAAACATCCCCTATGGGTAACAGCTTTCCATATCCAACAAGAATGAATCTGCACGGCTCAGGAGATGGGAGCCTTTCTTTTCTGTCTTTCTGAGCAGCATCTACTAAGCTGATGGGTCCTAGGAAATAAATAATGTGCCACTGAAAAGCACATTTGTATTCATACATGCCTTATTTTTCCAAGAAGTAATTGACAGTATTCGGTTACCTATGGCTGAAATGATTAGTCATGTTTCCAAAGATTAATTTACATGTTCTTTTGTTTAATACGTATGAACTGATTTAATGACTGCTTATGAACTGAGCTAACAGTCATTTTGAGAAACAGATGTCCGATGCAGTTTTAAGCTTTAAGAGTGCTTTTATTCATATCCTTAGGAGAAAAACGGCTACACAGTCCACAGTAATAACACTAATGAATCAAAGTACTACAGCTGCCCAACAGGGTTTTGACAGAAACCAGCTTTTTCTCCAAGGAATTTTTTTTTAGGGCTCTGGGATAGTGAACAACTGGTAATGTGCATGCTTAACATGTAAGTATGGGCTTTGTTGGAGCCAAAACACTGAATTAAACCCTATCTGCAACCAAACAACGTGAGGCTTTTGCTTAAGTGCTGAAAACTGTAACTATACAAAGACTGGGAAATCTGTATGGAATCTGGATCCTCTATGTTTTATATAAATAAATACTTGAAAGTTTGAATGTTTCTGATACTATTTTGTGACACTGAATGCAGAACAGGTTGTCTGCTTTAAGCCCTGATAGATTGTTGTGTGTGGGTGGTAGGGTTAGGATAAAAGAAAGGAAGAAGGCTACTAGGAAAGCAGTTGGTGGTTGCAAACCCATGATAAATAAACAGCACATTCCTCTTCTGCACAAAGCCATTAGAGTCTGTGTCAGACTTTAGCATCCTAATGTCAGCTGGGTGCAAATTTGACAGCCTGGGGTTCTGCAGTGCTCCCTATGGAAAGCAGATTTGAAACAATTTGCCATGCCCCAACAGAGAGTTTCTGTCAAGTTTCTGAAGAGCTTCTAATGCACCAGTTATTCACAGGACCCTTGCAAAGAACCACGGGTTTGATATTTTATGGTCTGGTGTGTACAGTGCAGGATATGATTACACACAAGCCTGCTTCCCATCAGCTAGCACCTCGTAATCGTTAACATATTTATCCTTGTGGTGCCTCAAGAAGATGACATTGTTATTCGTCCCATTTTATAGATTCAGAAACTGAAGCTCAATAGCTAAATGACTTGCCTTTGATTACACAGGATTTACAGTGAAGGACAGAACTGATTCCTAGCCCTACTAGGCCCAAGCAATCCAAGCAAGGATCACTCCAGAAGGACTAGATCTACGTGCAGAATTGTCCATCTCAGGTGCTCGTAAGTCCTATGAAATGGCTGTATCTGCACTGGGGTTTGTACCTTTCATGTCTCAGCCTTTACCCCTGCAGGTACCTATAGGGAACATGGATATAGATACATTACTGTATGCAAAAGCTGAGCTTCTAAGTTACATTTCTCTGCAGCAGCTGGAGATGAGAGTCTCCATATGATACTCTTGTACTTAATAGCACATTGAGCAATTTTGCTCAAATGCATAAGACATGCTGAAACAGTGTATTAAGAAAGGCTGAGACACAACAAGATCTTCCTCTTCTGCTTCATCTATACCACACAGTTCTGGAAAATGTGTTGACTGATCAGTTTTAGCCACAGTAAGGGTAATCATCAGTTCTGATTTAAGTACCAGTTAGTTAAAGGTTGTGAGTAAACACTGCTTTCCAGCACAAACCAGCCCTTTCAGTATGGTCAATGCATTGAACAAGTCCCATTGTATCTGCTACATGAATTTGAGAAGAGAAGCCTCTGCAAAAGTAGAACACTTCCTTTATTCTTCTTAAACTTCCCTCAAAGTAGTCACTAAGATGGAGGAAGGAAGTATTAGGACACATTGGTGTTTTAAGCTGAGATCTCCCTTATCTCTCCAATAGTATCACCAGAGTAACACAGCTGATGTTTCTCTATCCTTAACTGCAGTGCTGTTACGGAGAAACAGGGTAGCTATCAGTTTCCTCAGTGATAACCATAGACTTCAGTGAAATGTATTGATCTTCTAGGAGGCAAACACTGGGAACCAGCCATTCCTACCCATCAGGCTTCAGGCAGGGTAGGTGCACAGCTGCTGCAGGTTAGAAGGATTTGCAGCAAAGAGCACAGTCAGATATGAGGCTCTGAATTTGACCTGCCTTCCTCTCTGTCTCAGAACAGTTAAAAACCCAGGTAAATATTTGTGTGCTTCACCTTAGACCTTTGCTAACCTTTCACCACTCTGTCTCAAGCCTATCTCTGTTTATCTTACCCTGAATAACGTAAAGCTGTCTTATCTAAGCAACAACTGCCTCCCAGCATTAAGGCTTACCCATCAGCTGCCTCCTTGACCTGATGTACACCCAAAATGTTTCTGGTCATCCCCAACCACTGTAGACTCAGAGCTCATACTGGGCATGCAGATGCATGCAGGAGCCCAACATCTGTGAGAAATCCTGCCCAGTACTTTTGAGCCTTCCAGGTCTGGGTGTGATTTGTGCAAATCAGATGGTATAATTTAATATTTTTTTCAGCGGGGCCAAGGGGACCAACCAATGGTCCAATGTGACCGACCTTCAGGCAGGGAAATACGGCTCAAAATCTGAGTCAGGTCAGAATCTGGCTCCATATAATTACTATATAGCATAAGTAAGATTATTGCTAAAGCAATAATAAAGTCACTTGAGATTTTTTTTACATAAGCACCAATATCTCATATTAGTTATTAGCATGCAGCATCAGCAATTGACACAATACTTCCCCAAAAGGATTAGGCAACTCAGAAACATACATATGTAAGGCACATAAGAAGTTACCCACAAAATGGAGTAAGAAAGAACAACTACAAGAAATATTTTTCTCATTAAATGTTTGAATCAAGAACGAAACAGGAATTGAAACAGAGCAGGATGCTGTCCCTGCCTGGCACTACGGAAAAGTATTGATTTCATGATGATCTTTACTCTTGGAACAAGAAAGCACAAGCATTCATCAAAGACTAAGAAACCAGAGGAAATGCCAAGATGAAAGAGTGCAGCAAAGATGCATGTCCTTCTGTATCATTTAGATGAAAACATTAAAATTGATGGGAAAAAACTTAACTAGTAACTGAAGGCTAAGAGGGGAAGAGAAGAAACCCAAAAAGACAGAAGTGCACAAACTACAGATGGCTTGAAACCACAGGTAATTTCCTATAGATTCACTGAAGTAAAAAGTTACAAATGAGAGATCTACAGGCCCATCTAGTCCTACCTAAATCACCTGTTAGTCTACAGACTATTAGAGACCAGGGTGGTATTGGCATGTAATTACTGACAGAACCCACCTGTTTAAGCAAGGCAAGATCAAAGTCACTTAAAAAAAGAAATCAGTATTTTAACCAAAAGGTTTGTAAGTATGAGCTTGAAAACAAAATACTTAGGCGAAAATATGAGCAGTCATCTATGCCAAACAGCTCTGGATAGCACTTTTCAGCATAATCCATTTTACAGGGGTCGGTCCAGTCTGATTTCAAACACAGTAGACCGTGAACAGCAGGTTCTACAGAACACAGTAAGAGCCACTCCACATTAGCAAGGTTTGTCCAAAACTTCTCTCAGAAGCTGCCCTCCTGAGTACTAGCCCATTAATCCAAACTGGACAACTCTTCTCCCTCAATTTTTGCACTTTGCAAGTATTCACTGCTAGATTCCCTCTCCCCTTGCCAAGTCTTTTCCCACCCAGCTTCAACTTTGTTTTCCATGCTGAGCTCTTTAGCCTCCCTCTGCCATCGTCTGGGTGTGCAAGGTGAAACTCACGGTGCTCGGTCGTGGTTCAACCCATTCTGTCTTTGTGCATTGATAGGAGGTAGGACAGGTTTGCTGTTAATCTCAAGCCCTCTCCGCAAAGTCTCCCTGATTTGCTCTGTATCTGCAAAGAGAAATTTTTTTAAAATGATTTAGAGTCCCCAGAAACAGACACACAATGTATTTCATCTGAACTCCTCCCCTTCAGAAAGAAATAAAGAGATGTTAAGGGTTAATACTTAACTGCAATTCCCGCACTTCCTTAGGAGTTATTTCACTTTATAAAGTCAGCTTGAATGCTCTTGGTTTGGGCTATGATATTATGTCAGACAAGGAGAGCTGGAACCTTTGGTACTGAGTCCTCTTGATGAGGAAATTCTGAGTTGTTTTGTAAATTTTCATAAATGAAGTGTTTGCTGTTTCTGTAGCTCTCACAGAATGTCCTGATACTTCCAAGCCTTTGTACTGGAAATCGTTTTTCCCACTAGACTTGAGGAATTTGTTCCTTTACCAAATGAGTGTATAAAAGTTCGAAAGTCTTTTGCAATTGGCTTTGCAAATCTGTTGATTAATTTACAACAAGATTCACAAAAGAAGGGAATTTTATGCAAAGCAACCTTTAGCCTCAAGCTCACATCTGAAAATAAGCTGCAAATTATGCAGTTCAGATGGAGTCTTTTTACTTCTGCATTTTTCTAAAATGTCTACTGGCCAAATACTTTCAATAGGAAGCTTTCCTGCCTTTCTTAGAAGTTTCCTCATATTTTTTTGAGAAATGTGAGAATTAGATAGACAAAAGAATACCTAAATTATTTCAAAATCTTTTGAAGAATATACAAATTTCACCATGTATACCTGTCTTTGGCTTTTCCTTTGCAAAACTGAGGGAAAATAGCCTTTTTAGATCCAGTGCTGTTCAAGGTATTTGCACAGAAGCCAGAAGAAACTTTATATGCCTTTAAATAATTTTTACTGTCAACTTAAGAACAAGTAAATTACCATTCCTGTGGAAACTATTGTTAATTCCAAGAAATCTCAGGCCCTCAAATTTTATGTTGTTTCACTTATTTGAAGAGTAACATGCATAATTTCAAGCCAGTGTCAAGGCTATGACATCTGTTCCCTAAGAGGGCATCTCACTGCAAAGGGGAACTCCACTTCATTTTATTTCTTCTTTCCATAGTTCCGTGCTTGCAAGAATCCCTTGAGTTCAGCTGCAGCAACGTGCAGTGTCAGTCCAACTTGCCACCCAGGAAGTGACAATGTTAATAAGGAACAAAGCCTGGGAAAATACAATTGCTTCACCTTGCAGGTGTTTACAGTCCTGGTTTCACCAAGTGCTCAGTCTAACTTTGCAGATTCAGATTACAATTTGCCTAAAAACTCAAAAAAGCATTTAGACAAAACAATGTCAAGATCTCTTTTCCTCTCTCCTGCCTTCCTCAAAGAGGCCACGCCAAAATTCATTTTGCTCCCCCGAGACACATTGAGCCTCCCAATAACTGTGGTGTTTGTTATGAACATGAAGATGCTGCATGACTCAATGCACTGCCCAAACCCACTAGAAAACAAGCCAAAAGGTCATGACAGCAACTTGGCCTGGGATCTCTTACCTTTCCCAGAGAGCCGCCGCGGCTGGGTCCCAATGCAAATGCTCCTGCTGTCTTCATCATCCTCCGGTGGCCGGCTGAGGTCATCCCAGGCACATTTGGCACTCACTCCACTCAGGTTTGAGCCATCTGTCTCAATCCCTTTGTCAACTCTCTCCTGCTTGAAAAGATCCAAAACACCAAGACTTTTTTGGGCATGCCTTGAACGTGAGCTGGAACCCACCACGGTGCAGCCCAACTGCTGGCAGCTCCTGCAGATCCCTCTTCGCAGACAGTTTTTGCTTTCTGGCCCCTGTGCTTTGGTGTGTCAGCAAACAGCAACTGCACATTGAGCCAAATCAGGGAGCTGGTCTAAATAAACCTTTTCCATGGCAGATTGATCTGAAGTTCCATTCCTTTCCCACTGCTTCACTACATGGCCCTGGCAGGCACAAAGCAAAGAGAGAGGTGGAAACCAATGGCCTGGAGTCTGCACGGTTGCCACTTTCACTGATTTACACCAACTCAAAGTATTTAAGACACTACATTACACACTCCTGTATAAAGCACAGCTTGGCAGTTGATCTATCGACATATAGTCGATCTATATGACAATAACAACAAACCCTTGAATAACTAAAAGTAAGTTCTCTTTTCAACCTTACCAAGGGGTCCTACAATGAAAACAGCTCACAGGGAGACTAATCACTCACAAGGCTTCTTCATTTGCAAACTGCCCAGACAATCCCTGCTTTCCAATGTGCTGGAGTGTTCCATAAAGGACGAATGTGCAGGTTTGGATGTGCAAGGAGACACAGGTGTGTTCCCAATGTCAAAGCTTTTGCATAGCTTTCTCTATTGGCAAATAAACAAACTCTCTCCCTTACAAGCTGGACTTTCCAAGCACATAACCAGCATTTGGGCATCAGAAGATGTCACACACCATCCACAGCCAGTTGGATGCTCTCAGGCACCAGGCATTTTCTCAAGGACATGTGCATCTGTTGACAGCAAGACTGCCCCAAGCTACAAGACAAAACTTCCACAGGACACTACCTGCTTGGACACTGGCATCAGTCTGAATTTTCACCTGTGACCCACAAGGGGGTAATGTTGAGCTGAACAAACACGGGGCTGAGCTTCGCTGAGGAAGGGCTCTTACCGCTGTCACCTCTTCCCTGGCTCAGAACTAACCCGGCTTGCTTCGCTCTTTTCTGAAGGGGTATCACTTCTGGTACCACTCACTGGGACCAGCAAGGCCTCCATCTCTCTGCATACATCTCGGTCAACTCAAAGCAGGCAATAAGCCCCAAGAAATGCTAAAAATTTGAGGAGAGCAGAGCCATGTTATGCACAATGTGAGCGGATCTCTCTGCTCCACGTTACCACCCTCCAGTTTGACCTTGCCACTGGAAACCAAACACTGTGCGAGCATCCAGTGCTTTGCAAAACCTGTCCCCTAAGAAACAAGTTTCCAGACCAAACCCACAAACGTCTCTCCCCTTGCTCAGCTGTGCACGCTGTGCCCTAGGAAGAGCACTGCCTGTTCTTGTAATCATTCAAGAAAGGATTTGAGCAGCTCAAAGATAAGCACAGGCACTCAGGGTGTGGTTGCACAGTGGTTTAAGTTGATGTAATTTGCAATGACTGCAGTCCCACCCTCCTCCATGTGCTCCTACCCCTTCCCTTGAGCCAACTCTTTCTTTTTTTCCTTCATCTGGATCACCTCCCAAAACCCACTCTTTGGCCCAAAAACAGAGACAAAAGCCTGTGGCTGGGGGTAGGACCAGAACAGTCTTGACTAAGACTTTAGCATTCAAGAGACTGCCTTCTGTCTCTCTCCCTGAAAGACTGCTCCTTGTCGCGATCTTCCTCTGGCGTCAGGGGAAACTGGCTTCTTGAAAACGTAATAGGAAAATCTGAGAAATAATAAATCTGCTGGGATTTTCTTTTGTTATATGCTAAACATGAAATTAGTTGTCTCAACCAGAAATAGAAGTTGTGGAAAAAGAAATAAAAATACATCCGTTCCTACATATGCAAACAATGCTTTAAGTGAGATTTAGCACGTGGCTCCTTTGGGAGCCCTCCACCATGCTCTGTGAGGACCCAGATCAGCTGGCATGGGGAGGTGTAACTTGTCAGCACGGTTATTTTTCATCCCAGTCATTGGGGAAGCATGGAAGAGCCACCAAACTTGCCCTTGAGCAGGGAGCAGAAGAGCCCAGAGGGCCCTGAGGCTCTGATGGGACCAGCTCCTCCATCCCTGCAGCCGGGCCTTGAGGACAGTGTGCAGAGCCTCGGGGGGAGGTAAAGGGACTCTCATCTGCAGCTCAGCTGGCTTGCAGAGCACTTCCTCAGGGGAAGCAGCGCTGCTCTGTTGGCATCCCTTGGAGATCAAGGGGAGCTGATGGAAACGAGCTGGCTTAAGGCAGCCTAATTTGCATGCCTGTTTTATAATGTTTGCAAGTATTGATGTTGAAGGGGGAGAAGTCCAAAAAAAGCCCAACCAGTTCAGACTCAGCTGGGGCAATTCACAATTCTACCCCATCTTTAGCCAGCAAAGATTTGCCTGGACTGAGGGGCTGTTCTTCCCTTGAAAGGGCAGCCTGAGCAGGAGGTTGAAGGAGCCCAGGGCAAAGGAGGTTCAGCTCTTTCCTTCCTCAAAGGATGTTTCTGTCCTATTTTCCTCTCAGCATGTGGGAGGGATGCTCTGAGGCTCTTATAAGTCATTGATCCCTTTTTAAACGAGCCAGAGCACTGCAGTGTGACCCGCAGAGCAGCAACCACAACTCAGGAAATTCAAATCAGCTTTATTCTCTTCTGAGATATCTGCTAAACAGAAGCAAAGCACTGAGAATCAGTGCAGAGCTAGGGACCGACAGGGATTGTTTGACAGTGCTGCCAGGGAAATCTGAATGGCCTACAGGGAAGCCTGGCTGAACAGAAAACAGCTAGCGTTGCCACAGTGTTAATTGCCGACATCCTGGGATGACATCTTAGTTGGGATCCATTCTCAGCAACTCCGAACAGAAAGTACAGCTGCTGCTGCCAGGGCTGGGTTTAGGCCTCCACCAATTCCCACAAGAGACAATGCAGCCTCCAAACAAGCTCTGCCTGCTTCCCAGGCAGACAACATGCTTGCTGGCTCCAGGAAAGTTGTCCATTTTCTCTGCTTGCTCCCTCCCTCCCCTCCACCTCTCTTCCACTGCTGCCTTTCTGGTCTCACACACCCTGTACCACCACCAAGAAAATGACACTTTATCCATTCCCCACTAATTAGAGCAGGAGGCACATGACATGGCTGAACCCAGCCTGGCGCAGCCCTTGCTCCCTGCACTCAGCAAAGTTCTTTGCGGGACTCAGCAGCAGGTTTTGCCCTATGAATTCCCAGGGGCTGCAGCAGCAGAACAGGAAGGAGGTGTGCACACACACACCTGCACACACGGACTTCTGCAAGGGCAAGCGAGAACAGAAACAGGAATGTCTTCAATGTGAAGAAGTCCGGAAGGACCACAGACATAGCAGCTTTTAGCAGCAGGACACGCTGGTGAGGCAGAGGTACTCTTCATTTGCCTTAACTTGCCTTGGCTGACTCAGATTCCAGTAAGCTGAGCTATTTTTCATTTACAGTAAATTGAAGAAAACCCTGTTATCATTAGGAATCACCAGTGCAGAGAACGGAAACACCTTGAGGAGGGGAGAGGGCAAAGTTCTGAAGAGTCTAAAAACTTTATGGGATTTGGAGCTGTATTACCTCCCACACTGTGGGACATTTGCTGAACTTTTTCTGTGTGTATGTGTTTCTCAGACTGGGGTTATTTTAGAAGAACAAATCCTTAAAAACAGTAAAAGTAGAATTTGGTTTTGTTCTTAAGCTTTCAAAATAAAAGATGTTGTGAGGCAACTGAGGGTAATCAGATACAGACATGCAGACCATGAGCAAATGCAACAGCTTGCACAAAACGTGCACATATGCACGTGCCCTACCAGGCTAAGCCGTAAGTTCTCTGTTAAAGGCAAACACACAGTGATTCACTGAAACATGCCCAGCACTACACTGGATTTGCCTGGGACCCATGTACTCCAGTACCATAACTTTGCTGAAGGAATGCAGAATTGTTTCCCAAATGCAGAGATCAGCAGAAGTCCACAGGACAGTAACCTCTCCACAGAGGTCCTCTTCTGATCTTTAAATGTCAGAAATTAACTTGAACTCTGAAGAAGAAGGTTCTGTATATGTTCCTGCATGGATTATTAATAACTGCATGAGATACTTTTGGCTTCCCATTAATTCTCAGACCACACTAACTACTTGGCCTCCAGTGACATCCCTACAGGAACGAGCTACACTGTCACATTTGCTGTGAAAAAATAGTACTTAGGTGGTTTTCAGTTTTCTGTATATCTCCTTATGCTTGCAACATAAAAGGAGGAATTTCCTAATGTACCATTTCTAAATCTTGTACTGTTTTTTCATCTTCTTCTATTTTCCACCTTTCTAAAACATCCATTCCAAATCTTACCAATTTATTTCATACAGGGGATTCTGTTTTCCTGGTCTCTCTTCTCTAACTTTCTTCCTAGACAAGGGGCTGGACATGTGCCCTCTTGAACCACCTCTGAGAGGGAAAAGAGTTTCTAAGACTTTTCAAGAATCATTGCAAACATTGAGAAGATAAAAGCACCTCTACAGAAAATAATAGAACTGTTGTATATCATTAAACCAATTCTCTCTGGCTACTACAAAAGACATGACATTTTATAAACTAAAGACATACTTGCAGATGTGGGTCAATCTCGAATATTGTCTCTCCTCTTCGCATATCTGTTATCAACCAGGGGCCTCCAGCTCTACAAAGAAAGACAAACAGATAATAAACCAAACAAGTCCTTTAGCTAGAACTCCCCAAGGGTCCTCAGAGTGGAGGTATAGTGGAAGGAAGCACAAGATAACAGTTTAAAACAAGCCTAGAAGCCCCTCTATGCTGCATGTACCTCTCATAGCATGCATTTGCCCTTTACATTTCTCAAATAGTTAATAAGAGCCCTCCATGACCTAGTGGTTGACCTGCTTAGTGTCTGGCACCACCAAAACTTGCAGAGCTGTCAGGACTGACACAGCCCATCATTCCCTGTCCAGGCCCACTTACTCATACAAGACTAAGCTGGGGTTTAATATTTACAGGTAACTGCAATGGGACTGAGAAATCCAGTGTAGCCTGGGTCTAAGACAGATGGGCAAGGCATGGGGTCAAGATTTATACCTCTATTATGGATCTAAAGATAGAGCAGGGTCCCAGCAGGACTGCACTTTTTGCCAAAATTGCCAGTCAAGTTCAGTACCAGAAAGAGCTTATGGCTCTGATAAATATCCTCATAACAGACATTTTGCTTAGTTGGTACTTAATGGTCAAGTACTCAGACAGTTCATGAAAATCTTTGTTTTCACTAGCCATAGAATTGGAAGGGTCAAGATGTTTCCCAACAAAGGTGATAGAAAACAGATTACTGTGAAGATGAACTACTCAGAGACTTTGCTTTGGGTCATAGTGCAGCCAGACTGCAGAAGTCAGCCTTAGATGGTGCTTTTAATTTGAAGTAAAAACTGACGTCTTTTGGACCTGCCATAAAAAAGTTTCATTTTTTTTCATGAGACACTTATTGTAGTCAAAAGCCCCCTCCTCTGGCCCAGTCTGTGTTAGTCTCCTAAAGCACTTAGAACGGGAGCAAGAAAAGTTAATGTTTTATAGTTTTCCAGATGCATTAATAGCCACTCTTTTTTCACCTCACTTTGGAAGCTGTGAATCATTAACTGCAGAGGTGTGACCTGCTTCCATTCCTCACTGGGATGCAAGAGACTTTTACCCCAACTCCACATCAACGATTTAGTAGTTTACAGCTTTGCTTCAAATCATGCACATTTGGGTCTCGTTTTATCCTTGGAAAGGTGCTTGTACCACAGCAGAAAAGCCAAAAACCAACATGAGAGTAGACTGAGGAGAGGGGTGCTATATCTGTACTGACTTAAAGGAGCCAAGGGAGCTGCAGGAAGTGTTTATTGTCTTGGGGACCCAGAAACAAAGCTTGCAGCTGGACAAGTACACTCTTCTTTAGGGCATTTGCATAAATTATCTGCACTTGTGCCTAAAAAGGGAAAAGTTCAAGTTTAAGAAGTCCAGCTCTTCCAAATAATCAATCAATTCAAGGCTATTGTGGCATTAGAGAGTGTACTATTGTGCCCAGAAACACATACTCAGAACTATTTTGCTTAAAAAAAAGTCTTTTGAGCTACAATCACATGGCAATAACTTCCACTAAATTTAAAAATATTTAAACAAAACACCTGCAAATGAGAAAGGTTTAGCTGCAACCTGGCAGCAAATAAAGCATCAACATATCATTTACTATTTAAAACCCATCTCTCCTCCTTAACCCAACAGCATCTTTGTTATTTCTCCCACAGTGAAACAATGAACTTCACTTGCATGAATGCTCCTCCTGTTGCAAGCTGGCCCACCAAGAGTGGGACCAGCTTGAGAGTGACTTTCTCACTTTCAGACAGTACCCAAGCTTTGTAATCCAGACCCTCTCCTTCCTTTCTTTTGAACTACACGGAGAGGTCACCAGTAACAGTTATCCCAGCTCTCTCAGGAAGAACCAATGAGAAAACCCTGCAGGCATAAGAGGGAGGAAATTAAGCTTTCAAGACCTCATTCTCTTTCACCCTGAACATGTGGACTTCCACATGCATTAATTTGCCATCTAAGTGTCTGTGCGTGAGAACAGATTTGCGATGAATTCCCATCTCTTGCTACAGCACAGATTAAATAAGTTCCATCAACATATTAAAGACTGTTAATAAAAATAAACAACTGAATTGTTCCCTATGGAAATGCTCCTCTATATGGGCTATATGACCACTTACACTGGGACAGTCCGAAGCAGTTCCAAGATCCCCTGACCGTTCCACTGCTGAGCCGCGTGCAGTTCCTCTGTGCAAACCCCAACAATCTGGAATAAATACAGAGATAATAAACTGGATGGGAACTGTGCAAGAACTGTAGAGAATATATACCACGTGGTACTGGATCAAACAGTACAAATACAGAGAAGCACCATTTCTTTAATCTAACTAGACAAGGTAGGATAAATGGAGCCTGAGACAACAGTGGGATTCTGCAGTTCCTTGTGCTTTCTCTAAACCTACCATGTGAAGCACCTCGGTCACACAACATTTAATCTTTCACAGCATGTGTGAACTTAACTATGAGGAGGGTCTGGCGACAAATCAGGGTTTAAACACTAGTCTGCTCTGACTTTTCAATCTAGTCCCCACAAGACAGGACTGAGCAAGACAGGTTAGGGTCTGAGCACATGCAAACACTGCTCTGTCAGCCAATTGCTAGGGGCAAATGCACAAGCAATCTCAACCAGGCAAGGGACTTGCTGCCATATGGGATTCCTTTGGTGCTCATAAAATCTCTGACCAACTCAGTTTGCTGACTGGTTACATCTTACCCAGCACCATAAAGTAAAGCTGCTTACACACCACATAATCCACTTGTCACTGCAGGCAACAAGTCTTCCTGTATAAGGCAGGATGTGTTTGCTTTTCAGGATAGGAGCTGCCACACTGAGCAATACCAGATGTCTCTCTCACAGCAGCTGACATCAGCTGCTTCAAATGAAGGGGTGAAACACCCTACAGCTGATAGGGGAAGGCACTTTCTTCCTGCTGTATCAACCTCTGGTTTGTGCCTCTGAGCACAATGATTCACTCTGAGATGTAACATTATTTTAGCCATGGCCTTCTATTTTCTTCCTTGATACTCTAAGCCTTTTTCAACAACACTAAATTTTTGGTCAAAATCTGTTTAACTGATGTTTTATTAGAAAAGAAGAAAACTAACAACTGCAAGCAAGCAGAAATACACAACATGCCTCCACTGCAAGCACATATTTGCACAGACATAGATCTGTGTGGAGAGTCAGCATGTACCCAGTTCTGCACACCTTACTTCCCCTGCCCCTTGCAGAGCTCACTTTCACAGGATCCAGCCCTTGGAGATGCACTTCATCCCCACCCATCTCCCAGGCTTCCTCCATCAACAGCCTGAATCATCCTTGCTTCAGGACACCCCTCCCTGGGCCTTCACTCAATAATTACACATAAACAACTCGAGTCTAAACAGGAAATTATTTTGTGTTCATTCTTTGCTTTTTGCAATCATTTATCCTCATGGGTCAAAATAAATCCTTAACAACAAGCATCAAACAAAAAGGAAAACCAAGTCAACTGTATGTGTTGTGGAATATTAGAGGCCAAGGGCCCCAGGATGCAGCAAGTTGACTGTCCTTTGATCCAGGACAGCTGAACACTAAAGAAGAGATGAAGACTAATGCGGCACTAACTGGAGAGTCAGCCAGGAATTACCCTGTTTAGCTTGGCTCTCTGCCTCTCTTTCCAGGTCCCACAACTCACCTTTCATTAATTAATCCCACACCCATCTCTTTCTTGTTGATAAAACACAGACTTTTGGGCACCTCAGAAAACTCAGGAAAGTCTCTGCCCTTGCACAGAGGTTGCCTTGTACAGGTTTGTAGTAACAAAGCTTTGTTGCAACTACAACCGAAGACAAATGGGAATAACTTGACACTTATATTGTAAAATACTGACACTTGCATTTTCCCACAGGATGGAAGCTTTTCCATGGAGCAGGGACAAATCAGCAGTTGGCATAAACTATGCCAGCTCTTCCACTAAGGTTATTAACTCCATATGCAATTTAAAAATATCCAAAACACCCCCATCTAAGAGACATCACTGAGAAAAAGGACTTTGGGAAAGCAAGCAAACCTGTTTGGCCACAGAAGCTCCCCACAATGAACAGCAAGGTTAACTCACAAGGGAGTTTTAAAATGTTTTGTTTGTAAAGCAAACCTGAGCCTTTCTTAAATAGTAGATCAATGCAGAAAAACACACTTAGCCTATGAAGAATCTTTGCGTTAATGCTGCCATTAAGTACTGTTAAAGCAGCTCCAAGTCTTGCTCGAAGATCTTCCTTTTCTGGAACTCAGACCAGTGGATCACTTACCGATACTACCATAGAATTAATCTGAATTCATCTTCACATTAGCTTTTAAAAGTGATTCTCTTAACATTTTTTCCTATGCTCCCATTTGAAATTTCAGAGCAATAATGTAATATTCATTTCCAGGTGGAGTGTAAATCTTCTCCCTATCTCAAGTCTTGAGAACTGCACGTGCCATTGTTCAGTCCTGGTAAAATGCTTACTGAGTACCTCCAGAGTAATAACTCAGAGATGAGATCCACATTAATCAAATAAGGAAGAAAGCTGGAAGACAGGATAATAAACATCTAACTTATCACAGCTCAATGCAATGTTAGCTGCAATCCATGCCCAGGAGGTGGCAGTGAGAGCCACCGTGGCTGGCCCATACCTGTAGGAAAGTAACGACCCCAAAAGGAGTCTGCACCGGCTGCATCTGAGGGTCTTCTGTCAGTAACATATGCTGGATTCTAGATTCACTGTTGTCCAAAGGGTTGTGCCACGATACATGGTCACCGCTGCAGAAAGTGTTTTCTGAAAGGAAGAGAAACATGAAATATTTAACTTGTGAAGTCTGCTAGAATATTCCTTCTGTTGGCATCTGTTCCTGACCACTGTCATTCAGAGACCTCAAGCCTGGCCCAGGACAGTCACTGGTGGTCATTCACAGGGACTGCCTCCAGCCAGCTCTGCTGAGTCTCTGAGTCACCTGAAGCATGAGTAGAGTCTCATTGTGCCAACTGAATTCAAGCATTGACTTTAAAATTGGCCACTCTTGAGTCCTCTGGGAAAAAATGGTGTCCTTTCTTGATATTAAGGCCAATACTGGAATACCAACAAATAAAATTAGCCTGTTTCTCATTTCCTATTAGTCTCCTTTTGAGAGAGGGTGCAGAGAGTCAGCAGGCCACACTGGGTGCCATTGGGACAGCGATTCATACTTAATTTGCAGCTCTGTCAATGACAAAATATTCTGAAATGTGAATTAAACACAAATAATGCTCTGCTATATCTAATAAAAATCCTCATTCTGCTGCCCAACTTGTGATGGTCTACGTCAAAGTCACTGTCTCTCCCAATTGTCTAGTGGCTCTGGTGCAGAATTATAATTAATATACTCCTTCTTTCCCAAACAAAGGGAAAACCAGTAGGCTATAAATTTCACTCTATGTCTGCATAAAAACAAAGACTCTGAAATTATCCTTCCTTCTTCAGGATTGTAAGTATTCCTTTCTTTTCCTTCTCTCCTACTCAAAAAGACAAAACCCCAGATAATCCCATGTTCCACAGCTAGTGCATGCCAGAAGGCACACCAGAGCCCATCTGTGTGATGCTGCCCCATCACAGGAAAGGTTAATGCTTGCTTTCTGAGTGAACTAGAAGTAAAACAACCAGCCATGACCATGTTCGCACCAATTAAAGCACGCTCCATTTGCATACAGTTCCTAGAGCATGTGTGCAGTAACACTGCTTTGTTCTCAGGTCTTGTGCTTGTCCCATTCCAAGTAGAGTTTTTACAGCACATACAAATAAGCAGCCTGGAATCCATATTTTGCTTCTGTAGTGCCCCACCCAGGGATGAACCGAGTACTGCCTATCTGCTTCCAAAGTCAGTGGCAGGCACAGTGCCCCTCTCCCTGACCAAACTCATTGCTGAAGGCAGTCTGGACTGCTGTCCTCACTGTAGTCTCTCCCAAGGCCACACTGAAAGGTGGGAAAAGAAACCTTGCCCACCAGAGGACGAATAGGACTTCCACTGCAGACTGGAAAATGCTAGTGATTACCTCAGTTGCTGTCTGTCAAGACTGGAGCATTTCATATGCTACAGAGTAGGATCCAATTCAAAGAAATGCTCTCCTCTGCCCTGCAGCTACGAGCAGACATGGTCCTGGATCTTCACCTCACCTTCCCAACACATGCCAATAGGACATCTCTTAAATATTCATAGGGCTTATCTGAGAATCCTTGAGCATGGCAGCTTCTGCAGCAGCAAGAGAGAAACAGCATTTGCCAGCAATTGCAGCTTTATTCCCAGTCACATAAAACAACAGATGCTGAGGAATCGGGTGCTCACACACCACTCGTGCATCAGCACCGCCACAACTGTGTGCATGGACTCGTGCAAGGGCAGGATGTTTTGAGGAAGCCTCCAGCAGCAGGCAGGTAAACTAATGAGAGTTCTCTCAGAGCTGCTGTGGTTAAAAATACTCGCAGTTTTCTCCCTGAAGAGGCAACTCCTGCTCGCCCACTCCTGGGTGTAATGCAGCATGTCCTGGGCAACTCACAGTGTCTCCACTGGGTGTCCCCATTGGTGTGGGTTTGAACATTTATTATGTCTGTATTTTCAGATGAATTTCCTGGACAGCTCATTTGATTAAGAATTAAAATAAACTCTAAATACCATAACGAACTTGGCCTGAAAAACGACGCACATAACAGAAGTGTTACAATAAGTAAGGGAATGTTTTTCATAGTTAAAATTAAGAAAGAAAGAAAATATAGTGAATGCAAGCTGCTTGAAAGAAAGTTTACTAACATGTACACTAAATTACATGCTTTCAGCTCTATGATTGAAAGCACTGGTTCAGATATTATTTTACTTTTAGAGTTAGGGAATATGAGTAGACAAATGAAAACATGATTTGGTTTTTTTTAGTATCAAAATCAGAATAAAGAAAGTACTTAGAATGTTGTATCTTGTAATATTTTCCAAGTTATGTGAAAATGTAACTGTTTAATTTTTTTTTAAATGATAAAAGCCTCTCAGTCACAGTTTTCAGGAATGAAACAAAGCCACAAAGAGCTTATTCTTGGGCCCTGTCTTTATACCACAACATTTTGCCCATCAAATGCTCACACAATTCTATGCTGATCGATCGCTGCATTTCACTGTTGATGCTGCTTCTCCTGGGAAAGCCCAGCCCGTTTAGAGCAGGTTTTCAAATGCAAATGTCTCTGCTGGAAACCCACCTGTTTATGTCCATGTGAACGCGGAACACTTACAAAATCTCCCTCTTCCTTGCATGCACACAAACAGCACAAAATTCACACTGACTACTCAATTAAATCACACACAAAAAATTCTGCAAATAACAAGAAGCCAAATTAAAACCTGTGAAAGTGCAAAAAATTTGGAATTACAGACGGAAATTCAGCTTTCCACTTGCTGCATTGTCACCCATGTGGAATGTAAGACCAGTTCTTGCACAGCAGCACCGAGAACAGCCTGAATTGCAGGACCTGTAGCCACAGAAATTAAGAAATTACAGAAACAAAGGACTAGATAAACCACTTTCTATTGCCTCATGCTGGAAACGGGGACAAGCATCCTTCCATCCCACCTTTTACATTCACGTTTTCAAAACAGAACAACCAAAATATTTCTAAGTACTTAAGTTTTAAAGAATGTTTTATCCAGAAAATCCTAAAGATCACAGATGATTCCTCCAAAGTAAGTTTATAATTAAATGTGTGGCTTTCACACATACTGAATTAGAACTTAAAACATCCAGATAAATCCTAAAAGTCATCATAGCACAGATGGATGTGGAAGTCTCCTGTGACTTTTGCATCTTTCTGTCATCTGCAGTGCTGTTAATAGCACACTGTACAACCTGTCTTTCATCCACAACATGTACCATGTGCTAGTATTTGTGACATGGACACAGGTATTTCGATAACACCAAGAAGTGTTTCCTTAGATGAGCACAGCAAAAACATCAGTCATCAGAAAAAGTACCAGGACATGATCACAGAATCGTCAAATCCATAGGAGAGGTGGCAAGGCACAGAAATGATCTAGCCATCAACAGGAGAAATTAAATAGCAAGAGAACTGAAAGAAAATATGTTAAAAAGTAAATCCAAATTATTTCAGTGTATGGATAAATCGGCAAATCCTCAGGAGCAAACTAAGGCTCCAATTTACTGCATACAAGCTGACTGCCGCTAAATATTTCTGCCTCATGGTAAACCTGAGGTAGTTACATGTTCCCTCCGTGGAAGGAAGAACTAAGCTACCTTATCTGCCCCAGGATAAATTCATTGCCTTCAGCAGTTACCACGGGAGGCTGGGATGTGTTGTAAGTACACAGGCTTGCTCACAGTATCCTCTGGGACACTTGCACCCTTCCTGCTTGAAAGGGGCACTAACTAGCCTTAAACCTAATGCGGCAAGGTGACCCATCCTCACAGTTTTGAAACTAGTTCTTTTTCAGCAAGTTAGTGTTTTAGCAAAAACCACTGATTTTGCTTTCATTCTGTTGGGCAGTACTGATTCCATGCAATCCAACTGCTTCATAGTCAAGCTTGATTTCATAAGAAGTCAACATGGAAATCATTAAAATATTTCATTTCAAATGTATTTTATTTTATTTCATAATTTATAATAGCAAATCTGAAGCCTCTCTCTAGCTCTACAGAAATGAAAAGTCTCTAGATTTGCCACAGGCCAGCTCTTGTACTATTCTGTTATGCAAAAGCAGCATCTATAAGACAGTTATACCAGACCGCTCTGTTCAGCTACCCATACTTTGCAGTCTTTAAAACGTCATTATCAATTTTTTTTTACAGCCCACATAAAGCAGGTGAGGTTCCTTCATGCAGCAATGGTCATAATTCAGCTATGCAATCTCTCCTAACTTTACTACCCAACTGCTCTATAATGAGAACTGGGGAAATAACTCAGAAGGAACCATTCCACTGTAGACTAGTAAATTTTCTTTGTCTAACTTTGCTTATGTATTTTCTTGGAGTGCATTCCCCCTCCCTCCTTTAATTTGACTAAATATAGCTGATACCTAAAGAAATAAAACCAAGTCATATTCTTGGCCTCAGGATGTTTTATAAACAGTGTAACACATCCAATCCATGCTCAAAAGGTGTTACCTAACTCTAGAGACAAACAGTGACTACTTCACGCTGTATTTTCAATTTCTTTTTTAAACCTGCCAGTTTGGCATATATGGGATCTTGCTAGCAGTCCCTACTCCCTTAACTGCCACAGGGAGTAGGTTGAAAAGGATGGCAAACTGAGAGGAGCACTGGGAGCTAACAGGGCTCCATTCAAAAGGTGGTCCCAGGCTGAAACTGGATCAGGGAACATCTCCAGTGAGCTGGCCACCCTGCACCCAGAGCAGATGACAAATGGGCATCTGGGAGTAAAATATCTTCTCTCACATGTGCACTGGAAACTTAAGTAGGGAAACAAAGAGCTGATGCTGTTCCACCAGCAAGGGGACTTGAAGCCTTTCTCCTGTCCATGCATGTCCTGGCATCCAGTGCCTAGACTGTTTGGCTCTGGAGCAGTTTGGACTGCATCATCCTGGTTCATCCAGAGGCCAGAAACTTGCCCCTTCTGACATGGTCACGTTATGTAATTCTGTAGAAAAATATTCAAATTAGGAGATTTGTAGCCTGACCATTCCTCTGTATCTCTTTTAACACACCTTCTCCTTCCAAATGCCAGCTAAAATTGGCAACAGAGGGGTTAAACTGTGCTGACTAATCAGCCAGAGAAAACCACCTGGACAGTGTGTGAAAGGCTAGGAGGTGATACTGCATAAACTGGGAGAAGCCCAAGCACATTAACTACTATAAATGTAGTTTTGGAAAAATAGCCGCTCTACTGCACTCATAAACTTCAAAAGCAAGTTTCTGTGTTCCTCCTGTTTCTGGGGAAAGCCAGGACATCATTACGTGGTCACATGTAATATTCAGGAATATGTGCAAGACTAGGCTGAAAGAAACAATCCTGTTTGTCCCTATGAGAAAGCAGGGCTACCTGTATCATCTCCTCAAGACAGTGACGTTCCTTAGCTATGCTAGCACAACACTTGGCTATTCTCTACTACCTTGGTCTAAAAATTAAAACCTCAATAAATTTGCATGTGGCACTGGGAATGCTGGCACACAAACAAGATGAGCACATCCCTCTCCGGAGCCAAATCTACATTATCTGCATCACTCAGCAGCTTGAAAACTCACTGCTCTAAAGGGTACAAATGTGCATTTAGTATTCGACTGAGAGATCTCAGCTAAACTGCAGGCAGCGAGTCACAGATGTCAGCCTGCATAACTCTGTATTTGAGGGCAAAGAAGGATTTTAACTCCATGACTTATGGGTGCAGGAATGTTAAAATGGTCCCCAGTGACTTCCTGGCCAGCATGACAGTGATGCAGCCAGACGTTTAAATTGAATGCAGCTTATCCAATACTTATAGAAACAACGTAATTTATTGCATTGCCATTACCCCATGCGCAGTCTGGATAATTTATTATATAAATGTATTTTCTCCAACACATTTTTAATATTCAGTCTGGCTTTGTTAAAAAAAAAGTAATCTGGCAATCTGTCACAAGTAAGATTTGATACTGGTTTTCAGTACCATTTTGCAGACTGAACAGCTAGAATTAATTGTGAGAAACTAGGGGCAAACACAAGAGTCCATGCTGAAATGTATTAACTGTATTTTTTACCAGAGCTACTTAATATATTTCTAACTAACTCAATAATGGATATAGGCAGGAATGCAAAGATGTTAGCTAGAATAAATTGATACAAAAGCTAAAGATGAAAGTTACGTCTAAAAATCTCAAAGTAATACTGTTATTGTAACTCATATAGATGCAAATTTTTAAAAAACAGAAAAATAGTATAAAAAGACTTTATTCAGACTCATTTCTCAGCCACATTAAATTAAGATAATTAATGCTAAATTCAGTCTGTCTGCTTAGTTTCCTAACCTACAAGGAACTGCACACATGAATTTAGAAAGGGGAAAAAATAAGTGGGATATAATCTGTGGGGCCCACCAGCAGTTAGTTTCTAATTTTGTTTTCAAGTCAAGATGAACATGTTTTCAGACAATACAAGGAATTAGCAGAATCCATGCCATGATATATTTGCACTACATCTAAACAACACTTTTCTTCCCTGTTTTTCTTTTTCAGTTCAGTTTTGCTGCCCCGTATCTCCTGCCTGGGAAACAGGAACTGCCCCAGTCCTGGCACTCCAAAGAGGGGCAAATTCACATGGTGCTGCTGCCTGTTGCAGACATGCAGCACAGACAAGATGCCTTAAGAAGAGTTAAATCCCCAGAGGACAATTAAACAATAGCTCCACTGCAGGGATTCAAATTGGGCTTTTAGAAACAAGGGGCCTAGGCAAAAGGTTCTTTAAAAAAAAAATAGCAGGGTAAAAACCAGATTATCAGTACTGTAAGGACTGCTTGACCTCTGAGGTTTGAAGACAGTTTCAGAGAGAAGTGTGATTCAATTTCTTTTTTTTTAAAACAGCTCAGCAGGTTGAAAATATAAAATTGGCTACTGCACAGCTCCAGGGTCTTAAGTTTGGGAAATTAAGAGGCCTACCAAAAAGCCCCATCAATATATGCAAACACATAAAAACTTATTTGATCACTTAATTCTCCTGGACTGAAAACCCAATGAAGGGCCTTCCCCACCTTTCCAGGGTACATCACCAGCAGGAGAAGGGGATTCCTCACTTCTGTGTGTCCTGCTCAGAACCTACTACTGGCAGTGGGATGGTGGAAAATGTGCCTCACTGTGCTGCAGCTTCCACTGACAAAGTTGCAGATAATACTTTTCTTATCACAAAGTAGATCCCGGGCACCCAGATGCCTGATGTGACATTTCAGAGTGCAATATTTTAGCAAAAAAAAAAAAAAAGTAAGTAAAATGCTGCCATACAATAAACAAATTGGTTCTGAGCCTCTGCTGAGTATTCTGTTTTCCAAGACACTTCTTTCCACCCCTTACACATCTCTGTATCTGGCTTGCTCCTTCTCCCTGCCCATTGCTACGTGTGTACACAATTTCCATGACTGCAGACTCTGGGAATTTCTCACACAGCCTCCCAGCGAGTGACTTGCATGCCCAGGGCACGCTCCCACCCTCTGTGAGCAGTGGGCCCCCTGTCCTCTCCCTGACTCTGTACAGCCTGCTCCGCCAGCCACTTCCTCCCACACTTCCTCTCCTCCCCACTTCATTCAGCTCCTCCACTCTGTTCCTTACAGCCTTCTCCAGTCAATGCAGTCAGCAGAGACAGTATCTGGCACATTCACTGTGCTTGGCATCCTCACAGTATAAGCACGGCTCAGAGCAGGATGTGTCTCTCACCTTGCTTTTGCAACAACAGAGTTCTCAACTACCTACAATTTACATGCATGACTCCCTCTCACAGGGAGGGAGAGCTTGAGGAAAGCATGGCAGCATGAAAGGACTTACCTGGCATTGCTGAGTATCACTGAGAAAGAAAATGAACACAGAATGTGAATTGCTCCTCTTCAGGCCCACTAAAGTTTCCTGCTCCAAGCTCTTGCTCCTCTACACCTCACCACAGAGAGCAATCTCGCTTGGGTGCTGCCCATCTGGGCTGCTTTCACCTCCTCCAGTTTTCTCCTTCCCCCTGCCCAACAACCTCAAGGGAGCAGGAGTGGTGCATTTGCCACATTCTGACCTCCAGGCCAGGAGAGAGACCCTTCCACCTCCGTCCAGCTGCACTGCCACCAGCTTTCTGCATCCTTCACCTAAACAAGATGGATTTTGCAGCTCCCCTTCAAAGGATGGTAGTTATACCTTCAATAGTTTCAGAAAGTGAATAGCCTGAGGATGGGATGGAGGCCCAGAAGCAGGAATAGATATTATACAGAAGGATCTCCTATCAGATAAGGACTCAGTTCAAAGCATATTTAAAGACCGTTTATTTACAGATCATGTGGTCCCACATGGCCAATCTGAAGAAATACTTGCCTGTCAATTAAAAACCCTATCCTGTGTTCTGAAACATGAAAGCCTGAACATTTTACAGTTACCTGAATGTTTCCCAGCCAGGTGCAACTAGAACAAAGACTTGTACCCACAGAATTTAGCAAGCTTTAGGTGTCCTCAGTGAGAGAAGAGAACTGCAGCAGGTGAGAAAACCTTTTCTCCTTGTTGTTGGACCTCCTACATACTTGTGCATGTGCAGGGCCCTGAGAAAAGAGGATGCCTAGAGTGACACGCATGAGCACCATAAGCCTGTACAGTCACCTGTGATTTTTTTCTAGATATGTATCTATAACACATTCCTGATGAAGAACTTTTAAGGAGCTAGAAAGGGAAGCAAAAGCAACATCCACCCGTGAAGAACCCAAAGAACATGCAAGCAGCTTCTTTTAATAGCCTTCACAGCACAGACATCTGAAAGAGACAGCTACACTGCACTAGGGTACCCCTTTTAGCAAAAATTACTCCAGAAAGGGCAAGAAAGGGGAGACAGCCTGTGAGAAAACATCCACAAAGTTATCACATCATAACCCCTTCAGAAAAGAGTTCTAATTACCCAGGCAATAGTTCTGGGGCTTGTAACAGACAAGAGGACAGAGGTCTTTGAGAGTGCACTGCCATTTTTCTCAGTAGTTGATTATTTTCCCTTAAATTTTCAGGAATTTAAAGCTTGCACAGGCCAAACTTTTGTTTTACTTTGGCAAAGCAGGAGGGTGAAGGGCAGGAAACAGAGGAACTTTGCATTCACACATACTTGCATAAAACAGTTACACATTGACTTCTACCTACCAATTACAGCAGGGTAAGAGAAACACACTTAGACCAAGAGTTGTATTTATAGTTCAGATGCAAAATGGCCAGCCTGTTTACAGTGCACCTTTGGAAATATCATCCCAAGTGTTCTGAAAAGACTCCTTTAAGCCCCTAATTTTAAACTAAAAAGAAGAAGAGTCCACTTTTCTCAGGCTCTGGGCTGCCTGCAGACTCTGAATACACACTCCCAGTTTCCCTTCCCCACCAAGAACAAAATGCTTCCCCTGCTGTGCCCATTTGCTGCCTCCTGGCTGAGCAGGCTGCTGCAAAGGATCTTTGCATCTGAGGCTCTCAGAAGACAGTCTGTAATGAGCTCCGTACATTGCCACTCTCATAGGCAGAGTGGGTTAGTCAGAAAGCACAGTTTGAGCACCACTTGCTGCACAGATCAATAGAATGTGTAAAAAAGGAGATACGTAACAGTGAACCCAACTTCCAGCTCAGTCCACTCTTCTCTGCAGTTTCATCTAACATAGGCTTGGCAGCTGTCAAGGGAAAACACAGTCCTTTTCAAGAAGGATGCTCAGTACATGTAACCTTCAAACTCTCCTCTGTGCATCCCAAACAATTGCACACAGGCAGTGAGAGAAGACGCTCCTGCAACTGTGGAACAATCCCTCTGTGTTGTGGCTTTCAGCTCCTCCATAGGAGGAGACAACACTGTTCTCTGCAGAAGCTTTTAACTAGTAAAGCGGCTGCTTCCGTTTCCCAGGAAAGGCTGGGTTGGACAAAGACCTCATATATAAGAGGCCAAAGGACTTCACACCAGCAGGAGGGGGGAGTTTTCTGCCTTCTCCGCACTGTTTCCTTTGTCCTGCATTCCTCCTTCAGTACAGGGGACAGAGCCTTTGTCCGAGGCTGGGCTGACCATGTGCAGCTTCTCCCGTTTCCTTATCCCTGGATTAAGAGATGATCTTCATAAACAGGGCTTGCTGGTCTCCAACATGTGGACTCCTCGTCACTCTCCTGCAGCAGGGAGGGTCCAGGTAGGATGGAGAAAAGGCTTTCTGCAGAGAGCTCCGCTCCCCTCCACTTTGGGCAGAAAGGATCAACAACATCAGTGCTGCTCTTGACCTGCAGCCACTCCAGATGAACACCTGGGAAGGGCCGGCATCCAGGCGTTCCAGGGCACGGAGCCTGCTGGCTGTCCCTCTGCCACTGCAGCAGCCCTGAACAGAGATGTCACACAGCTTCCTCAGGGTCGCTGTGCCAGCTTCTTTCCTCCCTCTCCCAGTAGCAGCCCAGGTGCAATATGAAAGCTAAAACAATTTGTGCACTTAAAAGTATAACCACGTATTAGAGTTAAAAGTCTTGCTGCTCTGACCATCCTTGACATTTGGGAGCAGAGTCAGGGCACATGGACTGATGCAAAACACAGAGAGATAAGTCAGACTTCCCAACCCCCCCCCTTTTTTTTTCCTTTCTCTTTTTATAAATAAATGAACTGAATGAACTGTATTGAACAGCTGAAAAACAACTAGCCAAGTTCAGTTCCCAGGCAGGAACAGGACATGAGTTGACAGAATTAAAAGGGACAGCATCAGTTGAAATACAGCCAACTCAAACTGGGCCTAAACCTACTTTATCTAAATTGAAGTAGCAGCTACAAACAAGCCTTCTCTTTCAGGCTGTACTAAGATCCCTCACTTTCTGCCTAGAAATACTATGCAATCACTAAAGCAGTCTGGGGAAGACAGCCTTCCTTCTATTTCAACAAAGTCTTTTGTGAGGAACAAAGACTTTCTGTGCCTCTGCTCCTGGCATAAAGTCCACACCGTGCCTCTGCTCTTGGCACAAGGTCTCTCCATGTCCTAGTGTCAACCTACCCTTTGGGGCTGGAAAAGGTCATAGACCTGTTCCCAGCCAAGAGCTAGAAGTTGGAGAGAAAACAGTGGCTTCCATGGCAAGGCACAGGAAGTAACCAGCCTGACCCATGAGTCCACACAAACTACAGGAGACAAAAAAGAGCCAAAACTTCAGGAGATTAGGGAAGTGGAGAAGAAAAGGCTTTAATTTATATTATATAGCCTGCTCACTGACAACATAACATTCATCCTCCAAGTCAAATGAGAGTACAGGTATGCTTGGAAACTCCTGGGTCATACTTTCCTACTGCTGCACTTCTGACTGGGAGGAAGATTGGAGGAGCACAGTCCAGTTTTGTACCACCAGTGTTAATGAAGCAAAAGGGAAAGTCACACAGCAATGGTGTTGGTCCCTTCCTCTCATGTTCCCAAGGAATTGTCCTGCACTTTTTAAACGTGGTCAAAGGGCTGCAGAAGCTTTTTTCTTACTGCAGAAAAAGAAGTTTTGCAGAGAAGAGACTTTCCTGTGTGGCACAAGGGCACAGCAAGTCCTAAATAAAGGCCATGGAGATGCTACTCACCAAAAGCAGCAAAACCTAAGTAATTGCTAACTTATCCCATCAGCAGCTGATGAAGAAGTGACACTGCTCAAAGGTAGAGGGCAGAACCAAGCCTGGCACTGGAGTACCTCCAGTATTGTAAAGGGGCAGCACCCTGCCCGCTCTAAACAGGAAGAGAAGTGAAGTCAATATCATCAGCCAAAATCTAAGGCCCTGCAATTCCATTTATGCTGTCAGGAAGAACAAGACACACCACCCACCTGGTGGCATAACCTTACTCAGCAGCATTTGTAGCTGTGTTCCTGCTCTGTGCCCTCAGCTAGTTTACAACCCACACCTGAAACCACTCTGACCAAAAGAGGACTCACAGAGAGGAAGGACAAACCACCAGGTGCATGTAGTTCACAGTCTGAGAAGCCTTGGCCATGGCCAGGGCCACTACAAAGTTCCTCTCTAAAGACTGGCAAAAGCCTGTGCCTCAGCAATCACCATGAAAAGAGCTGAGTGTTTCCCTGCCTCACAAGTGGGGATAAAAACATTGGTTAAAAAATGAACAAAACATTGGGTAAAAACATGAAGGTCCCAAAAATTACAATCAAACAAGCTGACAAATAATATTAACTTTGCAAGCCTACAGAAAAGAGCTGCATTAATTTAATCTAGGGAACCCAGAAGTACCTCTGCATGCTGACCCAGGCACCAGTCTCAGTGTCACCAGTGCCAAGATCTGTCCTCTCCATCTTTTCCAACTGAAAGGCTCCCTCCACAGAAGAGCCTGGACATTGCAGACAGTCAATACTGCTACACTTGTTCCTTACAGACCCCTGCTAATGGTTGGCAAGACCACCTTAACTTTAAAGAAGGTGCTGGAAATTAAAGTTTATTTGAGAGGAGGAAAAGAAGAACTATAATAATGCCTTTCAATGTCTGCTGGACCATACCCACAGTAGTCACAGAAAAAAAGCAACACAGATTAGGAAAAAAAGTTTGATGCTAAAGACTAAACAATGAGAAGGTTTCTTAAGACTTGCTATGTCAGGAAAAGTGGGCAGGACAGGAGCTGCCCCATTCTTCAACAGCACTCAAAGAAAAACACAAATAAAGCCACACCACAACACTAGTGTTTCTCCTCTGAGAGCTCAGGAGCAGTCAAGTTAACACTGGTTAAAACTGCAGGCACAGGCTGAGGCAGGTGTGAGACTGTTGGCTCTTGTGCTGCAGGAAGGGTTTCCTGCATCCGGCACTGCCTCGTGTGCCAGCTGATGGGTGCACTCACAAGGAGAGCAGAACAGCAGGATGAGCCTCTTCTGGCGGGACATGCAACAGGCATCCAGCACCCAGCTTTGGGCAGGGCAGAGCAATCACATAGTGCCAGCAGGCAAGTTTCAACTCTTGAGCATCCTGAGCAGTAACAAGACAGCAAATCTGGTCCCAGCTTGAGTGTTTTCCCTGCACATCCCTGGGACAGTATTTCCAGAGAAGATGCATTTATGTGCTTAGAGAGTATCTCCTCTTAGACTCATCCTTTCCACAAACAAAAACATTTTCCATGAGGTCTCCTCAGTGTTGTGTGATAGACAGCTTGCAGACATGCTTCTCCCTGGATTACTTGAAGTGCTGAATAAGATTTATTTGTGACCTACACTGGGGAGTGAAAAGGGCCAGGTCCATCTGCAACCAGCACATTCAAGACAATTGACAAGAGTTACATTCAGCAATTCCCTCTCCACCAAACTCAGAGCCACCAGCCAGCTCTGGAGAAAGCCAGTGACAGGTTAGAGATGAAAGCACAAGTTTGATTGCTGCCTGTTGTGCCCAGCACATCAGCCAACCACTCCGCACACCAGCAACAGGTTTGTTTTATCAGCCAGCACATCATTTGGTACCAGTCACAGCACGTATGTCCCAGCCGGAAGCGAGGGGATGTAACAAGGCTGGCTTAGGAGATGGGGGAGGGATGGGAAGTACTGGGGAGGTGGGTTCATGAGCAGCAGTATGAGGAGGAGGGGATTTATCGCAGCAGTGCAGGACACAGGGGATAGCACACAAAGGTGCAGAGGATCAGGCTTGATCTGAGCTGCTGCTCACAGAACAGCTCGTTTTATGGGAAACATCTCAGAGGAATTAGGCTAAAACCCAACCAATTTCTCATGGACCACTGAATAACTATCAGATGATGAGAGCTTTTGGCCATGACAAACTTGGGTTAAATTGGAACCAGTGACTTAATATTTCCATACCCCTTTGCAGAATAAAGGCACGCAGCCTGCACACTTGTTCGAGTCCTGTTCACCTACAGCAATTTACTGCGCTACAGTTTCAGTGTTTGCGCAGCGGAATTCGCTACACAACAGGTTCTGTTGAAATGAAATTGATGTTGATTTATACTTCTTTGTAGAGCTAAAAAATGCAGTTAATCCTCCCCATTTTTAATCTAAAATCCTGGAATACTACAGAGGAGCCAGGGCCAGCTCCACACTGGAAATGGGTCAATATTACAAACAGATGATAGAAAAAATATATATATTTTACAGAGCCATAGCAACCAGAAGAGAATAATAAATCAGCCTGGGGTTGGGGAAAAAAAGATAAAGGCACAGTCAGGGAAAAATATATATGAATTACTGGGAGATTTTATTTGGCATTAGTCATCCTACTGGGAAGAAATAAACACTGCTTTACAAACAAGCTAGACAAGCTTCATTTGTATTCAAGGAGGCAAGAAGTTTGTTTTGGGTTTGGGGTTTGGTTGGGTTTTTTTTTCTGTTTTACACACAGAAATTGGCCTGCGTCAAGAATATTTGAAAACATGTTGGCAAAGAAAGAGTCACTGAGGCTATTACACTGAAGCTTTCTGGACTGAAGAAAAGCTTTCTGAAGATCTGAAGATGAGGTCTGGTGGTTATGGCAAAGCAGCAGGTGTCAAGGTATCTGCTGGCTTAATGGCTGCAGGTCTGTGACCCCAGTCAAATCACTTAATCCCACTGAGCCCCATTTTCAGTGTAAAAGTTATAGTGCCTGTCAAACACAAAGTGGCTCTGTGGCTCAGACTAAGCTAACTTGAATCAGATGAAAATGGCTCAATAAGGAGAGTGCATATACACCTGCAGTCCTTAAAACTTCTGTAATGACCCTTGTTTAAAAAAAAGCAGGAAACTGCAGCATACAGAGATGGCATAACAGCCCCAAGCTGATGGGGTGGGACATCAAGCACATGGGTAGTAACAGTGATTGTGTGTGCCTGTGAATGTATGTGCTGCCTCAAACTAGAGACAAGCTGTCATAAAATAATTTCTACCTGAAGAAAGTATGACATTTCAGAAATAACTAAGTAAAGCTAGATGTACCTCATTTTGGGCTTGCTTTTCAGCCTGGCTGCCAGAGGCTTATGCAGCTGTGCTGCCTCGGGCAATTGCCCACGTCAGAACCATTCTCCTTCCCACTAACTTTGGGAAATTGGCCCACGGACTTGAATCATGAGAGAGGACAGTAGCTCACGGACACTAAGTTCCTACAGGTTTCACAGAAATAACTAAAGGATAAGAGAATCTATTTCAACATTTATGCTCTGAAAAGTGAATCCCTCACCATGACAGTGCAGAGGTGTTTGCAGGGAAAAAACCCACACAAAAAAAACAGCTATAGATAGTTTGATCATTGTTTTGATGTGTTGTTATCAACACATATAAATCCTCATGTGCCTACTGGAATTGGTTTTGTCCAATCCACTTTTAAAAGTAGTAAGTTTCCTAAGGAATAATTTACGTAACTTTCACCTGAAGTAATCAGCTGAAATCTACTTTAAATTGCCATTGACAAATTTACATCTTGCACGGTTACTTTCTTTGCTTGTATATTTGGTTACTACTATTTCGTAGTCTCCAAGATATAAAACACTTCCTGCTACTGACTAGTCAAAGGTTAAATACTAAAATTCAACTTTTAAATTGGTTGAGACATCAAACTCACATTTAAATCTTTCAGTGCACTAGTAATAGGGAGACTATGAAAAAAGATAAAGTATATATTTATGGAATCATAGAAAATTACATTTAGAAGACCTGAAGAGAACACCTAGTCATTCAAGACATATTTATAACATAAAGGAGACTAAGAAGCCTCCTACTTTACCTTCGTCTAAAGGAAGGATCAGCTCTTCCTGACAAATATCCATGAAGAATAGTTTGACTTTTTCTCAAAGGTATTCCATAGGGAATCTGTAACTATTCGGTGCTTCACTGCACTTGCTCTTTCAAAGTTTTCCTAATAAAAAACCCTAAGCCTATTTTACAGAAATTTTAGCAGTGATAGGTCTCTCCTATTACCAGCAGGCAAAGGAAAAATTTATTACTTTATTTATTACTTTGTTCCTTACAGCAACCTTTTGCATATTTGAAGACTGTTCTCACATCTTCCTTCCATCCTCTCTCCCCTAGACTAAACAAACATAACTCCTTTGATCATTCCTCCACATGTCATATTTTCTAGACCTTTGGATCATTCTTACTGCTCTCCTCCAGTCCATCTCCAATTGGGATGCATCTGATTTGAAGCCTTTCTCCCAAGATGAGATACAGTGCTCTCCCTTTTCCTTGCAGTGTAGGACCCTATCATACGCAATACACAGAACTCTCCTATTTGTACATCAGAATCACCTCTGTCTCTCAGTGTGAAGAGGATGTTCGTTTAGATATAGCTTATTGGTGACAGTAACTCCAAACAGTTTTCCTCTCCTTTCAGAACTGCTGCCTTTCCCCATCTGATTTCACTGGATTATTCCCATGTCAGGACAGGACTTCAGGACTTGGCACCTGTTGCACCTCCCTGCCCTTACTGCACGTTGGTACTTCAGACTGTTTCTGCAGGCTCTTGGAATTCAGGTTGTTTTGAATTCCAGCCCTCTGTGCCACAGCACTTTGCTGGGTCTGCAGATTTCATCAGACCACTATATTTCATCACCCTGGTCAATACCAAACTGCAAGAGCTCTAGGAGAGATTTTAGAGGAATCCAAACTCTACACATCTTTTGTGGTTGATGACTACACATTGACAATTACTCAGAGTCTAAATATCCAACCAGTGCTGCATCTCTCTTCTTTACCTTTCATCAAGATCACATTTCCTCAGCTTGCCCACATACTTGTTAGAAGGGACAATCAAAAAAAAATCTCACTAGTATCAAGGTAACCAACATTCACTGTTTCCCACGGTGCCCAGTACTTTGTCACAATTAATTTGTTCTGATTTAATCTTGATAAGTCCATGCTGAAACATTCATGCCTTCTAGAAGGTGGTTTTCTTCTTAGCAGTTTCTTAAGACCTTAAGTCTGATTGGCCAATTAGAAAGTTTTTCTTTTCATTTTGGGGATTTGTTTTTGTTGTTTGGTTGTTTTTTTTTTTCTGAGATGTGGGGGTGAAGAACAGCATTTGCCATTTTCCAGCCTCCTGTAATGCTGTCTCCTCTAAAACAGCAGGGGCTCAGTCTGTTTAAGCTGATGTGTTCTGGGGTAAACGTGATCAAGCTCAGCCAACCTGCAAACCTCCAACTAATTAATGGACATTGTCTCAACACTTCTGATGCTAGTGTCACTAGCTCATTCCCCACTAGAACTTATGCACTGTGGAGAATACAACCACAACACAGACCACATCATTATCTTTAGGCTCTATGCATGACGAGTTTTCATGACGGTTTCTCCCAATCTGCACCTTAGAACTGCAGCTTTTTTCTTTCAGCCCAAGAAACATGGAAGCAGCAAGAGCTCATACACACAATGTACTTGTTTCTGTGCTATATCAATATATTGCCCTCAGGACACTTATCAGGGAGGCCCTTGAAAATAATCTAAATTTACCTTAGAGAGAAAAAAAAAAAATGCAGATTTTACTTTTAGGAAAACACAAACCCTAGTCTCTATAGTGAGCAAGCATTGTAATACTGCAGTACATAAAGAGTTAAGCTCTGGATAAGCATTCTGTAGGAAGAACATTTCTTCCTTTTCATTGGAATTGAAGTATAAATTTGTTCTACCATGAGATATTCCCAGTATACCCACGAACCATGACAAGCTAAGGTCATAGAATTGTGCAAAGTTTCATTTTCAAGGTTTGAAGGTTTGGGGTTTTTTTAAAACTAAAAATAACAAAGTTGGAATTTGTGGTCATGGTCAAACAGTGATAAAATTAAGAACAGATAAAGCCACAAATAAAACTTTTTGAGACTTGCAAGCTTGGTTTTGTTGAAGGAGGGCAAGTAGTGCCCTTTAATCAAAAGCACAAAGCATCAAGTGCTTGTTACAGTGAACAGAGAAGCCAAGGCTCAAAGAGGTCTGAAATTCAATGCAGAAGACTGGTTTTCTAAAGCACAGCCACAGCACAGGAGAGAAACAAAGGAATGCAACATTCATTTGCCTAGAAGTGTTTGTTAAAAAAATACATCACTTGCAATGAGACACGCTTTGCAACTGCAATACACAGAAATAACATTTAGGACAGCAGTAGCTGCTAGATGAATATTCAACTCAGTCATCACCACCTGAAAACTCTCTCACTCAGGAGGAGTATAACTACACCTTACTCTCCTCCAACTTCAACTGGACTCAGCAAAGCAACTCTATGATAACTAAAAAGTTGGCTTTTATCAAGAGATGAGAATTTAGCTCTTAGTATAGCTTTCAGAGTAAACAATCTTTTCACATGTCAAAGTGCTTGGAGTCTATCCAAAAAGTTTCTGCCGGTTTTAGTCTTTTCCTTGCTTCTTGTTCAGGGTGAATTCATAAACATTACTTAAGTTCTTTTGGTTCATTGAATGTTTTTAAGATTATTTTGGAGTATTAAAGAGACTCCACAGATTTTATTTTTTTTTAAAAAACTGAAGAGGATGACATTAAGGTACATACACCAGAGTCAAACAATGCTTGCCAGTGTTGCATTTGACAAATGCTTAAAGTGGTACAGTCAGAAAGAACTTGAGTAGAAATAAACCTTTCATCATGTAAAACAATGCTGTCATGCCACAGCCTCCCTAGTGCCCAATGGGCTTGAGAAGAGCCAACCCTTCAAATACTTCACAGTTCTAAAGTTTTAACATCTGATCCGAGAAGTCCTGTAAAAAAACAAGGAAGAAAGATGACAGCAGAAGCTCAGTCGGCTTTTCAGAGTGAGAATGTCAAACTGGGGGAAATCCTACTAGGCAAAAAACCCCCACTGCTGAGGACTAGGTGCCTGGTTACACAGGACTGATGCAAGGGAGAACATGGGAACTGCTCTGGAGACTGCCAGCCTGAGAGGTGACAGCTCATGGGAGTAAAACAAAACAAAGTAGGACACGTCAGATGTAGCAGAAGGACTGGGGACTCTGCAGAGCAATGCAGTGAGAGTGCTTTGACTAAATTAGAAACTTTGCATCTAGCTGTGGTCAACTGGTATTGCCCTGAGAGATCAAGAAGAAACATGATAGACTATGCTCCATTACAAGTTGTACTTTTAAATGTATTGTATTGTCAGGATTAACCTGATAACTTTAGAAGATTTTAGTCTGAGAAAGTTCTTATTCAAAAGAGACATATAATAATCAAATTTATACTGAAATAAAACTAGAGCTTGTTCACTTGTTGCAACAGCACACAGATTTCTTTTATACAAGGCAAGGAAAGCTTGGTAACACTTGGTGACAACATGCAGCTGCTTGCTGAAGGGCATGAAACAGTATGGGACAAAACCCCCAAAATCCAACACTTCTGTAATATTTCAAGGGGCCTAGGTAGATCTCTCATTCAGCCTCCCTGTTTGAAGTGGAGCCATTAACAATGCTAGATCAGGGCCAACTTAGCTTTGTTGAACCAAGTCCTGAACCTTTTTGGAAGCAAGAGATCCAGCAC
>JAWWEW010000166.1:22559208-22705320 GCA_035583185.1 Anabacerthia variegaticeps | reverse complement strand
CCCTCCCAACAGCTGTAGGCTCCAATTAGATCACCCTCTGCCTTCTCTTCCCAGGCTAAACTGATCTGCTCCCTCCAGCTCTCCTCATAGCTCACATGCCCTAGGACCCTGACCACCTTGAACTACCTTCAGTTTTTCAGTATCTCTTAAACTGGGAGGCCCAAACCAGAAGACAGTATTTAAGTCAGACCTCCCCAGTGCCATGCCAAAGAGGTACTAACTTCTTTTAATCTGTTGCTCATGCTCTTCCTAAGGTAACCCGGCATGTGGTTTGCCCATTGTCTGATGAGTGTAGTCTTGGCTCATACCCCATTTCATAGTCAAAGAAAGAAGTCAATTTATGATTCATAGACTGTTTTTCATAATGTAAATTGAGAGCTAAACACCCAGAGGCTAGAATCCATTAGCATGTATTTGAGCAGTGCTTTTAAAGAGTCATGGTGAATAGACAATCAAAAGCAGCATGAATAAGCAGAGGATAATACTGGAGGGCCTTAGAAGTTCACACAAGACTGATATGCATGGGCACAACCATTTTTTTTCAGTCTATAAACAGTTCTTTGGCTCTGAGGTCAAAAAGATGGGACTGCATTGGTGCAGGAAACAAACAAGGGAACTTTCTGCCCTGAGTGTCAGCTTAGTCAGCAAGACATTTGCCCTAAAATACCCTACCAAATTCTGTTTCACTCTGCAGACCTTCTCTCACCCATGAAAAGACAAGCAAGCAACTGCTATAGAGAGGCTGCTTAATGGGTGAATAGAAGATACTGAAACTACTCTGTTAATGAGACAGTTATGAGAACATATCCTGGACTAGAAAATTTAAAAGCCTCCAAATGGGGCCTTACACGTAGGGTAAGTTAACACATGTATGTTATTTTATATCTAAGAGGGAGACTTTTCATGTTTTCTTCACTCTAATTGCACAGAAAACAGGAGTATGAATTTGTTGCTGCTAGGTCAGTATCAAAGAGCTACTGTACAATACAATTTAGGCAGGATGGGAACCTCAAACAATGTCAAAAATAATGACAGTCACATGGATTTAGATAACAGTGGCAAAAATCTAGACAGACGGGTGAGGCGAATTTTGGATGGCAGCTGGGGAAGACAGTTACACAGCAAAAGTTATAAAAAGACAAGCAATAATCTGTGCTGCCACTGGTCTATGTCAATCAATATTTAGAAAAATTTCCCGTAAGAGTTGCCACTGCCACAGAGATTTGTCACGGGGGTTAGTAGAGCAATCCTGTTCTTATCCAGAACTTTTCTCTTTGAGAGTCAGCCAGCTGACTGAAAATCAGCAACAGAATCAGAAGTTATGAGCAATTTATTAACTAGTAGACCAGGCACCAAATGTTATAAATTCAATAACCATTGATTAAGAAGGTCCTTTACCTGTACAGGATCTCAAACTAGGTTAGAATGTTCTTCAAATATCTTCATTCCGATCTTGTGAAGCTGTAAAGTGGCTTTCAAGTACCTTCCACAAGTGTGCTAACACTGAAACTAACATTCAACCTACTGATATAAACAAAACCCTGGAAGAACAGTGCAAGAGGGTGGTTTGTAGGCACCCTTGTTCCCACTTTTCTAGTAGGTCTCCATCTGCATTAATAATTCACAATTGTTAATTCCTTGGCCCTCCCAGCCTTAGCATCCCATAAGATTTTTACATTTTCACATCTCAAGAGCTCTGTGTTTATATACATTGCTATTTTACATCTCAACGGCAGGGACCATTGGAAGAGATTTGCTTGTGAAGGAGCTACAATGTTTTTGGAAGTTACATCTCTTCTCCTGAGAAGGGACGCTTTATCAGATGGTTGCTCCTCAGCCATTCAGGACAAGCAAATGTGTTTTTCTTTCTGAGAGACGAATCTCACTTCGCAGGAAAGAAACAAAATGTCAGTGGGCAGACTTCCTATAGTTCCTGACTGTTCTGCACCTTCAGCTTTTCAATACTTGGGATTTATTTTGTCCCAGCAAGCTCGGCTGAGGGAAAGAATACACTCTTTCAGGTTCCCACACAAAGAGAGTTCTTAAGATTTGATTGGGTGCTGATGAGCAGTGTCCCACCATGCAACAGATGTGCCCCTGCAAAGCCAGAGCAGGAAAAAGTTGAGACCGTGTATCGAACCGTGCAGTACCTGACTGGAAGACGTATCTGGCCAAGCCTTGCATCAGCTCTGCTGGCCACGTGGGTGGCGCCGACTCCCCCGTTTCTCTCTTCAGCCGAAACGTCAGCTCAAATCCGAAACCACTTGGTCCATCTGTTCCTGTAAACCTGGAGGGAACAAAAAGTAAAAAGTCACAACATGCTTCTTGTAACCAGAGCAGGCTTTAAGACTAGCACCATGGAAAAAGGATGAGCGTTCTCCTCACAGAAAAGATAATTTTAGAACTTCTCTTTCAGCCTTGCTCGAATGCCAGCCAAGGAGCAAAATCTGGATGTGCAGTGAATCCTGTGTTCTGCAATTATGCAGGTCAACAAACAGACTGACACAGTATGGTGACAGCCTCACAAATGCAAAGGTGCACTTAGTACATCCAAGCACCCCCATAGTATTTTATTAGTTTCACATATCAGTTAGCAAAGGAAAAACAGAAATATTTCTTAAAGGGAGAAACAAAAATGCTTCAAAGTGGATAATTTTCAAGGATTGATTCCAGGAAAAAGCATAAACCAGAAACTGAAACACATTATGAATGGGTCAATTTTAAGAAAGATCAAAGTTAACAAAAAGCCTTCGAGCGGATCTTTCAAAGTTAAATTTTTTGGAAAGTAAGATGGTTCCCTATTGAATTTCCTCCTTTCAAGGCATGTTCTGAAACAACAACATAGATTTACTTCTAATATGCAATGAGCTAGAGTTTAGTGGGCTTTTCCTGAACATCTTGGTTCTCTGCTTCTCAAAAATAACTGTTTAAAAGGAAGACCATACATTGTCTATATTGACTCGTGTGAAAGTTACTGAGTAACAGCAGTGTTCAGGTGAGTATCCATCAAAGCAACATTTAGGAGGAACATTGCTGGTCAGCAACATACCAGCAGTCACAAATGTTATATCATTTTGTTCATATGGTAGTGAAAGAGTCTCTGAAACAAAGAACTATTAAATAGAATAAAGGATAAGGAAACAAGCATTAAGTTACTTCCCTTCTAGGATTTTAAACAATTCCTGAAGAATCACTATGTACCTTCCAAAGACCACTCAGACTATACAGCAGCATCAGCATACAATGCTTATAATTTTCGAATTCTTAGATTAGCAGTTATATATTAGAAAAATCCTATTTGCACATAAGATTTCAAGATTAGATTTAAAATGTTTTTGAACAGATAATGGTCACCGGTTGCAGAAAATACACAGCTTTGTTACAGGGAAAATTTAAATACATGCAATTCACTTACACTGTGCAGCTATTCTGAAGTAACAGTCTATAAAGTAAAAGTCTTTGATCTGTTTAATTTTAGGTTAATAGGTTTAATTTTAGGGGTTTAGGTTTGAGGAAATTGTGACATGTGGCTTTAAAAACTTGTGATTATTTTGGTAATTCCTTATGTTTAATTTAGACAAGTCTTTCATAGAAAGAAATATTCGTATTTAGAATGCAATTAGGATAGTAAATTTCAGTTAGTATTTTTTCCAAAGCTTTTGCTTTTATTCTTAAAAAAAGTCTTGTGTTTGACAGTAAGTTGAATGTAGTTTCAACAGCTGCCATGAAATTCCTGTCACTGAACAATGGGCTGTAATCCAGTATCAGAGCTCCTGGCTGAGGTTAGGGGGATGTACCTGAGAATGGAGGCAGACATGAGCTTCAGGAACTACATAAACCTATAACCTTGCCACATGATTCTGACCCTTGGTCTAAGAAAAATCACTGAGAACTATGCAGTAGCCAAGTTATGCAGCTTGGCTTCTCTTATGAAAGTCCTTCTCACTAGAGGGGAAATGCTTACACTAGCCCCAGCTCCTAAATTCTGCAGAATAATGATGCATCAGTCTTCTGTTGGAAAGGCAAGTGGCAGCCACAGCCATCAAATGCATGGGAAATGATTTTGCCCAGTTAGAAGTCCAAGATTTCCAGATACAAATGTCAATGAAAGACAGAGCAAAAGCCTTATTCTTCACAAGGATAAAAAGACTCCTCCCTTGTATTTCCTGTGGAAACGCTGGAATCTCATGGCAGCCTCCTCCTTGCAGACTATGTCTCCACTGCTTGAGAATTATCTTAGGAGGATGACAAGGAGCTGGACAACAAAAGACCATGCCTTGCAGGCTCATATATGTTCAAATACATGCTTCTTCCCACAAGTTTCAAATTTGTCCCAGACTTTCAGGAAACTTCGAGAAAAAGTCAATCACCTTCAGCCAGCCACAGTCAAAAAACAAGGTAAAAACCCCAAACAATAATTCCAGAAGAGAAACACTGAGCAAGTCTAATTTGCACAAAAAACTGGGTGGATAACCCAGGAGTGAGGGGTGAGGATAACCCATAGATGGAAGAAGCCTTGCTAAAGAAGCCACGACTCTTCCACTGATCTCCCCAAGTTTACTGCTACCTGTACCTCTTCTAACTTGCCCCCTTCTATGGGCAGCAAAGCATCCACAGTAGGGCAGTCTGATCCCGATTCCTGCGCCAGCTGCAGAGGCAACACAATTTGACTACACTTGATGTACAAAAGCAAGATTCTGGAACTATTTGGGGTTGGTTTCTCTGCAGCCTAGGGGGTAAGGACTGGGATGGTGGTTTTGGGATGGGTTTTTTGGTCATCGTTAGATTGGTTGGGCTTTTTTGTTTGTTGGGTTTTTTGTTTGGTTGTTTTTTCTATTTTTTGTTTGGCTTTTTTGTTTTGTTTTTGTTGGATTTTGTTTGTTTTAATCTGAAAGTAACTGATTCAGACTACAGCCAATTTAGAACAAAGGCTGTGGAGCTCAGTTCAGCATCTCAACACTGTTGTGCTTTGCAGGTCATTTCTTCAGCTAAACTATTACAATGCAGCAGTCTAAAAGCGCCTCAATTTTAGAGCAAAATGATGATCTAAGTGTGTGCAGAAAACAAACCTCAAAATTAGTATTTTGTATCCGTTCATGGTCCCAGCTTCACAAGCTGAAAGCTGCAACACAGCATTAAGTTTCTGTACTAACAGATCTGCATATTTCACATAGTTTTATGTCTTGGTTCTGGTGAACCCTGCAGTTTTGAGTGAAAGTTTCTTGTAAACACTTCTATAATGCTAAGAAGGGGAAAAAACAAATCCGTATTTTGCCCCAAAACTAAAGATGCTCCCTATAAAGAGTAGGCATGGATCATATTGTGCCTGCCACTGCTTTACCCCCTTCAACACGAGGACACATCACCTTTATGGTCAACTAAACTGCAAAGCAACGAGCTAAGTTTTCACAAAAATAAACACTGATGGAGAAATTCTTGGCTTGCTGCATGGCCACTGGCACACATCAGATAGTTTTGTATTATGACTACAGCAGTAATGGAAGGCTCTGGTATCTGCCAAGCCAAATCCAACCTGATATTTAATATTAAAACCTTATTTTGTCCCATGAACAAAAATAAACCTTTTGAAAGACAAGGTCATATATTACATGCCATTCTTTGGGTTAAAACTCCCTTTATCTGTTCGGCAAATCAGCTCAGCAGAACAAACCATACTGCAGCACTGCGCATACGCTGGAGGAGTCTGGCTTGTTCCTTTAATGAGGTAAGAGTTTCACTGATCATGATATTTAGTTCCAGCAAAAGAATCCAAAGAAATAGAGGCCCCTTTATTTACAGAGCCGTACAGCCAGGCCCCCCAAAGCCCCCTGCCACCCCGTGCTCTGCCAGGCCTCTCCTGAAGCCACACACAGAGAACTGAAAAGCTGCTCCCCTCTGCAGCAGAGTACCCAGGGCGTTTTTCACATCAAATAACTCAGCTTAAGAGGATCAAAAGCCAAAGTAGCCCTTTGCTTTAAAAGCAGCTCTGAAAACCAGAGGCTTTTCAATTTAAATCAAAGCTATTTGCTAAAGCATTTTCTTTCTCACTTTTGCAAGGAAGGAGAGAGGGTTTGCTTCACTGCAGTGCAGATGGCTGTATTTCTGCATTTCTGTTTTTGAAAGCTACACAGCTCTAGACAAGGAACAGAGTGTACTAGGTGTTTATTTTTTGAGAGTTTAAGAGTATGTGTATATAAATATATTAGGTGAACCAATCCTTGAAAATGGGAGTTTAGGTAGGGAAGTGCTGGCCCTTCACTGTGATTATTTCAGCCAGGGGACAGCAAGAAAGGGTGTTTGGGGATAGTTAGGACTGCACTTTCAGAAGCCACTGCTACACTCCGAGCAGCTCCAGGGAGATAAACCAGGTCTATTCTGGGAAGTGAGGGCAGGCTCACAGTACTCCAGACTGATTTTTTTCCAGCTTCGGTTCTCAGCTCCATCACCACTACTTTTGTGAAGCCACTTAAGATGCCTTTTCCTTCCACTCCCCAATTCCATGTCCCTACATCTTCTACGAAAAGAGACCTTTCTGCTCTGCAGCTGCTAAGCTACTCCAATACAATTTGGAAGGCTGCAGGAATACAGTATCACTACATTTCTAAGCCTGATCTCAGTAAGAGCTGCTGTTATTTCCATCAGTAAGCACTTTAAATTCTAGCCCCAATCCCCATCTCACCTCCCCCAAAAAAACCCAGCATAGTAATTGCCAATCCATAGCTTTCAGTACTCCAGACCAACCTATCAGGACCTTGTAGAGGTTTGAGAGGCTGCTCAAACCAAGCTGATGGGCAGTATACACCACTCTGCTTGACGACACCAAAGTACTTCCGAGCCCAACCCTCAGAAGTGTTTTAAGACTGCAGAGCCATTACCCATCCCAGAAGATTTTCCTGTTAGCTAGGAAAGAGCCTACTATTAGCAACACAGAGGACTGCTGTAACAAAAAGCATCTGGGTACCTAATGACTGACTTCACATGTCCTCCCTGAGAAAAATCAAGACGTGATTCACTTCCCTTTCACTGCCCATATCTGCTCGCAAACAAGCAACACAAAGGATGGCCTCCTCTCTAAAACCCAAGGAGAAGCCTCCAGCAGGCTGTTACAGCCAGTGAGCTGAACACTTCAGTTTCTCCATCTCCTGGGAAGGACATCAGACGAGAGCTGATGGGACTCGAAAAAGATTATGCAGTCTTCCGAATTCAAGCTCCAGGTGCATTACACAATATCTATCCACTAAAAGCAAATGGCTGTCAGATTCCAGAGGGAACAAAAACAAAAAAAATAGGGGACTCTACCTAGTGCTTCCTTCCAGCATCTTGTGTAACAGGAAACGGTTGTTTTTAGTGCATCTGTCAAACAGTATAAAACTCACATCTGAGAATCCCGATGGCATGCTGGGAGGCTCCTGTGAAGCAATTTCATAAGAAAATAGGCACAGCAGCCTCCTTACGTAGAAGGCTTAAAAAGTATCCAGAAAAGTTATTTCAACCAAAACCTACCTACTTGCTCACATATTCTGGATTGTTTCCTGGCATTTAAAAAAGCATCAACTCACATAAAAACATTTGAGAGAAGCAGGGGGTGGTTATCTGGATGTCAGATGGTTATCTCTTCACAGTGCTCAACAGGAAATTCCATGAGCTCTTGCCACCCCAAACTTGCACATACGGTCTTACTGGGCTCCTTTCTAGCTTGATTTAAGAAAAAACTTCATGTATAAGCAGGTCAAATACAAACATAAAGTGAACAGATGCTCCAAGATTTCTCTTCATGTAAAATTAAGGTTGGAAAGCAAGTGATGTCAGTCTGTGGCAGCTGCTGCTTAAAGCTTGCTCTTGCAGTATATCATATCAAATGGGTAAGCCATCAACCAAATGGAAAACTCTTCTAGAAATTGCAAGTTAAATTGTCCAACATCTAAATCCAAACAGACACAGAGGCACTTGCTCTGCAGTCATTTGGTGGAGGGTTTCTCAGCTTTCTGAAATGCTCATGTAGGATCCACTTAGAAAACTTACACTGAGATAGATCTGAGTAAAATTTGTGAATTTATTTGTGCTGGCCAGTATGAAAATAGAGCTGTGCTTCACTGAGCTACCATTCAGTGAATGAAGAGCTGTTACAGGGCAGAGGGGGAAGAGGAGACAAGTTACAGTTTCACTCACACACACAACACAGATTTCAAAGATTTTACTATTCAGCTTCTTCAAAACTCAGCTAGTGACAATCTTGCCCCTGAAGCCTCCAGACTCACAGCTTAGATTTTGTTTTTACAAAATTGTGTCTGTAAACAACAAATGTTGACATGACAGATAAATTAATTTTTCCTCTAAACCTTCATATTACAGAGTCAAGTCAACCTTATTCCTGACTCCGAAGACACAACTGTCTTATGTAGTGTCACTAGATAGTGATCAAACTCCAGAACAGGATTCAGGGATGCGATCCAGGGAAGTCAGCCCATTGAGAAGGCATCAGCTGGAAACTTTCAGAAGTCCCTTCCAACCCAAGTGATCTTATGAAGCATCACGGCCGAGAACACAGGTATGAACTTTTACTACTGGTACCTGTATCCAGAACTGAGCTGGCAGGACCCACAGCTGGTAACTCGCAACACTTGAGTTAAACCCTTTTTGAGAGCAGTGTTTACTACATTCAGCTCCTGCCCAGCCACACGGGAAACAGCTCCTGAACTATGCTATCTCCAGCCTAGTATGTTAAAGTAAACCATCAGTTTTCTGGTCACTTTAATGTGCTGGGCTGCAAGTTAAGGCAATTAAGGGGTTGCTTCTTCGAGGTTGCTCTTGTCCATGTCATGCAAGTAGCACCTGGAAGTAGGACAGGATCATGCTTAGCTGCTGGAGGTTAACCCCTTTGAGCTCTAGAGGCTTGGAAGCATTATTGTCTCATTCTAGAGGGCACCAACCTACAGTCACACACACAGAGATAGTGCATGTAGATTAAGAGCAAAAGGCTGCAAAGGCCCTATTGGTGCCAAAGGGATCGATCTGCTTCATTGTTAACACTAAGTCAGGAAACTTCAGATGACTCTTAAATTGCTAAAACAGCACCTGCACAAACTAAGTCTGAATCTCTTGTCTGCTGCAAACTTCTCATACTGAATATGGGAAATGACTAAAACAACAAAATATGAAACAGGAGGTTGCAAGGGATGTCTCTCCCTGCTCCTGCAGGGAGATGTTGACATGAGGGCAGTTTACCTTTTATTTTCTCTATCTTATGGTGCATGGATGTAGCTATACCAGTAGGTGATGGTTTACTCTCCCATTACAGTCATAACCAAAATGAGAAGACCAAACCACTTCATCTTCATGACTCTCAAAACAACTTATTAAAAAGAAATAAATCTATGTGAAATCAAGTAACTAGAGTACAAGGTGTTTCAGCTCAAGGGCTCACACATTTCTCCACATAGCCACCACCATGGCTTCCCACCTTATGGCCAGCAGAACCAGTCCTAACCCAGCACAGGTGTCCCTGAGAATAGTTTCTAAACCACCACAACCAGTGCCAAAAGTGAGGCTGCACTTCTTGGCAAAGAAAGCACAAACAGTCTCACTGCAATGGCCTGGGGAAGTTCCAGCAGAGTTGCATCATCTTAATGCCCACTGAAAGGATCTGGAAAGAAAAGCTACAATAAGGATTTATTGTTGCATTCACAGAAAAAGGATCAGGGCACTAGTGAAAAAGAAAACTTACAAAGATCTGTATTTTACTTAAGCTGTCTATGCTGCACCTCAGAACTACTCATCCTTCATTTCTACAAGGTCCAGCAGAACAGTGGTCTCGTTTGGCCTGAGTTGGAGGTGATTCAGCAAACAAAGCACACAGTCACTGCCTGACACTGTGCACTAGGGAAGACAATCTTTCAATCGCACATGGATCCCGTGTCATATTGGAACTGAATCCTCAGCTCTGATACACAGGGAATGGTAATACACCTCCAGGACTTTACCTAAGCTCTCAGCTGCCACCTCACCAGGCAAGAGAACATAAGAAAAGAGCCAGCATGGCCAGGAAGGACAGTATTGCTATGCTTGGTGAGCAGCCGGGAAAAGGGCACCAACTTTCCTTGCAGTGTCTGCTGGCTCCTTCCTAGCTCCTGCTGTGGAAAGTTCTGCAGCTGCTGGGAGGAATCCATTCGCATAACAAAAGCGGCTTTCAAAAGCAGTATGGGAGGGTGGAAAGAATAAGAGAAAAACCCAAAGCCAGAAACTACACTGACAGATACAGTCAGCTTTTTCCAGCATTGCCTAAACGTCCGAAGCAAGGATCAGGGCTCCATTACATCACGTAGGATATAAACACCTGGTGTCTCCCATTACATTCCTGCCAGCTAAAGAACATAATGTTACAAAAAATCATGCAAGAAACAACTTTAGCATACCCTTGAGTACATGTTTAGGACACTCATACAATTAAGTTCTCTGCTGTGCAAGAAATGAGCTTGGGGCATAACAGGCATTTAGGAGCTTTTAGGAGCCTGAACACCAACAGATTTCAAGCAGGCTGTGGGCATGAGTATTGTTGTTTACCAAAAAGCTGGCAATGTGTGCCTGCAGCCCAGAAAGTCATCTGTGCCCTGGGCTGCACCACAGCAAGTGTGACCAGCAAGTTGAGGGAGGTGATTCTGCCTCTCTACTCTGCTCTTACAAGATCCCACCTGGAGTGCTGCATCCAGCTCTGGGGCTCCCATCATAAGAAGAAAATGGACTTGTTGGAGTTAGTCCTCAGGAGGGCCATGAAGATGCTCAGAGGGCTGGAGACACACAGAGAGTTGGGCTTGTCGAGTCTGGAGAAGAGAAATCTCTAGGGAGATCTTAGAACACCTTCTAGTACCCATAGGGGCTACAAGAGATCTGGAGAGGGACTTTTGACAAAGCCACGTAGTGACAGGAGAAGGGGGAATGGCTTTAAACTGACAGAGGGGAGATTCAGATTAGACATGAGAAAGAAATTCTTTACTGTGAGGATGGTAAGACACTGGCACAGGTTGCCCAGAGAAGCTGAGTCTGCCCCATCCCTGGGAATTGTTAAAGGCCAGGTTGGATGGGACTTTGAGCAACCTGATCTAGTGGAAGGTGTCCCTGGCCATGGTAGAGGGGTTGGATGATCTTTAAGGTCCCTTCCAACCCAAACCATTCTATGATTCTCTGATCCTGGTGGATCTGGAATTCAGTTCCTGATCTTTCACTTCATTAGCTGTGGAAATCAAGACAATACTGCCTTACCTGAAGAGCTGTTACATAGTCTCACTTTACTGCCAAGGGTGCACTCAAGAATATACTGATGAGCACCATGAATGATCTTAATAAATTAAACAGGTAACGAAAGGCCCTCGGAGCTTGTGCTGTGATTCCAGGGAAAAGAAAGCACCAGACTGCTGGTTAAAGACTCCCAAAAGGGAAACATGAGACAGTTGCAATGAAAAGTCTACTATAGATCCTTTTTGTTTTTTTTAAATCTGCCTCTAAATGTTATGCTTCTCCTGCAAGCTTTTTTTTGTTTGAAGTATTTGAAACTTCCAGAGGTAGGACCCATAGGCTGATATTTTTGTTCTATAGAAATAAACATTTGGCTTGTGAATGTTACACAAACTGCATTCACTGTAAGACAAAATACAAAAGGATAAAATAGATCTTGGCCTCTTAAAAATCAAACAAAAGAGGAAAGCATCATTCTCCACCTTCCTTTCAGTGGTTCCAGACTTACCCCTAAAGATCTTAATAGTGGCAGAATAGGTTTGCCTCTCAGCCAAACCACTTCAGTTACGAAAACTGAAAAATGGCTCAGCTTGTCTTTCAAACAGGAGGAAAGTTGGGAGCGAGATGTCAACTTACAGCATATTTTCAGTACTGCTTACTTTTTAGTGCAGTAAGCAGAAACATGCTCCTCAAGTTCCTGACCACTTTAGGAGGAATAATCTGCCCAGTGAAACACAGAGTTCAGCATTCAGCTCATCACAGCCACTCTGTTACAGAAAATCCCCCGTCAGTCTCTGAACACTAAATTCTTTGCTTTTCTGCTTAATGTTACTCTTCTGGGTAAAAAAGAATTCAAGGCCCAGAGACATATTATTTTTGCGTAATAAGGTTATACATATGGATTCAACTTAGCTAGGAAATGTCAACTTAAAGCTTGTCTTCATCAGGAAATTTACTGTAACTAGTCTACCAGTATAATTACATTGCTGTAGTTCTACTGGTAAAATTCCCCTGTTGAGCCTTATTCATAACAACAGCTGCCTTTATGGTTTATTTTTGTCGACTATGCCAAAAAAGGCCCCTGCTCCAGAAAGGCCACAACAATTCACAGGGGAGGAGGGGAAGGAGCTGTGCCAGTGCAAACTGGAGTGGTAGAAATAATAACAGCATAGAAATGGTAGTATTTCTCTATATCAAAGAATTATTTGATACAGAACAAAATTAAATACTGCACATCAGATATCATTGCAGGTAAGGTATGTGCCAGTTTCATGCTGTGTTTCATAGCTTTGGTAAAGGCCCCCCGGCCAGACCCTGCTCTGCATCAGCCCCTCTGTGTACATCCTTTTGTTCTCGCCTTCTCCCCAGATGCTGCAGTGCATTTCCCAGGAATACACCCCTTCCCCCTATTCCCTTGCAGAAGTGATGTCTCGCATCCCAGCAGCTGCCCAGGGCCCCTTGGACAGAGCACTGACCGCCCAAAACAAATGGGTGTTAAAGACCAGCCCCTCTGGTTTACCATTTGCATCTCAGGGACCAGGGATAGCTGGAAAGCAAAGAACACTCTTTGCAAAAAGGATTTTAAAACAATTGCCCTTCACTTCAGCAGTGCAAGAATGCTGAGCTAGACAAAACAATGAGCCATCTGTGCACCCTTCCCTCCTTCCCTTGTCTCTATCCTCTGGGCTTAAATCAGAGCTCCCCAAGAATGGCTGAGTCCCCCTTCACCTCCGCCCACCCTGTTTACATCCTACAAAAAAAGGACAGTTTTTAGGCTTTTTTTTTTTTTTTTTTTTTTTTGTTCTTAAGAGCACTTGCAAAATCTTCCTTTAAACCTCAGCCCTTTGTCAGGTGGTATCCCATCTACCCAGCTTTGTCAAGTGATCAAAAAATGCCTCCCACCAGTGATCCATTCCTTGTTTACCATCCTTGGAGGCAGAGTGGCACTCAGGAGCCCTAGTCACCCCTTTGTCCAAGGAAGGGAATACCATCTGAATGGGAGACCACCAAGATTCGCAGCCCTCCTTTGTTAGCCTGGTGTCACTGCCTATTGGGCCTTGATTCAAAATTGAGACGACAGTGGAGAGGCAGCTGAGTTAGGTAATCACTATGGAGTTCCTAGCTTAGGAGAGAGAAACACCAATAGCTCAAGTTTTCAAATAAAATTTCCTACTTTATTACCAGTGGTAATTTGTTGTTACTGGTTGTAACCACAGCTTCTCAAGAAACATAACTATTTCAGTACTAGCCAGGAAGGCATGTTCCCAGCACTAAATCTGCATTGAGGAAAAAATGAGGATTAGGTATGAATAACAACATTCATATCTATCTCTTCAAATATCCATCCTGTTAGTATCACTATTCTAGGCAGCAAATGGATTAAAAAAGTTAACTATCCTTTTCTCTCACAGCTGGAATGGCCACACAGCTCAAAAATGCTTTTACCTTCATGTCCCACTGAAAAAAAAAAAGCTCACTATCTTTTAATTCTTAATTTTTAGAACATCTTAAATAGATCTTTATCCCATAAAACAATCTTTCACTAGAAGATCAAATTTTGATCCTCCCCCAGTCACTCCTCTTCCTGGTAGGCTGAAGAGCAGAGCCTGAAAGCTCTTCCATGTTGTCCAGCATGAAACCAGCTGAGAGGTGAGAGTAAGGAAGCCCTGTTTCAGACCAATTCTCCTACCATGTGACAAGATCATAAATGTGAAAGTTCTGCTGGCAAAAAAAAAATTAAAAAAAATCATCCAGTTTGAGCACTATGCCCCTTCCCCTGCATGGCAGCAAGAGGCTCATCTTACCAAGATGCACATACAGATGCACCTCTGAGCAGGAAGTGGGGCTTGCCTTCAGTAATGCTCAGCAATAAACTTCCTTCCAATCTTTTTCCCCCTTTTCTTTATTGAAAGCAGTCCCTCCTTGTAAATTCAACTACTGTGCTGTAAATGCTAAATGAATTTCCTTCAATGCCTCAAAAAAACATTCCAAATCTAGCACAGTTCAAGCGTGGTCTTGTCCCACAACCTCTGCGGGCAAACACAGATAGACTGCAGCACAAAGCGGGCTGATCTCCGTAGGTGGCCCACATCTTTCATTTCATTAAGGGTACTAACTACCTCCAACAAATGACATTTGGAAACCAAGTGTGCTCTGCCTGGGAGGAGGGGAATAAAGATTTCCCTGTGGTGACCACAGCTTCAAGGGAGGTCTGCCTCCAGCAACGAAACACAAGTCTCAGAGGGTTCTGGTGCATTGCAAAGTCATTGAAGGGACACCCTTAGTAGGGCTCCTAAATAGGCATCACACTTGGTTTAACTGTTTTTTTCACCTGGGAAATAAGGAATTGAACCATACATGATCACACCATTGTATATGCTTCTTTAAAATGTCTTCACAATTTTTTAACTCATTGGTCAAATTCAATCAAGTCCTTCAAAGGAAGACTTGTCCCCAAAATGCCACATTTCTATAAAGTACGCAAAACCAAACAGCCAGACAGAAGAGAAGGATCTACAGGTGCTCCCAGTAATCAAGTTCAGTAGAACGATAACTGTATTACTAGACACTAGATAATCCACCTAGGAAAGACTTCTTAAAAGTACCTTCATTTTGTGAAAAGTTCAGTCTAACTCATATCTCTATAGGCATGAAAAGGTCTAATGACAAGACAAATCCATTAAAAACAGATCTTATTGCCCCATGCAGCTAAACTACTCATTCCAACTCTGACAAATTCTCAAATAAGCTATCCTTAAAAGAAAATACCTTCTCTTGACACAGAACTCTCTAATTCCATTGCTTCTTGCTTCCAACTCTGCTCTGAACCCTCCCTTTCCCTTTGCCTCAGACAAAAGACAAATGCAAAAATAAGCAGTATATTTGTGGTCAGTCTTTGATAGACAAACAAGGCCTAGGAAGAAAAAGGAAGTCCAAAGTATGGTCCCCGCTTGGGACTCTCTCTCCTCCCAGCCCTAACTCTTGTACCTCTTTCCTAAACTGATGCTCACTAATACTCTCTTCTATGTCATTCCCTTTAGCTGAGGCAGATGCTCCCCCTCCAGCAACTGTACAAAGAAACATTTCTTTAGTACACTGGCTAAAGTTCAATTCCCACAAGTGATGCCATGGCAACACAAAGCAGGAAGTTATGGAGACCTGGAAGAAGCTCTTCAGGGTGACCGTAAATCTTTACAAATCACCCATCCCATCATCAGCCTCACAAAGTCTGACCCAGGAACAGAACCACTGTTTCCTGATCTTCAGTTTGAGGATATGTCCCCAGAACTCAACCTTACTCCCCTGTTCCATGTGCTGAAGCAGCTACCACACAGCCATCCCTAGCACAGCAGGAGTCCTTTAACTTCAGAGCTAACAGCATTGGAAACAAAACTAGGATGACTAAGGAAGGGTTTACACATATACGTGATTATTCAAGAAAGTCCTGTGGTTCCTGTGTGTGAAATACACTTCAACGCCATACTTGAAAGCAACTGGACACCATGAAAGACGGACAAAAACCTTGGGTTTTAAATTATTTTCTTTGAATTCCAGGCTCAATTCTTTCATCACTCAAGGCAGACATGTTGAACTCTAAAAATCTTATCTGAAATATTGATCCACAACAACCACCACCTCTCTCTAACAGAGTCTTCCAAAAGGCCCCCTATTTTATCCCATTTTCATGGAAACAAAGAGGGGCAGAGTCAGTCTTCACTATTTTAAAAGCATTCACTGTCACCTTGGAGTTTGGTGTAATATTTCAGCTGTGCTTTAGGCATGTGGTTTATAAAGCTCTTAGGGACCCATTAAATAGCAAAATTTAAGACTAAAGGCTGGCAAGCTGAGGGCAGTGAGCTTTTAAATTTATGAAAGGCTACAGAACTAAGAGGCCACTAAAGTGACAGCTGTCAGCACCACTCTGTCCTATATTCATGCAGGTTCAAAGGAGAAGCCAGCATGCACTCAAAAGAAAGAGAGCACTCGTTCCAACTTTCAGGCTATTTTCTAAATACTCTTTTCAAACTCCTTTTATACTCAGAAAAAGCCTTCCAGAAAACATCCACCCCTCTGCAAGCCTTGCATTTGTTACCTGATCCAGTTTTGCGCTCCTTTTTCTTCCCCCCAGCTCTAACAAGCATCCTTGCCCTTTTACAAGTTAAGGTCATTCAGAGGATCTATACAAGCAAGCAGAACACAAGCTGGACTAGAGATCTTGAAAGGCTCATGCTTACCCTCACCTTTAATAGGGAGGCACCACCCACAGAGACAACACGTTATCCCGGCATGCACCGCTCCGTCCTGATCCAAATGGTAAGCAGCACAAATCAAAAGGACCACAGCAAGTTGGAACCTGTTGTCTCGGCGGGTGGTACCCTGCATCTGTAATAGAGATGAAGGCAGCTGTAATCTCTTCGGGTTTATGCAAATGGGATGCTGCACTTCGGCTCCTGGCAAGCCACCAGGAAAAAAAACAAAACCAAAAAACCCCAAACCCCACCACCATTGTCAATCTGAAGATGGTATAGTAAACATCAAAACACAGTCTGTTTCTTCTCAGGATGTGGGAAGGCCACAAATAAAAATCTTATCTCTTAACCTAGCTGTAATTTAAGCTTTGCTTTCTATTGCAGCTCTGAGTTACAACCCTGCAATTTAATACAAATAAGACTATTCAAAGTGTTCATGAACTCTATCACATCACGGTTTTCATTTTTCATGTACTTCTTTAAACTGTTAACAAATAGGGTGAGCACTTGTACTACAGAACAGTTAAGTGAAGATTCAGCCTTGGCCTTAGAGCAAACAGGAGACAAGTCAGTTTAGTGAAAATGCACATACTTTCTAAGTTCCCTGGACAGCCTTGCAAACCCCTGTGTCAGCACAATCCAGGGCTGGAACACACCCTGGCACTGCAGTATCACAGAATGTGTAAGGCTGGAAGAGACCACAGTGGGTCATCTGCTCCAATCTCCTGCTCAAGCAGGGTCATCCTCAAGCACATGGCACAGGATCGCATCCAGTCAGCTCCTGAATATCTCCAGTGAGGGAAACTACAGATCTTCTCTGAACAATTTGTTCCAGTGCTCAGTCACCTGCACAGTAACAAAGTTCTTCCTCATATTCAGGTGGAACTTCCTGTGCATCAGTTTCTGCCCATTGCCTCTTGTTCTACTGCTTGGCACCACCAAGCAGAGCCTGGTCCATCCTCTTGACACCCTCCCTTCAGACACTGACAGACGTGGATGAGATCCCTTCTCAGACATCTCTTCTCCAGGCTAAACAGGCCCAGCTGTCTCCGCTTTTCTCTGCCCATCTCTCCAACCTGACAAGGCCCTTCTGAATGGCTGCAGAGCACTTTGGGGTATCAGAGAATCACAGAATACGCTGACTTGGAAGGGACTGACAAGGATCATTGAGTACAACTCCCTGCACAGAACCATCCCCAAAAGTCACATGATATGTCCAAACACTTGTTGAACTCTCTCAGGCTTGATGCTGTCATCACTTCTCTGGGGAGCCTGTTCCAGTGCCCAACCACCCCCTGGGTGAAGAACCTTTTTCTAATACCTAACCTAAACCTCCTCTGAGACGACTTCAGGCCATTCCCTCTGGTTCTGTCACTGGTCACCACAGAGAACAGATCAGTGTCTGCCTCTCAACCCAGCTTTGTGTCATAAGCAACTTGCTGAGGAGGCATCAACCCCTTCACTCAAGTCATTGATGGAGAAGTTAAATAACACTGGGCCAAATATTGAACTTTGGGGGACACCACTAGTGGTAGACCTCCAACTAGACCCTGTACCACTGATTATGGCCCTCTGGGATCTGCTGTTCAGCCAGTTCTTAATCCACCTCACTGTACACTCATCCAGTCTATGCTTCCTGAATTTCCCTAGGAGAAGTCTTGTTGAAGTCGAGGTAGAAAACATCCACTGCTCTCCCTTCACCCATCCAGGAAGTTGTTTCATTGTATAAAGACATCACATTGGTCAAGCCTGATTTACCTTTAGTGAATCCATGCTGACTCTTTCTGACCACATTCTTGTCATCCATGTGAATAGAGACAGCCTCCAGAATGAATGGCTCCATCGCCTTTCCACGGATTGAAGTGAGGCTAACTGGCTCATAATTCCCTGGGTCCTCCTTCTTGCCCTTTTTGAAGACTGGGGTGACATTTGCTTCCTTCCAGTCCTCAAAGACCACTCCTAATCTCCACCACCTCTCAAAGAAGATCATGAACGACCTAGTTATGCTGTCCACCAGCTCTCTCAGCACTCATGGATGCATCCCATTAGGGCTCATGGACTTACAGCTGTCAAGTTTTCCTAGGTATTCTCTAACCCAATCCTCCTTAACCAAGACAAAGTCTTCATTCCAACATTCCTTTATCCTGGTCTCCTGGGTCAGAGATTCCTGAGGGCTGGTCTTGTCAGTGAAAACTGATGCAAAAGTGGAATTCAGCAGCAGCTGAAGCTGCCATTGCCATTGATGGAGTCCAAGTCCAGCTACGCCTGCTGCTGCTGTTTTCCTCAGGCACCTGTTTCCCATGAGGGCAGAAGTCACATCATGTCTGGGAACTGAGGGAAGGATCGGGTACCTGTGCCTTGATCCTGCTGATGGTCTGGCATTGGAGCATGGATCTGCGATTGCCACCCGAGGCATCGTGCTTTGTGCAGATGCACAGGGACACGTTCCCTGCTGCTGGTATTGCTGTGGGTGTTGCTGCTGGCAAGGGGTGGAGAAGGGCACAGGACCTACTGTCTCCTGTGCCACAACTGCACTGGCCAGATGGTCCCTGCCAGTGCTGACACAATGCACACACACTTGCTGCTGCAGTGCAGAATCTCTTCAGAAAACAAGAAGAGTTCAATAAAAGCCTCTACTTTAACCCTGCTGAATAGATTCAAGAAGTTACACATTTGTTTTGATTTGAAAGGAGACAGAAAAAGCTATAAACTGAGTAAAACTTGCAAAAACATCCTGGAAGGATTTCTGCTGCCACTCAAGTTGTGCAACATGCTTGACTGGAGAGACTTATTTCCATGCAAGCAGCTTGGCATGAAATCCCACTGAAAGGCCTGTGGTTCCCTAACACTGTCATGATGTCATGATTTAGGATTTTTAGAGCTATCAGCCTAGCCCAGCTGGTGTCATGGTTGCCATTATACCATCAAACACTGAGGGGTTTTAAATGAAAAAGGTTTCCCTGTTTGAAATTGTTAGATTTCTTCCATCTTATTCTGTGGATTCTTAAAACCAGACCAGTCCTGTAAGCAGACTATAGCTGATATTTAAGCAGAGCAGGAAACAGTGCTGCTTTAACTGAAAATAAATCTGTCAACAAGGAGGCACAGGGAGAGCTCCCCTTCAGACTTTTCAGGTTCTTATTAAAAAATATAAATTAAAGTCAACATTTTCATATTATTTGCTACATCTGTTTGCTATTCCATTATAAATAAAAATACAAGGGCCTCCCATTCAGTGTTAGTTCACTCAACAAAATCGCAAAGTCCTTTACATTTAAAACTGCATTATAATTATTTTAGATTTTACTGTATCACCCGAAGAGGTCCACAAAAACTAAGAAATAAGCATTACCCAAAGTCAAGCTGGGCAATTAAAAAGAGCATTGTCAGTGTACTATCCTTCCCTTTCTAAAGAATGAAGGACAGCAGGGTTACGGAAGCACATCCCTATTGTAAGAACTTTGCTGACTGTCACAAGCAGATCCAGCTCTGCTGTCTTTGCAGAGAGAGACGGGAACCAAAAAAACCCACAAATTCACTCTTATCTATCTCCAGCGGCCAGGGCAGTTGAGCAGAGTTCAGGTCACACCAGCTTTGAAGGAAATATGGCAAATATTTAAACAACAACCCTGTCACCCCATGCTCCTGCCAACAGCATGCTTTACCTGGGACAGCAGAACCCCAAAGCTCTTCAAGCAACAAACAGACTGATACCCATTTTCTTATACAAAACCTTTACTAAACTCCCTGCTGGAGAACAAGAGCCTCCTGAGTGCATAGGAAATCCACCACGTCCCTGGAGTGTGCACCCAGGGCTGGTCTGGTGATGTGCAGTCCTCATGGCCATCACATTTCAAAAGTAGTTGGCAAACAGCAATTGCTCTTGGGAGTGAGAATTGCTGGTGAGTGCTCAGCTGCTTTGAAAATCATCTCTCAGGCAGTCTACAGTGCTCACCTAACAGGTGACAACTTCAGGTTCAGTGTTTAAAAGATGCGTAGGTCTTGACAGGTCTGCTACACGCACAATCGTATATTAAGATTTTTGGACACAAAAGCAGAACAAACCTACTTGATAGCACATGTAGTATTAAATTTTGTAGCTCCATGAATGAGGCCAAATTAAAGGTGACAGACTGCAGACTGCTTAACATCTCAGGGCAAGTGACACAGGAACACAGTGCTCTGGAGCCAGGAACACTGTTCCAGCCACACCGGAGAAGGGAAACACACGTATTACTCAGGGCACAGAGATCACTTTGATGGAACCGAGCAAGTCTGTGCTGAAGAGGTTGCAGTCAATATCCCAAAAGCAGCACAGCAATGATGACTACTATTGGCTTGCAGTGCCCAGCTGCAGCAGACTCTGGTAATGTGGTGCCGGGGCACCCAAGGCACACCAGTTCTCTAAGCCTCCTTGCAGGATCATGTCCATGCAGGGCAGACAGGGACTTCAAACCTCCCAGAGTGTGGCACAGACTTTCCTCCTGCTTCACTCAGAAGGCCTTGGAAATCACCTGCAGCCTGTGTCTAGAGATGGGAGTTTAGTTCTTGTGCCCTGGAACCAGCAAAAGGCATGTCCCACTACATTAATCCAAATTTTCAGAACCAACTTATATGATGCCATGGAGAGTTAGGAGGTCTCGTGCCAGGAAGTTATTTAAAGTTGTGACATTCCACCTGTGTGATACTTTCAATCCTCCACCCCCAAGTTTTCCACTACAGAGGCACAACAGGTTTTGGTGCAGCAGACAGGTTTTGGGAGTCAGAAGCCAGAGCATGTGCCAGGACCAAGGAAGCTGTGTCTTTAAAGAATTTGCTTCTTCATTCAAAAAACACAACACCCTTCATGTCTTCAGATGAGACTTTCATTTCCACTTGCTGCTCTCATCCAAAACCACAATAAAAGAGTCTGAGCAAAGAGAACAATCTCACTATGGGAAAAACTCAGGCTGACAAGTCACTGAAGAAAAACGTCAGTACAGCTCTTACTCCCTCCAAAAGTAGTCCCATCACAACAAGGTGGGCAAACACAGGTTATCTGATCTTGGCAACCTCAGATTTTCAGTGGCAGAGATGATATATCATGATCTGAGAACAAAAGTACCATGTGAAGGCTCACATGTCCATGCTAGGGTCTCTTGTGGAAGTAAGGGAAGGAAGCCTTTCACTTAATTTCTTTCACTTGCCCTACTTTTTCTCTGGCCCTGCTACTAATGAACTGGAGTTTGCTGTTAGTAGGCGTGTTGGTTAAATGTCCCAGGCAGATCTCTGTGACACTAGGGTCCTGTATAAACTCCAGTCTTAAGAGACTTGTCTTCTGAAAAACAGTTCTGTAATCACAGTCACAGGGAGGAAAAACAAAACAGAAGAAACTGCCTTGAGGACATGGGTAAGGTTAAAGAAACTGCCTGACTGCTGCTGTTGCAAGAGAAACATTTGAGTGAAAAAAAAACTGATGGCTGAATCTTAACCAAGACAAACAGAAGGAGGAAAGCTTGGGTGAGCAAACTGGGGCCTTTGCTGCACCATTCATTGCGGACATTTACCCTGCAACTATGAAACAATGCAAAGACAGTTTCACTAAACAACAACAGCAGAGACCTTGTGGCATTTCTGGCTGGTTAAAAGGCCACGCTTACAGCCCTGAGATCATGATTGCTTGGCTACTGTGACTCACTTTAACTGGAGTTAAGGAACAAGGACAGTAAAAGGAAGACAAGAATAAGGTTAGCTGCCTGCTTAGTCTAAAACAAAATGTCTGCTATAAACCATCCATATCAACCAGCTAAGATAATAATTTAATCACTGAAGAAAACACAGTCAAACAATTAAGAGTTTTAGGCTTCTGTTACACAAATTGGCACTTTATACAGCAGCCACTGGGGTGGCAGTCTGCTGACAGTAACACTGCTGTGACAGCAATAGCAAAAATGCCCTTACAGCGGTTTTCCAGAGGAAGGCATTTAACATGCACAGGGAGGGGTCAGAATTTAAGTGTATGACCATAACAGACTACCGACAGTTAAAAACACAACAAAACACACAGTTAAAAGAAAATTTCCCAACCAATTAAAAGAAAAGAAAAAAACCCCACAAAACCCCTAACAAAAAACCGCTTGACTTAACACTGAAAAGAAATATATTGCATTCAAAGTCTGCAGAGGGGAACACAGAAATTCTTCTACATACAAGAACAGGCATACGTCATCCTTTGTGAGACCAGGGCTGGGGTATTCTCAGCAGAAAACCAGCTGTTCAAATAATATTAACAGCAGGACAGGGCTTTACCCAGACCCCCCAAATTGCAACACAAAATACAACACGCAGCTACAGAACTTAAATGACACTTACTCATGTACCCTGTTGTCTCCATACAAGTCACTTAACCCAAAGCTGACGTAGTGCCAATGCTCAGGAACATTCAGTGCTGGATTTCCCAGGTTTCTGTACATGCTAACATAGTCCAGAGGGTCAGGTCCTCCCAACCTGCATTAAAAACAAAACATTCTTAGGTAAGTTCGTCTATTCAAGACAAATGATAAGTCTCCACAGGTGCTACAAGAGGTTGTACAAAGACCTCGTTTAAAACACAGCTAGTGACAAAAATGAAATTACCATGCTTAAGTTACACTTAAAAAAAATAAAAATTGAGGAGAAAGGTTGGGTTAAGTCCAGAAAGATTCAAGCACAGGAAGACAAAGCACATATGTGCAACACGCTACAATGTTTTTAAAGTTAAAGCATAAAAACCTCTGGAAAATCATATTAAAGCTTCCGCAAAGCACAAAGAAAATTGGAAAACTATACTAGTAAAAGAGCAATAGCTGTATCTGCATTGAATTCAGTCCAGAGGCACATACCTCAAAAAAACAGTGATGCTATTCCTCAAAGCACAATTTGATATGGCTAAATTTTGAGGAGAGTACTCCATACTTCTGAACACAGAGAAAGGAGTTAAAACAGCATAGGACAAAAACACTGATTCAGAAAAATTAGCACCAGAACTTGCAAAATACACCACTTGCATTAATAAGGAATGAGTAAAAAGCACCACTGCATCCCCTGCTTCAACATTAGCATGGGTTCCTTACGAGAACATTACTTAATAAAATCAATGCAGCACAGCCAGGTCATGTTAAGCAGCCATCACCAAAAGCTGGATCCACCCATCCCGTTACAAGGCCCAGGGAAGCAAGGCCAGTGTGCCAGCAGAGACACAGCACACTCCTCTTGCCGCTCCCATCACATCTGCCCGTGCAAGGCAAGACAACTCCCCGCTGAAGGAAGGAACACGCTAGACTGTTTTGCTTGCAGTTCACCTCATCAGTCATAAAACACCTACCACAAGCAGTTACTAAATGGTGTGAGCAGCTGTTTAACTGTTTCCTGCCTACAATTCAGTTTTTCTTCAAGTAAACTCTCAACTGCTCCAAACAAGAAAATCCAAACGAAGATGCCCCACCCTTCACTGAAACCACACCAGTTCATCTCATATGCATTGTCTGTTCAGACCCTGACGTGATCATCTGCAGGGCATGCCTGTGTTTTCCTTGCTAGCCCTGGGGGTTTGTGTATCATCATTATGTAGTCTCTGTGGCTGGACAGATGGATCCAGTCCTGGTCACAGTGACACACTATTTGAAATCCTCAGCCCCCCTCATGTTGCCCAACCTTATCAAGTCCATACAAAGTAATATATCGGCTTATTACATTAAAGGCCCATGGGCTCTCTCCACAGGTGTGCTGTGCTGCCTCCCTCCTGCTCCTTCAGGAAAAAAAAGCAGAGCCATTATCTAACATGAGTGACTTTCCCTAGGACAGCTTCCCCCTCTGAAGTCACATAAGGCCACCATGGTGGTTCCAGACCAGCTCCAGTTTCCCCAGCAGGTCAGTCAAGGATGCAGCCCAGGATACGGGGGCAGGACAGGGGCTGAGCAGCCCACTCCCAGTAATGGCACAGAGGTTCATTGATGGGGGCTATATCAGAACTGTGCAGCCGTCTCACATGACAAGTAGCATATTCATGGTGTGAAAAACAAATTGACAAGCAAGCCCAGGGGATGCATGTTAGACCTCAGGTTGGAACAGCACCTGATCCTCAGCAGCCACCTGGGAAAATCCATTCTCAGGAAAAAACAAGTGCCCTCTGACACACCCTCTACCCACCTGTTCCTTCTCACAGGCATCTGGTCACACTGGAGTCTGGGATCTCTACCAGAGACACTCATTCAGCTGGTCCTGTCAGAGTGTGGCACCAATGCCCTGGTCAGTGCTCAGGCTTCCAGGGATCCATGATGGAAGTAGTCAAGTGGAAGCAATTCCGAGAGTCACTCACTCCCAAGGAGTGGCAGTGAACAGCAGCAGCCACACACAATTATTACCTTACTGGGAAGACTCCAGAGTGAATGAGATCCATATACTGACCAGCAAACCAGCCTGAAAGATTAGTGAGTGCTTGGAGCAGCTGTGTAGGATTTGCAATGAAGGGACCACCTGCTAAGGAACCAGCATCTCCCACATGCAGAAAATCTGCTTCCAAACTGAGTTTAGTAACATCTTAGACGTCAAATGATCCATGCTGGAACACTGCTGATACGGGCACTCTGACCTGGACAACATGCAAGACAAACCCTTACACTACCCTTTTTGAGGACGGGGACTGTTCCATGTGTACATGCTTTTGCCTAGGGCTACTCAAACATATTGGTCAGGTCTGATGCAAATGGCAAGTCCTGCCTAGACTGCACCAGGCAAGCCAGACACCTCTCCCTCACTCCTGTCAGCAGCCCTGTGTTTCTCTCCAAAGGCCAAACCTCTCTGGGCTATCCAGGAGGTGACCACAGAGATGCAGCACCCGCTGTCTCAGGGGAGCCAAGTTCTGTCCTGCCCAGACAGACATGGACAGAATTCTCTACCCACCAGTTTACACACTACTCAATGATCCAGGCAGACTGTCTTTACTCCCTGGGAAATTTGGTAGTCTTGGAAGAGAGGTAGACAAAAAGCCTGCAGCGGTGACTAATTAAATTTTGAAAAACACATAGCCAAGCCATACACCTATCCCAAAACCGCTGCAACTGCAGGAGCATACAGCATGAGCTTTAGGGCAGCTACCTGGAGCACAGCTAGTAATAGACCCTTGGCAATAATGCTCACCAAAGGTTAGTCAGCACAGATATTCATCCAGTTTCGGTGACAGGTTTCACTGCTCTGAGGTCAGGTGCCGCTGATGCCTGTTGTGGTACATCCTCCCACCCACAGCTGCCGTGGCAAGGTTCGACCTTGAATCACAATCTACATATCAGTACATGTGTTCACACAAAGAGCTGGAAGCGTTGGAGGATTTTATTAGGAAGAGCTGAACTTCAAAGCCAGAGGTACAGTACAAATTTGTTGCATTCTCTATTCATGGAGCTCATTCAGGAGCAAGAAGGGCAGCCTCGGGGGAAACCCCAGATTTGCATCTGCACCAAGACTCTCCTTTTGACTGATGTTAAGAGTGCTCTGAACCTTCTGTGGAAGGAGAAACATAAACTGGGCAGAGGAAACAGATCCACAATGGGAAAAAATTTGGAAATTTCCTAGTTCACTCTGAAAAGTCCTTAGTGTATCATTCATGGTCACTTCCTAGCAGCTGACAACAGGACTACTTTTCACAGCTACCTTTTGACAACCCTTCAGAAGTAATCCATGATCCCTGAGTGGCTGCAGACCACAGATCACAGCACTTGTATTTGAGTATATGGCCTAAATTCAAGACAGGTGATGAAAAATCAACAGTCCAGCCCAAATTATGCCTATTTCAAAACCTGTCATACAGGAAAGTACAAATTTGCTTTTTTCACCAGCAATTCTACGCAACAAGATATATCACTTAGAGATACTCAACCACATTTTATACTAAAAGTGAGCAATGGATAACAATAGAGAGAAACTCCATCTCAGCATGTGGCCTTCATTAACACAGCGAGAAACTCTCCAAGAAGTTCCAACTGAATCACAAAGTCTCTCCCAAGATATGCAAACAGCATTTAAGTAAAGACTAGTTCCATTAAATAACCCACACAGCTAAACTCCTTCATGGAATAGGCATGAAGTTCTGCAGATTCTCCAACATTACATAGTAAGGATCTGCTCTGACATGCAAGCCGAGGACTACAACTTCAGCTCCCTGAACAAAATAAATCCCTGTTAACCATAGAGAAACTGATACGTATAATTAAAAGCTGGTTAGTATTACAATATTTCTCCTAAGGCAGGGAACGTAGTTCAGCAATTTCCTCTTTTAATCTAAACCAGCTAATAGCTGGCAGCCCGGGCAGAGGAGGACAGACTAGTGGAGAGAAAGCTGTGGCAGAAGTCATTCTACCAGACTTCACAAAAGCAAGCTCCAAGTTTCATCTAACAAAGGGAGAGAAAGAAGGTGCAGCATCCACATAGGCTTTACCTTGCACAAGAACTTCCTGCACAGAACAGCAGTAAGAATCTCACCTCTTGTTTCTACAAGCAAAGTTCTCAGCTCTTGCTGCTGGCTGAGTTGACAGTCGGAAGAACTGCTACATGGAAAACGCCAGGATAAACAGGTCTTCACAGTACTTCTTACTTGCACCCTGCCATCACTGCCAATAGCAGTTTTTCTGGTGTTTGAGCTCCAATTGCAGTGAAATCCTAATCAATCCCTTAAGTGAACATGAAGCAATGTTTCTTCCCAAACAAGGGTCTCTGCCATTCTTCAATACAGACCTACATTTCCCTCAACCGCACAAATCTTACATCACTCTAGTCAGTGTTGTTCCAAGCTGTTGACAGAAAAGAAGTGCTGACTCCTAAATAGAAGTGACTGGAAACTCCTCAGGACTGAGTATCTAAGATTAGAAATAGGTGTAAGAGCAGAGTGATCAGACCACCACCAAAGTACTGATGCACACAGGTGGCTAGGAGATTATTTGTATTTTGAGGTCTCAGATTTGCAATATCTCATCTCAGCCCACTGCGTCAGTTTAAGTACAAAACCTTCCTAAAAAATAAGGGCTAGCAGATAACTTCTTGTTAGAACTGCATAAAAAACAACACTACTTTGGAAAACAGCAGCAATAGCTTGTCTGTCAGAGCAGCACACAGGGAGGATGTTATTCCACTGTTGCTCAGGACTCTATCCAGACAGAGACATAGAGGTTAAAATGAACTGTAAATAAAGAAGTTGAGCATTGACTAAACTTCCTCCAAGTGCAGGAGCAGGGACGGGTCGATGTCAGGTACAGCAAACACTCGGGAGTGACCTGGTCACATTCCTTAGGCCCAGAAGAGCAGCAAAGCTATAGTAAAAAGCAGAACGAACTCCTCTTCACACGGGGTTAGACGACACACACTTATTCCGACAGCTAAACACCCAAGTGCTTCCTACACGCCGCTCTCCCGCATGAACAGCGTTTGTTCTGGTGTCAGACTGTGTGTTAGCAGAGACCCCGAGCAGGTTCACACTGGGCAGTAACACATGGCCAGGCCGGGCCGAGAGCTGGCACTGCCCCGTGGGCTTCGGGGGGACACAGGGCCCGTGTCCGGCCGCAGCAAAGGGCCGGGCTCCTGCCCAGCAGGGGGAACTCCACTGGGCCACACACACCCTACTTTCCCGGGACCTGCCCCACCGGGGCCTGCATCACCCACCCCTCGCCCAGGGAGCCCTCAGAAACCTCAACACAGCCCCTCCTGCTGCAGAGCCGCCGTCCCACGACCCCTCCCCAGCTGCCAGCCCATCCTCGTCCGGGGGCGCCCCGCACACCCCTCCCGGGCACCCCCAGCGCCTCACACCGAGCCCCGGGCACGGCCCCCTCCCCCGGCCCCGCCGGTGCTGCCCCCGCAGGCTCCCCCGGCCCCCTCCAGGCCGCCTCACCAGTACTTGATGATGGCGGTGACCTGCAGCGGGTTGGGCTGGTCGGGGTAGAGGCGCCGGCACTCGCCGTAGATACCGTGCAGCCCCGGCGGGAACAGCGACGGGAACGACCCGGACCCGGACCCCGAGCCTGAGCCTGAGCCTGAGCCTGAGCCCGAGCCCGAGCCCGGCCCGCCCGCGGGGGGGCCCCCGCCCGGCCGCACGCCCTCCATGTCCCGGAGGCGGCTGGTCCCGGCCCGTCCCGGCGGATCCCGGCTGGTCCCGGCCGCGGTGCCGCTCGCTCCCGGTGCCGGTGACCCCTCCCGGTGCCGCTGCGCGCCCGGCCCGGCCCGGCCCAAGCGGCTGCGCGGGGCCGCGGGGAGGGGCGGGGCCTGCGCCCGGGCGGCGTGACTGACAGTGCGGTTCCGCCAATGGCGACCCGCGACTCGGAGGGGGCGTGGTCTGCTGCCGGGCGGTGTGATTGACAGCACCGCCCCTCCAATGGAGACGCGCGATTCGAAGGAGGCGGGGCCTGCGGCCGGGCGGTGTGATTGACAGCGCGGCTCCGCCAATGGCGGCGCGCGATTCGGAGGGAGCGGCCGAGCCGCTTCCCCCGCCCGCACGCCACGCCGCGAGCGCGCCCCCTAGCGGTGGCGAGGGGCACCGCGACGGGGGGTGTTGGTTGGTGGGCGTGGCGTTCGATGATGGGCGTGTTCATTACTGATGGGCGGGGCTATCAGAGGTGGGCGGTGTCATTACATGTGGCCGGGGCTATTCTTGGTGCGAAGGTGCCAGGGGAGGTTTAGATTGGATATTTGAAAAATATTCTTCACCCAGAGAGTGACTGAGCAGTGGAACAGGCTCCCCAGGGCAGTGGTCACAGCACCAAGCCTGGCAGAGTTGTTTGGACATGTCACATGGTGTGACTCCTGGGGATGGTCCTGTGCTGGGCTGAGAGTTGGACTCCATGATCCTTGTGGGTCTCTTCCAACTCAGTATATTCTCTGATTCTGTGGTTGTCTGCTTGGGCTAAAGGCAGGAACGACAGGAGAAAAGGGCATCTGTAGGAGAGATATGGGATAGGACAGCTGAGCTCTGAATCAGCCTTCAGCTGCATGGAAGATCATCTTAATGAATTTCAAGACACAGTGTTCCAGTTCTCAATTATTCCAAGTGCTTTTAGAACACGTAGTCAGCCCATGGAAAATGACAGGGAATATATCGTTCAATACTGAAACGGCTGTGATATGCATTCTTTGTGCCAGCACTTCTTTTGTGGTCACCAGTGCTTCAAAAAACACAAAGAAACTGGTATTTCTTGAAGGAAACAGATGTGTTATAACCAGGCGACTGTGGGGGCAATCCCATGAAACTATGAGACAATAAAACACTTTCCTGAGTCATAGATCCCCTTCACAGAAATGTTTCCTTAATCACAGATCCCCTCTACAGAACTTGATAGAATCACTTCTTTCTCGTTTTCTGTTAGAAAAAAGTAGGGGGAGAAAATCTATTAAGAATAAACCAGCCAACTGCGACGCAGCGTTTTTGGCGGAAGTGCCCAGTCCACCCCTGGACTGTAACATCCAGCGGTTTCCCGGCCGTGGATGTGTCCGCAGCATTCCCTTTCCCCTAACTCCGCCTCCCGGCGCGGGACTACACCTCCCAGCATGCCCCGCTCCCGGAATGACGCCAAGGCGTGCGCGACGCGTCGCCGGACTACAACTCCCGGCATGCCCCGCGACCGGGGAATACATCACCCAGGCGGCGCCGCGCCCCCGCTCCGCGCATGCGCCGCCGAGGGCTGGGCTGTTGCTCCCTGACGGGCGGCTGCGGCGGGTCCTCGCCATGGAGTCCTACGACGTGATAGCGAACCAGCCCGTCGTGATAGACAACGTGAGTGCGGGCGGCCGCGCGTCCCGGGAGCGTGGGGAGCGGGGAGGGCGCGCTATCCCTTTGTCATCGGGGCCGACCGCGCCCCGCCCGCCGCCGCCCCCCCCTCCGCCGGCGCGGCCGCCGCCTCCGGCCCTCACACTGCGCCCTCGGGGGGCGGGGCCGCCGCGGCTCGGCGCGCCGCGATTGGCTGGCGCGGCTGTCTGTCACCCGCGGCCGGGCCGGGCCCCGCGCTGGGGGGCGCAGCCCCCGCGGCGCCGCCGGGTGGCACGGGCGGGGCGGGGCGACGCGCCCCCATTGGCTGTAGAGGCTGTCAATCAGCGCGCCGTCCTGCCGGGAGGGGCGGGGCTGCCGCGCTGCTCCCGCGGCCATTGGCTGACGGGGCTGTCAGTCAGGTGGGGCTGCCCCGCCCCTGCCCGCCGCTTTGTGCCGGGGGGACAATGCGGGGGCCGCGCCGGGCCGGGCCGGGCTGAGCTCCGGCCCTAAGACGGGACGGGACACGGGCGCGGTCCCGCCGGGCTCCCGGCACGCCTTGGGTGGGCCCTCTGTGGGTCCCCGCATCTCCCTTGGCCCGTGCGGGACATGGAGCCCTGCAGTCGGGCCCCCATCGCAGGCCCAGTGAGGGGGGAATGCATCCCCAGCACTGCAGCTCCTCCAGTGCGTTGAGCACAGTGGTCCCAGCAAGGGAGTGACTTTGCAGGCCTTGGAATGTCGCTCCTGAAGGCTCCACTCTCAGCCCGGGTTGCATCAGCTGTAATTTGACAGCGTGGTGTGGTGTTGCAGATGGCTGGTCCAAGCTGCTGATGCTGCTCATCAGCACAAAGCAGGCCCGCACCTGTGTGGGCAGTAGCTCAGCTGGAGGTGAATGACACTGATTCCATGCCTAAGTACTTCCAGGTCCAGTTCTGATTTGCCCCATCCAAGCCGGCCTTCTAGGATGAAGGACCATCCAGGAAGGGGTGGGAGGGCGTATCTTGGAGGGAGCCTCCTCCAGTGTAGTGAGTCACAAATCCATGCTCCTCCCTTCTGACCTCTACTGCCAGGGATTCAGAGTTTGTTGTTTTGAAGGGTCAATATTGTGCTCCCTTCTTTTTCCAAAAGCTTAATTTCTACTGAATCTTTTTGCTGGATGACATGTGGGCCTGCTAACCTGGCACTTCTCAACTTATTGCTTTATCTCCCTGTAATGTGAATGATTGTAGGTATTCTCAGATCGAGTCAGTTATTCTTCTGATCCCTTCTTTATTATTGATCCCAATTTTCTCTCTACGCATTGACCTCTCTGATACAGCTTTGGCTTTGCTTCTTTCCTTGGAATCACAGTAGAGAGATTTAGCTTTGATATTGAAGGAAAGCATCTAATAAAAAATATGACTAAGCAGTAGAATTGACCATGTTGAGAAAAATCATAGGAGATATTAAAGAATGTGTTAGGTTGATTGTTCTTAGAAATGACTGGAGCAGCACCAATCTTGCTGTGTTGTTGAGTGACTAGCTGACTGTTAAAGTTATTTCTAGGTGTTCTGGTGTTGTGAGGATGAGTTTGTGGAGCTACAGTCATATAGTAACAGCCTATATCTAAATTCAGCGTGTCCTTTTGTTTAGCACAGTGATTGCCACCCCTGCATCAGACCTGAGGAAGGGGTTATGTGCCTGCAGTTGACTCTGTTTCTCATGTCATTTTATCAGCTGGTCTTATAAAAGCCAATTCTTCCTCTTGCCTCCCTGATTAACGAGCTCCCCGCCTTCCCCTCCCTGCACAAGAAGCAGAATGGAGCAGTTGTTGTGACATTTGCCTCAAGCGCTGGCAGGCTGTGGGCTGAGGGGCCTCGTGGTGACACTGCATTTTTGGTACTCTTTGGAGTTCAGACAGGGCGGGCAGAGGGGCTGCACAGAGCAGGTACTGCTGTTCTCATGGCTGTTCCATTACTGCTGCTTCTCAGGCAGGTGTGTGTGTGTGTGTGTGTGTGTGTGGGAGGGTGGGGAGGGGAAAACGAGATACTGAACTTGTGAAGGAGCCTGACTTCCAAGTCCCAGCTGTGCTCTGGTGTCTGAGTGTATTCCAAAAGGACATTAAAGGATGTAGCTAAAAACTCAACAAGGAGGGTTTTTTCTTACCAAACAGTGCTCTCAGCCAGATGTTTTCAGCAGAGAGAGTTTTGTAATATACAGTGAGAAGTTGGAACTATACCTCAGCACAACCTTAATGCTTTTCATTGTCTAATTCTTAAGAGTAGTGTTCTTGTGTTGCAGTCTAAGAAGGTCTCTCTGAATGGTCTGGGAGCCCAGCTGAACATAATACACATATAGATAGTTCTGAGGGGGCCTAAGAAAGTGCAAATTCCTTGACCTCTTGTTTACATAAAAATTTGGCTTTGTAGTCTGAGTGGTGGTATTTTAAGCAGCTGAGCTGTCGGTAAGGGCCATTGTCTCTTTGGTTTGTTTTTGATCTTAAAAAATCTGTATCTAATAAAAGAGTTTTACAACAATATGAAACGTGCACTCTCCATAGAAAGTGCTACGCAACAGATTGACTCTTGGTGATTTCCATTTAAATTTGACTCCTAAATGCATCAAGATGAGTGAATCTGTAACTGACTGGCTACAGAGCCAGCAGATGAGGCATGTTCAGTTACTTCATGGTACTCATAAGAGTTTTCCATTAATTTATCTTCCTTGACCTTTACATTTTACATCTAGTTTTTCTTCTTTTATTCTTTTGCTCAGATTAAAAGAAAGGAATAAATAATAAAAAATTGGATGAAAGCCCATCCAGGATAGCTACTGGTAAAAGTATACTAATTTGTAAATTTTCTTTTAAGTTTTAATAAATAAATTAGGTTTGTAGCAGAAGGAGAGATGCATGGTTTTTTTTCTTTTTTGAAACAAAGATGGAAAACCAGATTCTGAAACCTTCTGAATCAGGGTTATTTCAAAATTTAAATGTTTTCCTCTGATTGTGTAGGAATCTCAAATTGGTCTATAATAAACAGATTTACACGCATATCTTCAAAGAAGTAAAATGTTTTCAAGAAAAATTGAATAGGTCAGAAAGTACTGTCAGATCTTTGTAGTGAGGAGATAGCAAACAGCTGTGCTTCATTTATTCCCAGGCACTTGGAAGCACAACTGTGTTGAAGTCCCATCCTACTGGCACATTCAAAGCAGTCACTCCTCTTTGACTCCAAGTAGGAGTTCTGAACTACCAACACATTCAGTCAACTTTGAACTTCAGTATGTAAATTTTAAAATGCATAACTTGCTGTGAGTCTCACTAGGACACACTGGGTAATTTTTGGCCTGGCATAAGGAAGTTTCAATCTCTAAGTTAAAATAGGAGCGTCATTGTTTCCCTGAAACCAGTTCCTAGCAGCAGACTGTGCTGGCAGCAAGATCAGTCATTATCTTGAATAAAATATTCAAGAACTGCAATATTCTGATGTGGTTATGTTACTGCATTTGATTCAGCTTGTTTGCTCTGAGACTTGACAAAGGATGGTATTCTTTCCCAGGTAGGGAGTTGTTTATAAGCTATGGTAAGAAAAATCAAAATAGTGGTTTTGTTTTATTCCTTGGTTCACTTTGAAGGGAATAGCCAGAAGAGAGCCTGTCTCAAGGAAAGTCTTTTTAACACTTTACAGGCCAATTTGTCACACTGTTATCAGTTAAAGCAGACCTTGGGATGCAACTGAAGTGGAGTCCCTCTTGCCAGGAGGGAGTGGTCTTGCTCAGGTGCCCAGCTTGGGTATGCTCCTGGGGTCAGCCTAGCTGCAGGTGTTTACCAGGAAACAAGGAGTCAAGCAATCGACCTTTCACATGCTTTATAACTAGCTAGATCTGGTTTGCAGAGTGTTTCTGACACTCACCTCCTACAGATGTGTCCTGGCAAATCTGACTCTGGTGGTTTCAAGGCAGGAGCGCCCGGGCTCTTGTGGCAGAGCCCACGTGCTCAGTGCAGAGCCCGGCATCCCACTGAAAATGCTGATGGAAGTAGCTTGGCAATAAGGCTCTGGACTGTGAACAGGAGAGGCTGGGGCCACCCCGCATTCCTTTCTGCTGAGCCTGCTCTGGCTGGTAACCTCTGGCACTGGGACGGGTCAAACTGCTGCAGCCAAGGCTTGTCTGGCAGAGCACTGAGCAACTCATCTGGCCTCAGCCTCCAAGTGAAAATGGTGATGCTGACCCATGCAGAGAGATGGTGAGAAGCAGACAGCTATGGAGAAGCTGCATTGCTACTAATTTTAAAATACTGTGGGGCAGCCAAAATGTCTTTTGGCCTCAAAACAGAGCAGTCCTGCTGCAGAGCCCTTGAGAGTGAACAGGCACTTTACAGGTCACAGCTTTCAGTGCAAACTCACACACTTTGCTCCCAGTATGGGATAAAGCAGAACTGCTTCTCTTTCTGCAGAAGAGCTTCCTCCCATGGTAGTCTGGGATTAACAGTGAAATGGCTTATCCGAGGAGATCCTATGAAAATCCGCTCCTTAGCGAAACTTGGGTGTTCCTGCAAGCTGTTCATTGTTTCAAGATGTCATTCCCTTGTGCAGGGAGAGGAAATGGAGGAGGGGAAGGAGTCAGCACAGATCCAAGTTGATGATGGGGTTCCCAGGGTGCTTCCGGACAGGGACGGGAGCTGTGGGGCCAGATGCCTGGCACTGACTCCCTGCCAGGGCCTGGCTGCAGTTGTTCATACCCTCTCTGTGTTTGCTGCTTTGAATGTTGCAGAAGGCTCTTTGAATTTGTGCCTTACTGACTGCCATACCTCATCTCTTCCTCCTAGTTCCTTATGAACAAGCCATATCCCGTCAGCTGCACTTCCTGCCTCCAGCCTTTTCACTTGCAGTCCGACTAGCACCTTTGTCCTTTCCAGGCACCAGTCTTGGTTGGTTTCCAGTGTCTTTTCTGATCACGTTTTTGTGACCTGCCTCCTTAGTGTTAGCTGTTTTATCTGCCGCTTGATCTTCTTTTCCCTAGTCTCCGCACCAACCTGTTTCCCACAGTCCCTTCTTACTTTTCTCTCTGAATTTATCCACCCTGCCTCCATCCTTTCGAAGTTCTACTTCTAAGAGGCCTGTAGCCTTCATCTTCACAGTGCCCCCTGCAGCTGGCAGGGTGCAGTTCCTCTTACTGTCTTTATGGAGTGCTCTTCTCCATCCAGAGAGTATCTGAGATTGATAGAAATTTGTGGAGCTTGGATTCAGCCTCCTGCACCCCTTGCAGTAGCACTGGGTAGAAAAATACTGGTCTGTACAGAGCAGTGTTCGGGTGTGTGTGCGGAACAGTACCAGGGCACAGGGTGGTTGTGCCCTGTGTGATATGTCATTACCTGTCACTCCCCCTCAGTGGCCAAGCTGTCCTGCTGGCACTTCCCATGCCCAACCTTGCCCGGAGAGTCAGTCACTGAGGAGCTTTATTCCTAGTAAAAAGGAGAGGATCTGGCAGTGCTGATGTACTTTGTTACTCTAAAACTTGTGAGGATAATGGAGTGAATGATAAGCTCATGCATCTGTCTCTTGCTCCCACAGGGCTCGGGTGTGATTAAAGCAGGTTTTGCAGGTGATCAAATACCAAAATACTGCTTTCCCAACTAGTAAGTATTGTGTTGGTCTTGGTGAGTTCTTAATACTGTGTACCAGTTCTTTGATACATAAAGGGGAGGAACGGTCCAGTTTTGTAATTGGAGAAATGAGTTATTCTTTTCTGCCTGCTGCAAAGAAGCATCAGGTAGAGGAGATCTCTGCTATTAAGTACTATTAAGTTCTACTAAGAGATTTTCAGGGGGAGATGCATACATCATAGAAAATGACTTATCACTTTGTCAGATTCAACACACAACCAAACCTGTAGGATCCTTTAGTCTGTAGACATAAGGAAAAGGACCTGGAAAAAGTCAAAGTTGGGATGAAAGGTTGAAGACCTCTGTATTTCTTTGGTGGTATGGTGTTTTGATTCCTGCCAGACTTCCTTGGAAGTTCTCTGAGAGTTTTGCCAAGATGAAGACTGCTGGATCAAGACCTCTGATTAATCACTGGCTTTTGTTTTCAATGGAATGGGTTTTTAATGAGTAATTTTTAGTTTGTGTTTTAAGCAGTATGATCTGTGTGGGGTGGTGGGACATGGGACTACAACTGTCTAATCTGAGAAGCCAGTGTGAGGTCAGGCAGGGCTCTGTGGATCTGTCAGCTCAGACGGTAGCTCAGTCTAGCCATGTTCATCCCAGGCATGGTTGGAACAGGTAAGTCCTGAGCCATCAGCAAAAATGTGGCCAGATTCAGCTGGCTTATGTCCTGCCATTTCAGAACTGTCTGCAGTCTGTTCTCTTTACCTCTGATTCTGAGATTGGCTTAGAGCAAACCTGGGTCAGTCTGCACCTTGTAGTTTCTCCAGACCCACCCATTGCTTTAGAAAGTTCTGGTTAGGACAGAAAGAAACACAGAGTATGTAATCCTTGGGTGCCCTCTGTAGAAGCACTTATACTCTTGTTTCTGTTCTAGTGTGGGCAGACCAAAGCACGTTCGTGTTATGGCTGGTGCTCTAGAAGGGGACATTTTCATTGGTCCAAAGGCAGAGGTAAGAACACTTGTACACTGCACTTCTCTGCATAGCTTAGTATGCTGCTGTAAGGAGGGGTTGTGTTTCCTTGGTATCAGTGTGTAGACCCGAAGGGCAGAACAGATTGTCACTTTTAAGTGTGTCCAAGGTGGAGTGGGAAGCATCATGAAATTCTTGTGCCAATCTGCTGACCACAGACCTTGTTCCCAAGACCTCCCATATCTCCCTTTTTTTTTTTCCCTATGCTACTTCTAGGTCTGAATCATTATATCCCCATCTCTTTGACTGGGAACTTTAGAAATTAACCCTACTTGGTTGCCTTTATCTCCCTGGTGTAGACAGGAGGCTTGCTTTCCACAGTCCTTTTTCTGTCTGCATATACTCATATAGTCTCACATTTCTTGTGAGCCCCCCAAAATGCATTCCCCAGTACCACTACCTTATGTTTTGTATCATGACTGGGCTGCTACTACAAAGGTACCATTTGGCAGGTGTGTGTGCGTTGGCTTGAAAAGACATTCCTACTTGGTATAAAAAGGCCTTGTCTAATCTTATAAATACTTCTCTGGGAGACATGTATGTGATTAATGTTGGGGATTTTCCCTATATGCTAGAGATAAGTTATCTTTTAGTGGAATCACACGTGAAATTGAGTCTGACATTAAATCACAGTAACAGTGCTCAGAAATGTGATTGTTTGAGTCTCTTGATGCTCTCATGTCCTTTCTGTTTGCTCAGGAGCACAGAGGTCTCCTTGCGATCCGATACCCGATGGAGCATGGCATTGTGAAGGACTGGAACGACATGGAGCGCATCTGGCAGTATGTGTATTCTAAAGACCAGCTTCAGACGTTCTCAGAGGAGGTGAGAGACCTCATTATGTAATGGCACAGCTGTCATTCAGTGCATGTGTGACACCAGGAGCCTTGGAACTCCAGGAAAGATTTGGGACTTTTCCTTTGCCCTTCTTTCTAAATGTGTGTCTGTTGTTAAATTAGGCTCTTTCACCTCTCAGGAGATACTGCACAAGAAGTTTAAGCAGAATTCCTCTCCTGATCTGATGTTCTGGCCTGACTGAAAATCTGCCTTTCACATTTGCCATTCACACTCTCTAATGATTCTGCTCTAGGCCAAGTGCTTCTAACTTTTCCTGTTCTGCCTGCACATCAGGCATATCCACTCAGCAGTGACATGATTTGAAGTGAGGAAGGAGAAAACCACAGTCCTGTGGTCTGTAAGGATCTGACCAAAAGATTATTACATGTTTGAGAGCATTATGAGTTCTATAATTGGAGTGGCAATATTTCTGTCTGCTTGTACTAAGACCATATGTCTTCATCCTTTCTTAGAGTTTGTGTATTTTGGCTAATCTGGCTGACTTTTGCCACTGAGAGTCTTGTTTGTCCTTCATGAAGCAGAGTTACTCACGTTTCCTAACACTTCTTTATAATTGGACCAGAATGCTGCTGGTCTTCCAACCTAATAGAGATTATTCACAGTCTAATACAGCTCAGGAGCTGAAATGATTCCTTTCTACCTGTCCTCTTGCACCAGTAGTTCTTAAAGTGAATAAAAAAGGAGAAATTTTCAGGAACACACCCCTAGCTGCCTCCTGGTCATTGCAGCACAGCTCCTTCTTCTCTTTACCAGCATCCTGTGCTGCTGACGGAAGCACCCCTAAACCCGCGCAAGAACAGAGAGCGTGCTGCTGAGGTGTTTTTTGAGACCTTCAATGTGCCAGCACTATTCATCTCCATGCAAGCTGTGCTTAGCCTGTAAGTGTCTTTTGTCTTTGATTTGTGTTTGTGGAATGTTGCCATGAAATCCATTCTTTCTCAGACCAAAAAAACCCTGTGAAAGACCTCACTGATGTCTGGCTTATCCCCTTTTCATGTAAGAGCTGAAACTCAGTTTCTGTAATAAAGAGTTTGCAGGAATTTGCTGAACTGTGATGAGAACTCGGTTTTTGATGGTTTTTTAGTCTCTGTTCATGTGAAATCTCTGCTCCTTGAGTCAAGCAGGGATATGCTGCATGCTTGGGCTCACTTTGAATGGCTTGTTCTGACCTGACCCGTTGTCCCTTTGTAGCTACGCGACTGGGAGGACTACAGGAGTGGTGCTGGACTCCGGGGATGGCGTTACACACGCAGTTCCCATCTATGAAGGCTTTGCCATGCCCCACTCCATCATGCGGATTGATATCGCTGGCCGCGATGTCTCACGCTTCCTGCGTCTCTATCTCCGGAAGGAGGGCTATGACTTCCACACCACCTCCGAGTTTGAGATTGTGAAGACCATCAAGGAGGTGATGCCCTGTCTTGTATCTGTTTATTCAAGGGGGAATTTATTCTCAAGGGAAGCTGTGGCTTGTGGAATTTGGTGGGAAATGCCAGCCTACCTAGCTCTGCACCTAACTCCATTATCTACCTGAGGGAATCTAGGGCCACTAAGATGATTAAAGGACTGGAGCATCTGTTGCATGAAAAAAGGCTGAGAGAGCTTGCACTGTTGAGCCACTAGATGAGCTGGTTGGGGAGTCTTATTAAATATCTGAAGGGAGGGTGCAGAGGAAACAGAGCAAGGCTCATTTCAGTGATGTCCAGTAACAGGATGAGATGCACAAACTGAAGAACAGGAGGTTTTGTCTGAACATAAACTTTGTAGTATGAGGGTGATCAAGTGCTGGCACGAGTTGTCCAGAGAGTTGTGGAGTCTCTATGCTTTGTGATATTCAAAAGCCACCTAGACATGGTTCCAGACAGCCTCCTTTAGGGGACCCTGCTTGAACAAGTGTGGTGGACAGGATGGCTTGCAGAGGTCTCTCGCAACCTCAGCTATCCTGTATTCTGGGAGACCTAGAGTCACGGTTACATTAATCCCTGCTGAGTGGCTGTTAACATGGAGGTGAAGATGGGCTGGTGGTTCAGAATCAATTGTGCATTTATCTGTGCTGCAGTTTCTCAGGATCTTATATCTTTCACTAGTGTTTGTTCACCCCTCAGGGCAAGGGTCTGCAAAATTTGTGGCAGGTAGGGACCACAAGTGGGATATTGCAGGGTATTTTACATGATGTAAGCACAAAATGTCTTTTCTCCAGGACAAACTGTTGTTGAAATCAGTCTCCCCAAAGGGATACATGAATTTTGATTATTAGTGAGAAAAATACTTAACCAGAGGCATGTGGGTTTACCCTTATCATCTCCCTCTCCCTGACTGTTTCCTCTCCAGCGTGCCTGCTACCTGTCAATAAACCCCCAGAAGGATGAGACTCTGGAGACTGAGAAGGCTCAGTACTACCTGCCAGATGGAAGCACTATTGAGGTTTGTAAGGACCACCCTTGGAGAATTCCTTGTATGAAGCACAGCATTTCCAGAGCAGCCTTCTCCCTAGTGATGGGAAATTTCATGTGGTGTTAGGTGGGAGATGATAGCTTTAAAAGACCAGAACTCATCCCAGCTGTTGACTGGACACTAAAATTTTTAGGGAAAGAAAATATTACTAGAAATCTCGCAACTTCTATTGGAAGTTCTGAGTAAGGATGCAGCATGACCATGAGCCATTTGAGTGTAGGCTCTGATCTAGCAAAACTTAATGCAAATCAAGTATGGAGTGTGGGTGGTTGTCAGCTCACTAAATTCAGCAGTGGTTTTATTTGTGGCTTTTGTCCTGCCTGGAACTGTTTGCTGTGCAGACACAGTTGCTTTGAAAAGTGAGTTAGGCACAGTCCTCAGAAGACTGAGTGCACTATATGATGGCTGAAGGAGAAGAAATACAGGTCTTACCTCCAGTGCCAGGGCTGGATTTGCTCCCTTTTTTGCCAGCAACCTGCTGTATGGAACTAAGCAAATTTCTTCATTTCTTGCATCTGCAAACTGGAAATGGTGTCCTTTGTAGGAGCAGGAGTCCGAACTGGCATTCACTTGGCATGTAATGATGCAGCATGAATATCCAGGAAACTTCATTACTCTGAAGTTTCACCCAAGAAAGGCAGGGCCAACTGCAAGCAGTGAACAGAGCCACACTTCTCTCTTCCCTCTGTGCTAACTTCTCCTTTTGCAGATTGGCCCTGCCCGTTTCCGAGCCCCAGAGCTCCTATTCCGGCCGGACCTGATAGGGGAGGAATGTGAAGGACTCCATGAAGTGCTCGTTTTTGCCATTCAAAAGTCAGACATGGACCTGAGGCGAACACTGTTCTCCAACATCGTGCTGTCTGGAGGCTCCACGCTTTTCAAAGGTTCCTGCTTCTCTTCTTTCTCTGGGCTGTGATATACCTGATCACTTGCTTCCTTCTCATATGAAACTGGGAGGGTAACCCAAATCATCCAGCTTGTCCTGTGGGTTGAGGACTGTGGGAATTCTACTCTCTCAGGGCAGTTACCGTCTGATCTTCTGAGTCCTAATCACACCCTTCTGGGTATGCAAGACACCTCTGCTCTCCTACATCGCTTCCTGGACTTCAAAGGATTTTACTGTTTTCCTCCAATGACTCTGCCTGTGTCAGGACTGAATAGCTGTGTTCATTCCTGCTGCTGTAGCTCAGGATATTTGAGACTAGGTACCTGAAAGGCTATTGCATCTCCTAAGGTTCCTTTAGGTCTGTGGTATGTGGGAGAGTCCAGAAGTCCTGGTCCTGCATGAAACATCAGCTATGTGTGTTTAGAAAGATTTCTGCCCATCCTCTCAGGGCTCAGCTGGAACTCGACCTAAAGATACATTCTGCCAGAACCCATCAGTCTGTTATCCACAGGTTGACATCTCCAAATATGTCCTGGTCTTCCCATTCAGCCCCCTGTACAAATGGGCTAGACGCAGGAGGAATGCCTAGGAAAGGCGGAGGTCCTAGTAAAAACCTTTTTTGCTTGACAATAGAGTCCATTGTGCCAGTGTTTGAGGTCTCAGTGAGACAAAATCTTGTTATCTCACTGACTGGGTTATGTGCCTCACCAGACTAGTCTCTTTGTAAGATCTGGAGGGGAATATTTGAATAGGGCTACATAGGACATGTCCACATTGTTAGTGGATGGAATCTGGGATTTTGCCAAGGTGCTCACACTACACATTTTCTGTCTTTTGTAGGCTTTGGTGACAGGCTGTTGAGCGAAGTGAAGAAACTAGCTCCGAAGGACGTCAAAATAAGGGTAGGAGCAATCTCATTGATTATCACTTAATACCTGTGTTGTTCTGTGACCTTCAAAGAACCTCGCAGCTGCCATTCACTACAGACAAGTGACTTTCCTTGGACAGCCCAACAATTTGCTGTTGTGATGAAAACCAGTTTGCTTTCATCACTGAGAAGGTGTCTCCTCTGACAACATCACCCCTGTCCAGGATTGTGGACCACAGTGGCTCTTTTGGGAGGACTGCCAGGTGTCTTTGGGAGAGATCATATCTGTGTTTGTCAGGTGTTGGCTGGAATGAAGTGGGGGCAGTGTGCCAGGGAGAGCAGACTGAAGCTTGGGAAGGTACTGACTGATTCTCTCTTTCTCCCAGATATCGGCTCCTCAGGAGAGATTGTATTCCACGTGGATTGGGTATGTACTGCACAGTGACATGTGTTGCTGTGGGATGGGACTGGGGAGAGGCAGCCCATCATCTCCGATACTGTTGTCCCTCCTGGTGCTGTGTGTCAGGAGGGTTTCATGGCTCAGTTGGGTGATTCTCGGTGTGTTCTGGAGCAGCAGTCAGCAGGAAGGGGGCAGCTGGTGCCAGGCTGTCTAGTGCCAGCATGTTTGAGGATAGCAGGAGAGGGAGTGACTGTCTAGACAGCATTCTTCTTGTAGGTCACTGTGAACCTCAGCACCTTTCTGACATGGGGAATTGTCATGGTAGAAACAGCCCATCTCTGCAGAGATACGAGAGTGCCCCCAACATTTTCCTTTAACCCATAACATGCCTGTCTCTCCCCAGTGGCTCTATCCTGGCCTCTCTGGACACCTTTAAGAAAATGTGGGTTTCGAAAAAGGAATATGAAGAAGATGGAGCTCGTGCCATCCACCGGAAAACCTTCTAGCCCTGGGACCTGTCCTCAGTCTCCTCCGAAGACTCACTTAAACTCGCTTTTCTGAGTCTGAGTGTCTGAGAGCTGCCTGTGTGTGTGTGTGTGCGCCAGCATGCCCCGATGTCACTGAGCAAAGACGACAGCAGCAGGAGGGTTGTATTAGTACTACTAACTTTTTTATTTTATTTTTTTGGTTTTTTTTTTTTTTTGTTGTTGTTTTCTTTTTTTTTTCTAATGGAAAGGAGAAAATACCAATCTGAATTTCTCCAGAACGGCCCATTCCTTTTTCATTTCAGTCCTTTATTTTCTGTATCACAGTCACATCCGTCACTGTAAAACAAACAAGCAAAAACAAAGGGAACAGCTTATAGAAACTGCCTGGCAAGCCAGAAGGGAGCCAACCACTGCAGACTGCTCGTGCAGGCATTAGTCAGCCCGACTGCAATGCCTGGATTGTCTGGAAACACATAGCTGAGACCCCATAGCTACTTCCTTCTTTAGCAGTGTCTTCACCATCAGTAGGTTGTTGAAGTTGTTTTTAATATATTTTTTATTAAGAGAAAGCACATTCTTAACAGTTAAGCCCATTTGCCCCCACCGTTTTTGGTGTGTGAGTGCGAGTATGTGTGTGTAACTTCTTAGCCTGATGTGGGGTCTGCACCACAGCTGGAGAAGTTGGTGATAGGACTTAGTTTGTATTGCATGGAGTAGAACAAAGCAAATCTAATCAGCTATCGTTGTACTAGACGGTTATTCTCTTGTACCTTGTTTTAAATACCTTTTCTCCTCTGGAAGCAAGTGCCCTGGAATGGGCGTGAAGGCACTTGTGTGTTCCCCCTCAACCTGCCAAGATTTACAGTGCTGACTTCTCGTGTTCTTTGTAAGAGTCGAGGCTGTTTCCCTCCTTCCTGCCATGTCAGGGCAAAGGGAGCATGTATTCACAGCCAGGCATAACTCTTGTGTACTTTATCCATTCTGGGGCAAAATAATAATTGGGAAGGTGCATTGTAATGTAAAAATTGTTTTATTTATTGAAATGTCTGAGGATATCTCAAATACTGACCACAGCACCTGGGAATTATGCTTTGGGTCTTCTTTGAACACTTGTTACCCAGCTGTTTGATGTTTGCACTGCGCACGGCACACACGCTTAGCGGAACAGCCAGCCCTGCACCACCACCCCTCGCTGTTCTCTGGGAACGCACCAAAGGAGAGGACAACAAACCACACCAGGAGGTTGGTGTGAGCGGCAGGTTTGTGAGCAGGAAGCTGTCCTGCTGGCTGTGTTCTGCTGCCCTGCGGTGCCTTTCTGCTCACCTGGTGGCTGCTTTGCTTCTACTGCTCTAACAGCCATAGGCAGCCTGCAGACCCGCTTGTGTTGGGGCATGCCACTGTTTCCCCTTTAGGTTTTTCTTGTGCATTATTTGGTGCTCTTGCCCCCCCATTGTTAGTTTTCTGCAGAACCTGGCAGTAGCAGTGGAGCTGGAGTTGCTCGGTGGCAGTTCCTGCCTGTTCCCCTCCTTTTTGTTCATCGCCAAACATCACCTTGGGGTTAGTCTTGAGTGTAGAAACTGGGTAAGAGCTGGAGGGATGCCACAGAGGTGAGGGAAAAGCCAGTGCAGTGCCCCAGCTGAGATGAATGTAAGCGGTAGCTGGTTGCCACTGCAGGAGCATTCTTGCAGCTCACCAGTGGGCTCAGAGAGGCTGTAGGCAGGTGGGTGTGGTGGTCTCTCCCAGCTGAGGCCAGGCTGCTTGTTCACCTACCCCCATAAGAGCAGACTTTTGTTAAGCAAGAGCTGTCATTGCTCAGCCTCCTGCTGGAAAATCAGTTCCATTCTTGCTGGTTTGCTGCAGCACACAGAGGGGAGGCAGCAAACCCCTCTTGGTTCCATTACCATGTGCCCCAGGCAGTGCCAGTGCTCTCTCCATCCCCCCAGCCTCTCTGCTGGCCTTGCTGCAGCGATGCTCCATTTTGTAACCTGCAGTGACCGGACAGAATGGTGCTGTCTCCGGTGTAGCGTTTGTTTGGTCTGCCTGACTGTTCCCTCGCACACTGTCCAAACCATGTTGCCTGGTGGTGCCCAGCATACTTAAATAAAATCATTCATATACAACCCTCAAGCCTGCTGGCCTCATCTTCCCCCATTTGCAATTTTAAGGAGGTAACTTGTGTTCTTCTTTTGCCTGTGCAGAATTGTTGCTGGTCAGACTCCAAAGGGATACCATCTCTGGTCCAGGATTGCATTTTTGACCTGAATAAGAACTTTCCTGGGCTGCAGCTGTGGTGGCCAAAGCTGCTCTCCCTCTGCAACCATTATCCCTGAGATCTCTCACTGCAGACGGAAGGGTGGGGCCAGGCAGTAAGGGCAGCCTGGGCTGAGCAGGGGATATGGCAGTGATGCCACTGCCATTGTGAGGAGACCTGTTGCCAGCCCGGGTGCTTGCAGAGAACTAACAGTGTCAAGCCGTGCTTGCAGGGCAGGCCCTGGGAAGGTGGCACAGTGCCCAGTCCTGTGACTGGCCCCAGCCTCTCCTCAGCAGCCACTGGTGTAGGAACAAGACAGACCTCACCCTGGGGCCTTCCAAAGCATAAGGGTAAGTGACACTTCCCCCCAAAAGGCAGGTGATACCCACCCCAGCACATGGATGCCCTCTGCCTCTTGTGGAAACAGCCAAGGCCCAGCACAGAGTTTTGTGGAGGGGAGCTCTCCCCTTGTCTCCACACAGCCACAGGTGTGTCCCCGCAGCACCACATGCACCTGGCCAGGTTAGAGCCACCAGCTAGAAGAGAATCATCAAGCAGTTCAGAAAAAGATCATCTTTAATTTATGAAATGAACAATCATTCTCAAACTTGGTTAGAAGTTTCACAAATAACTTATGATTGAACCATCAAGAGCTACAGAAGCCTCACGGCAGGAATGTTTTGGTCCAAGACAGAAGGCAGCTGTGTCCTGAGGCAAGATGGCAGGTTGGCAGGCTGAGACACCCCAGAGGGAACCTGGCACTAAAGCACATCCCTCAGTGTGCAACAGCTTTGAAACTGCCTGCCTACCCTTCTCCTCGTGCAGCAGGCAAACTTCAGAGCACACCCCTTCCACCTGCTCCCATACACATCACAGGCATTGAGGAGACACCACCTCACCTGAGGGACCCCTTTGGTGATTTCCTGTCCTATCTGCTCCCAGCCAAAACCAGGGAGACCAAAGCACCTGCTTTCCTCCTTGGATCCCTGTCTTGGTGGCCAGGTGACATGATTAAAAGGGGGCACTGCTTCAAGTGCAGAGGAGCTGAGGTGTCTGCCTCTCCCCACAGCAGTAAAATCCCAACCCTGTGACTGTCCAGCATTGTGTCAGACAGGCTCCAAAGAGGAACTGAAGGCACAAAAGCAAGACCTCTGGTGTCTCCTCCCAGCTGTGCTCTGCAAGAGGGGAGGGTGCTGGGCTGCCTCACCAGGTCACCTGGGATGGCCCTGGGCAGGGAGGCACTTCCATCGGCTGGGTTAGGGGCTGGTTCCCTGACCTTGGCCAGCATGGGAGGGAGCTCATGGCACAGCTGTGTGACAGCGCTGAGTGGAAGGGGCTGTGGAGGGGAGAGAAGGGATAAACACAGGCAGTGGGATGTCCACTGAGATGATCCAGCTCAAGGCTCTGAACTCAGTTCAAGCCCAGCACCTTTCCCAGGATAGCAACAAGGCCCACTGCAAGGCCACAAAGGAGGGAACCTCAGCATAAAACAAACACAGCCAGCAGACCCTGGCTGTGCAGGATATTGTCCTGGAAACAAGAAATGCCTAGGAGTGGATTTGGTCCAAGAACTGCAGCAGTGTATGTGGGAGGGTTGTACCAGTTACTGGGAAAGGCCTTTGGGGTCCTCTCATCCCTGCTCCTGCTGTTCTGCAATCAACCCCTCAGTCACTTGGTCCCTCAGGAGCCTCCCACTCCACTCCCCAAAGCTGCAAGGCTCTAGCAAGGAAGGACTCCCTGTGCAGTCTCCTCCTGCTCAGCCAGAGAGGCTGTGGCTCCCTGGGGCCCTGCCCAGGGCAGGGGAGCACACTGGGAACCTGTCTGCTCTAGCACACACTGCAGCCCAGCACTTCCTTGATGCAATGAGCAGCTCTCTGGGAGAGGCTGGGATAAAAATGTGTCCCAGGCCCCTCACATGCTGAACTTCTCTGCCTTCCCCATTGACCATCTCCTGGAAAGAGTAAACATTGGCACTACAGCATTTCACAGTTGAACCGCTTTCTCAGCCTGCCATCCCTGTGCTTCGCCTGCCTTCCGGCACCAGCCTGGAACCAGCAGCACCCTGGGGCCTCGGGCACCCCTAGATTGTTTTGACCTCTGGTGCTCGGCCTTGTGTCAGGCTCTGCCGCTGAGCCTTCACCATCTGTAGCCGCCTCCCATGCAGGCTGAACTGTGACCAGCTGAGGAGCTGCAGCAGCGCACACGTGATGGGCACAAAGACGAGGAGGTAAAAGCAGCCCTGGCGAAGAGCTGGCTCCAAGGCCACGGCAGACTCCAGTTTCGGTTGGGCACTCACCACGTTGCTTAGGGGGTTGCGCTGGAAGATGTCATAGCCTGGTGCCAGAGAAGAATTTGTGAGAGTGGGGACAGAGGGGATGGACCCTTGTCCATTCTCAGTGACTGGCTGTGGAGATGCAGTGACCAGGTACAGCTTATCAACTGGAAGAGCCTTCTGCACCCACCCAGGGGACAGGACACTGAACTCACAGGTCTGCCCTTTCCTGCCCTGCTGCTTTCCCCAGGAACATCCTTACCTGTGTATGCACAGAGCAGCCAGGTGCCGATCAGCGGGGCGAAGGTCTGGCCTGGCTTGGTGACCAGAGCCACCATCCCAAAGAGCAGGGCTGAGGCTGCCTGCTTCCTACGGTTCAGGACTAGATCCTCATCCACCAAGTCAGTGACCACCAGGTTGAGCAACTTACAGGTCCCTTCTGTGAACACACGGTTGCTGCAGAACAACAGGCAAAGCTCTGAGTAAGGTTATCAAGAAATGACAGGAGTAGGTGACAGATCAGAGAAAATGGAGAGAGGGTGAGAAAGGTTTCCCCCCACTTTAGATAGAATTTCAAAAGCCCAGGTTACAGGAGGGGAACACCACTAGCAATAAGCCTAACTGCAGCAACGCATTGGATCATTCCTGACCAGCCACATAGGCCTGGGAACAGGAGAGACCAGGTCAGGGCCTAATGAGCAGCTGCAGCACACACCGAGGGCTGTGGAGGAGGAGAGGAGCTCTCAGCAGCTGAAAAAGGCTGCTTCAGGCTGCTGTGAGCCCAGCTGGTCTGTGCCCTCCCAGATATTGCTGCCTCCCTCATAGCCAATGGATTCTGCAGTGACCCACCCCACATGCTGTCAGAGCTGGAAACCACATGGCTTCTGTGTCACCCCGGCTCCCATTCCCTGCCTCCCACCCCTCTCCTTAAAACAGGGACAAATTGTTTTGCTTCCCAGGTAGCAGAGGCCAGGGGAAGCAAGTGCTGTCTGCCCACCTGGCAATGAAGATGCAGAGCAGATACACCTGATCAGGTCCTGCCAGGAGCATGACAACACTCAGAGCCAGCTTCAGGAAGAAGAGTCCCCGCACCACAGCATAAACCCCACAGCGGCGGCAGAGTGACAGGAAGTAGAGGTTGTTGAGATGGGGGGCAATGTAGGAAACACCTGAACAGAGACAGAGGCACAGACAGCTCAATGGAGTTTCAGTTTCCACCACGGGCCCAGGTCTGATACCAAGAGTGAGAGAACAAGGCTGGCTATTGCCAGCAGGACTGTAAAACACATACAGAGCAATCCCCACACACATACAGAGGGCTGTAGCAGATTTGCTCTGTGGCACAGCATACACTTTCCTACAGAGGGAGGCCCTCTCCCATCAACCTCATGGGCAGCAAGGAAGAAAAGACTTGCCCAGTGTCATGCAGGGACTGTGACTCAGCCCTGGAGCAAAATGACAGGGACAGAACTGCCTGACCAGACCTGGACTGCATAGAACCCTCCCAGAGTAACTCTAGGACCACTGCCCATGTATCTGTCGCAGCCTAGAAATGGTCCATATGCTGTAGAGGGAAAGGAATTAAATTCAGGGCTGTGTTCCCTGCTGCATCCTGGGGACACTATGTGCAGCCTCTCATGCTCAGAGCTATACCTCCATGGAGTCTGGTGTCCAGCACACCAGGCCTGTCGTTACTAGAAGAGACCCCAGTTTATTTCTGTGCCCAGGAAGGAGAACTCCGAGGTCCCAGGGAAGCAGGTGGGCTGTGTGCATGTGTGAATCTCACAGCCCAGAGACCTGAATGGGAACACACCTCTCCCTAGAGGGAGTTTAGGAAGAGCAAACCCTGACTCAGGCCAGGTCCTACCTAACTCAGCTGCTCCCTCCAGTCCCACCTGAGACTCACCGAGCAGGAAGGATCCAGTAGAGACAGAGATCTGGTCTGACAGCAGGTGCTCCAGGAACAGAGGGAAGAAGTTGCTGTTAAAATGGCAGTGAAAAACCTGTGAAGGCAGCATGCAGATGAGCTGGTCAGCAGGAACGGCAGTGAGAGAGAACAGAAAAAGCTAACAGCCCTTTGGGCTCTGTTGTCCTAGAAGCCCCATGCCAAGGGACCATGCAGGATGGGCCTGGAGTACTTCAACAGCTTGGCTGTGGAGTTTCTGGCACTGTCAGCCGATATTGCAAAACTGCACTGCCCCCAGCCATTCCCACTGTGTGCCCAGGGTCAGCCCTGCTGCCCAGGCTCAGCTCGCACAGCACAGTGCTCCTGTGGCAGGCAGGGCCAGCAGGTGACAGCAATAACCACAAGACCTTGGGGAAACCAGCGGCACAGCAGGAGTAGGCAGCTGGCAGGACACATGGATAAGGCAGCAGCAAGGCTTGAACACAAAGACACAGACCAGCATCAAGAGCCTGCCTGAAGGGCACTGAGGGATCCCCAGGGAGCCGTGACTGCAGCACACAAAGCTGGGCAGGCTGCCGAAATTTGGTAGTAATCATTGAAGAGGATGAACAACAGAAATGGCAAAGCCAGCTGAGAGGTAGATCCAGCTGGACAGCGAGAACAGCGATGTGAGCCTCAGGAAAGTGGGAAGAAGGAGACTGTGCTGACAGCCACACCAGCTAAAAGCACTCCTAAACTCATTCTGAAACAGTCGGGCCCTGTGACTTCTCTGTACCTCAGGCTGCAGTGCTCAGCCAGCCCCCGTAATCCAGCCTACGCTGCAGAGAGAGAAAGGAGTTCTCCACAGCTTGCTCAGGAAGTATTCTCGGTCACAAGCAAGGAGAGTGGCTACCAGCTGCTGAATCAGCCAGCATGCACAGGAGGCTCCAAGAGCAAGGGGGTGCTGGAAACATCTCTGCCCTTCCTGGGGAACTCACATACTGCTGAATCACCGTGTCAAACAGCCAGAGCCATCGCTCATCCTCTGAATCCCAGCAATCACAGCATGTTGCTGCTGTGCCTACCTGGACAAGATTCATGCAGACAAACCAGAGGAAATTGCGATGCCGGGAGAGCTGCTGGAGATACTCTGCCAGGGTGATCCTCTTCTCCTCGGGGACAGAGAGTTTATCAATGTATAGCCTAAAGGGAAAGGAGAGGAAAAAAGCAACCATAAATCCCTTAAACCAGGAAGGACGGAGCCCCCAGCTCTTCCTGTGTAGTTGCAGAGCTGTCTTTCCTCAGCTCCCAACCCAACCTTTTCTCTTTCTGGACCAAACCAAAACAGTGGAGTCTACAACAGTTGCTTATTGCTAGCAAGAACCACAGGCAACAGGTCTCCCAAAGTACACCTGTCTTCCAAGTACAAAATTCACATTTCTGTCCTTAAACACATTTGCCTCTTATTAGCCATTCTGCTACTTACATGCTTCTCTTCCAGATCCCTGTGGTTAGCTCACCTGGCAGATCTCATCAGGATCTGCTGCTACTACAGCATAACGCTGGCAGCTCTGAACAAGAGATGACAAGAGAGGCAGCCCAAGGAAAAGCAAGGAGCTGAACAGGGAACATCAGCTGCGTTGTGGCCTAACAACAGCCCAGCCACTACCAGGCAGCTAAAGTGAGCAACAGGGCAAGACATTCACTTGTCCAGCTCCATAGGGAATGGGCAGAAAGGTGGTCTCATGCTTAAGCAGGAATGCTTTCATAAGCTACTTCTGACATTTTGCCACTCACAGGCTTCACTGGGAGTTCCAGATATTAACTCATTTCATGTTCCAAACACTGGATGGCCATATAGCAGATCAGGAATCTGCCTCCAGTTTGGGCCAGGGGTGTCACAAGATAGTTTTTTTTCTATTTTCAGAGGGCCTTCAGAGCCAGTGTGACAGAGCTCATCCTGGAAACTGTACCAACAGACAAGAACTACAGATGATCAACAAAAGTTTTCCTCATCCTGGATCGTCCCACACATTAGGTTTGCAGGTCTATGCCAGGCCTTTGCCCCTGCTGAGAACTTACTCTTTTAGGGTTGATTCCTGGTCCCATTTCACTTTCCCCTCAGCCTGAAACCGCTGTTGGAGCAGCTGTGTGGAGAGGGTAAAACCAACGACGGAGCAGAGGGCCAGCAGGACACAAAATATGCGAAAGGAAAAGAAGTCCTCCTTGTTCCACACTGCATAGGACATGAAGACAGAGAGGGAGCCTATGGCACTGAAGAGGGAGCAGTAGAAGTTGAGGCTAGTCCTGTCTTTTGCTGAAACAGCCAGGTCTGCAAGCAAGGCGTTGTGATGGAGGTCGACCATGGTGAGAAAGCTATCATACATGCAAAGGCAAAGAAGGAACTGCAAGCCAGGATGAGCCCAGGCAACCCAGAAAGCCAGAAAAGAGATGGCAAAGAGGGGGCCATTGTGGCTTAGTGCTCTGAGCCTCTTCAGAACCACTTCAGGGGAGGAAATCTCTGCTCCTGGCCTGCAACAGAAGGAAAAAAAGTGTTTTAGACACCTGGACAAAACCCTGCATGACCACATATTCTTCCTCTCTCAGGAAGTCATGCAAGTGACATAGACACAAATACAGCTTTTGCTCATGTAACAAGCACCCACATCAGATACCTTCTCAGCTAATGTGTGAATACATGGAAAATATGGGTTTAAGAAGGCCAAAAAGCATGAAGAAAAGAGATTTTTTTTTTTTTTCTCCAGAGCAAGGCTCTTCCTGACAGTACTATACTGTCTACGCTTAGCACAATGTAAATGATTTCAATTTTTTACTAGTTGCAGAAACCCACACTGTGATTTTCATTAAAATCTTGACGTAAATACACAAGAAATGCTAATGGCCAACAATGCAGAGCTGTCTATCCTCAGTTCCCATCCGAGGGAGTTTGGGAACAACTGGTCTGAGGCACTCCATGTGGAAAAAACTGTCCTCTTCCCCCTTGTGCTTCCCAAACCATACACAGACAGTCTCCAACACCCCACTAAGAGTCCTTCCTCAAACAGCAGGGGCTTGATATGTTACATGCCCGAATTTTAGGTTCTGCACCACTCATGATTGTTGAGGGTTAGGGTCACATCTACCCAATTAGGTGTGTGACTTTCTCTCTATAGCCAGGTACTGAAACAACCTTCATGAACTTCAAAGATGCCAAGAAAAGGGAGTATTTAAGAGCTCTATGCCCCAGAAATAATTTCCATGCCATCATTTTAAAGGTCCCAATTTCATATCATCTTCCCCAGAGAATAAACAACCTCCCAGCCCCTGCTGGAAGAGGAACTTCACTTACTGCTGTGTGCTTAGGAACACTCGGTCACTCAGCCAGCCAAACAGAGGGTCATTGAGGCTGTTCCAGATCAGAAACACTGTCTAGGAAAGAAAACAAGACAGTTAAACAAACCACGAGACAGATCCCACAAAGACTCAGTTCTGCCACTGAGGCAAGCAATGCTGAGCTGGCATAGCGAGCCACCAGTGGGAACTGTCCCAGCACACCTTTCCTGCCCCATCACTGCTACAATTCCCCTGCCTGGAGCAACTGGCAGTGAGGCCAGTGGTTTTCCCTGCCTGTGAAACACTGCAATGTCCTCATAGGAGAGGCAGTCTTAAGAACAAAGTTTGTGGATTTTCTATCCCAGCTTGTTCTGTCTTTATGAAAGTGGGAAAAACTGAAAAGCCCAAGTTAGCACTTAGAAGGCTCCCTCACTCCCCCTCCAAAGGGGAACACTGCTGTTATATCTAACACTTCTAGCAAAGAGCAGGCCTGCTTTCAGGATTTCCTACTTAAGAGGGCAAAAACTTATGGAAAAGACTAACCTCTCCTATCCAAAAGGACAGTTTATCAATCTTGTAAACAGAGACAAAGGTGTCCACGTAGTACAGGAGGAACACGTTGTGCAAAATGGAAACAAACAGCGACAGGGACCCGTAGATCACTGCAGTGGGCAAATGGAAAAGACAAGCCAGCAGTCGCAACCCCATGTTGGTGCAGTCAGCTTTCAGCTCCTTCAATCACCTCCATTTCAGGTGAGATGTCTTCTCCCAACACCTGCTACATCTTTGTTGGGGCCAATCCATTGTTGCTCCTGCAGAAGAGAAAAAAAAAATAAAATTAAACCAGGCAATTTCTTAAATGAAGTAAAAGTTGAATCAAGTTAATTGGTAAATCTTTGTCTGCAGAGATCAGAATTCATATTGCTTTGAGGAGCTGTTCAAAAGTGGATTGGAGGGGATTTAAGAGACTAGAAGCTGTCTGCTGCACTAAAGCTGTTTCATTAAGCTGAGGCCAGGCTGTCCCCCCAGCAGTATGCCCCGTCCTTTACCCTGTAATGTTCTTTGTTATCCAGCAAGTAGCCGATTAGTCCAGCCCTTTAATGGCAAGGTCACAGGAGCAGTCGAGCTCAACAGCTGCAAACAACAAAGCAGCTATCAGAAAATACACCTAGTCCCTGACGTTTTTAGGCACCAGTGTAAATTTTTAGCCAAATGAAAATGGCAACAACTGTGATGCAAACTCACACGTGCATGCTGCTTTCTGCGGGCAGCCACAGCTGACTGCACCTGGGTCAGACAGGAGTTATTTATGGTGAGAAGTGCTGCTGCTTTGTGGCATGAAGAGACATGACCATAACACGATAGCACATAGAAGACATGCTGCCATCACGCAATAAAGGTGACCAGAAGTGCCTTAGAAGCTCTCCAGCTCATCTTGGAGTGGCCTAGATTTTAGGACTGGAGTCTACAACAAAGATGCTTTGGCTGGACAGGAATACATACAGAAAAAAACCCAGTGGAAACAGCAGCCTTAGACCAGAATAAGTATGTTCTCAAGGGGCTGAGTGTGAGGACTCCTCACACCAGCACTGACTGGAGCTCACAGCCAGGATATGGGATCGGCTTCTTCCCGTGATGTTCTCTCATGCTTTTCAGGCTGAGCCTCCTCTCACACTCAAGCTGCCACAGACCAAAGGCAAAACACAAGGCCCCTCTTCAGAGGCACTTATGCGAGATGTTAAGGGTTCTTAGACCAGTGCAAGTCAGCTTCTGCAGCCCATACTGTCATAAAAAGGCCTGTTCACAGCATATATATGAAGGGCGACAACAAGGCTGTGTTCTTGACACTGTCAAAAGCAAGATAAGGGGCTGTAATCACTTCCATTTCATCCCTCCAGGGTCTGCACTCACCCAACTCAGACATATCTTGGAAACTTTTTAATGTGGGATTAGAGTGAGCGCTTAAGAAATGGGAATCTATGCACCAAGCCAGCCTTGTCGGGCTTGAGACACCAGCTGCAGCAAGTCTAAGCAGAAGATCAAGCAGAGGAATAAACGTCTGGGTATGAAACGTGACGAAATGCCAGTCCCATTCAGCATTTCCCTGAAGCCATGAGCCTGACTGCTTCTAGGCAAGAGAAGAAGAGCAAAAATAACAATCAGCTCTGTCTAGGCCAAGGAATTCCTCCTAACTAGTTCAGAAAGAACAGGAACAGCATTATTTCCAATCAATTACATCACTAGATTGAAACTGCACATCTTTCCCAGCCAAAGCACTAAACCTCAACTGGATCCAACTGCAGAGCCCTTGTGGAGCTAAGCAAGCATTCTGCATCCCTTCCATGCCAAAACCCACGGCCAGATCAAAGGAAGACAATACTTGGAGGGGAATTCAGCCAGACAATGAACTTTTATAGGTGTAATTAAAGACAGACAAGCCTCAAGGGGAAATTACATTTTGTATGGTCAAGAATTGAAAAGGAATCATGATGTCTAAATACAAAGTTTAAGAAGAAAGGAGAGCTAAGACAACTGTCCCATGGGTAAGTCCTCTGTCTCTTGCCAAGAGCCTTCTGTGGAGAACTAGCTCAAGGGCGGATGAAGGCACCAGAGTGCCAGGCACTCTCATGAATGGGATGGAGAACAAGGGAACAGCATCATTTTGCACCATGTGAAACCTCAGTGTACCCAGACCTTGACCACTGTGTGCACATCCAACATCACTACAAGTTTCCCGTGACGTGGAGATGTGGGAGAACAAAGTAGGGCAACTAAGGTGCCCAAAGGAGTGAGGCAGCTGCCCTCTGAGGAAAGACTGAACAGGTGGAGAGTTTTCCTCTCTTCAGGCAGACAGGAAAGGCTGAAGTGGGACATGACTGAGGTTTATAGTCCCATGTGCAGGGAATAAGGTACATGTGGAACTGTCAGGACAAGATCTGGGAGCACTCACGGTAACTAGCAAGAAATCAGTTTAAAGTGTAAGAAAATACTTCTTTATCTGGCAGATAGTAAACACCCAACATTTGCTGCCAAAGGTTACAGAGGTGGGCAACAGGTTCAAAGGATTAGACAAATTCACAGAAAAAAGCTGTACACAAATAGCTACTAAACTGAGCAGGCAGGGAAATCCCCTCCAGCAGCTCTGAACCCCAGGCTGTGCAGGCTGGAGGCAGGTGAGTGGAAAGGCCACAGATGGCAGCCAGGCTCACATGCTCCTCCCCCTAAACAGCATCTCCTGCTGCTCCCGTGGCAATATGGGGAGAGACAGACCCACACACAGTGTGTCCCACAAGGGCAATTCTTAAACTGGACTTCCCTTTGCTACCCAAAGCCTGTTTGAAAGCAGAGCGTGCTCAGGGCTTGGTCCTTAGTGCTGCACTGCACACTGTCCCCATCCAAATGATGCTTTACGGAGCACGTGTTACACAAACCACAGCTGCTGAAGTTTCCAGAGACACCTCATTTTGTCATTTATATGTGAATTTCTACTTCCTTTCCTTCTCCCTCGCCACTCCCTCACAGATGTGCAACCCCTCCAGCCAGCTGATATTTTGAAGTGATTTCACTTTTGCTAGGATAGTTGTTGGGTAATTTTATAGGTATTTTTTCCCTCCCCACCTGCAAAAGTGCAGTTAAAAATAAATAAATCACAGATGCCTGTAAAAAGCAGATTTTGCTTCTACATGCAAAGCACTGCATTAGTTAAGCTTGCCACACTGGTATTTTCATAACCTCTTCCTTGGGATGAAGAATTACTCATGGACGATGTCAGAACTTTTCAACATGAGGCTGTAAGTAGTAATGGGAAAAGGAGCTGCAGGAGGGAATAGCTATTCATTCATGCTGAACTTCTAACACACAGTCATAAAGCAACAAGCTCATAAATTAGAAAGAAATGAGCCTTTATTTGAGAAACTTCCGCCTCCGCATTTGACATCTGGCTCCTGCCAGTGACGTCTGCAGATCTTATCTTCTTGAGAAGGATGTTTGAATACTGGCTACCAGGAAAGCACTGCTTTTGTTTGACAGTGCTGGCGTATGGCAGCGTCTGGAAACACACCACAGCTCTTGCACATCTGCTCTAACTTCCTAGCCAGCTCACAGCTGGATTCACAAGTCCTTGTGTCCCATGGTGATTTGGCCTTTCAAAGGCTGAGTTCCAGCCTTCCACAGCTGAAGTCACTTGTACTGAGCTAGCAGCAGAGCCATGGATATGAATCTTGGCCCAAACCAGCCTTTTAAGTAGGGCCAGATGATTTTTATGTGCTGAAGTTGCCACTCAGAAACCTGAAATAGTCATCTGCAGACCTGACCACAGTAACAGGATGACTCTCACATGCATTCTCCACAGTGTGGGTAATGCAGACTGGACTATTCCAAAGAATACCTCAGGATACGTCTATGCTTGCTTCAACTGTCACTACACTGCCTCTGCTGCACATCCTGGATTTTGGGTGTTTTACTAGCAGAAAGCCAAATACACCAGCTCTGTTGTTTCTGTAACTGCCACACAATAAATCCACTCACCAGATGGAAAAGCCACCTGAGAGAGGACCCTGTTTCAAGACATCTGCCATGGCCAGACAGGATTGGGATGCTGGCAGTCCAGCCGGATTCACAGGGAAGCTGGGCTGGAGCTGCACCTGTGAAAGAGCTGATGCCCTGTGAAAGAGCTGATGCCCCGTGACCTGACCCAGCAATGCACCTGGTGCTGGGCACATCAATTCCTCCCAAACCCTGTAAGTGACATTCTCAGCCAGAGGAAATGGTCACAGGTATCTTCATCTGGTCAGGCTTTTCCACCAGTGACAAGCCCATTTTGGGAGCACAGACCAGGTTCTGCACACTCCTTTCCCAGGAGATCTCCAAGACATAAGACACCTCAGAGGGTCCTCACTCCATGAACCTAACTGAATTCAGACAGGACTCTGTCAGTAAGATGGGACGTCTCTCCACAGAGACATTTCACTGAATGAAACTCAAAGAGCCCCCACTTAAAACAACTTTCAAAATCCTATTCCTATCCCAGGAAAGCTCCTTCCCAGACACACACTACACAAAATTTAAGCTCCTCTGACCAAACTTTGATCCTTTGCACCCTCTTAGAGGTGAATGTAACTCCAAGGCTCTGTTTCTTCACCATACTACTTCTGAAATCCTCACTCCACATTTCCTCATATAATCCTCTTACTGAGAGGAAGTCCTGAGGGAATGCCAAACACAGTCCTGTGTGAAACATGAAGGCACTCTCCAACAGCAGGCTACCAGCAGCCTGGTATTGGAAAGGTGAAGCAATAAAGCCTTTGAAACTCTTGACACGATCTGGAGCAGGCATGGAAACATGCCTGAAAGAGGTTATGAGGGTGCTTCCCAGTACTGTTTACCAATTCAACAATCACTGTTAATTGCGTATCATGAGGTTTAGGAACACCCTTCTTGTTACAGGCAATCAAGTGCTTCCATCAGGTGCTTCCGTCACTCCTGCTGAGTTCATACACGTAAACACAACTGCCACGCAGACAATTAACATCTGGAACCAGCTGGTAGTTTCTGTGGAGCTGTGTTCCTGCAGAGCAATCTCGTTCAATCAGATCTCAGCCCCTAACGAGAACACAAGGTTTGTTAATAGAGGTGGCTGGGTAGATCTCACAGCCTTGGAACATGGCATGGCTTTTAACTTAACACGTGGCATCCTGTGTCTAAACAATTCATTGTTTTACAGTGTAAAGGAAGTGTGTGAGATGCACTAAAAAAATTGGTTCCCCCATAATTTGCTGTCAGCACAAGGTCTAATCCTGTAGTGGACCTCCCAGCACTAGCATAGGAACCATCAGCAGGTAACTCTGGCCTCAAATTACAAATCTGGAAGTGAATATGAAACCCTCATTGAAAATAACCCCCAAGAGTAGGATCACAGAAGCTACAAGAGGGGATTATTGCAGATACTGCCTATTCATTAAGACTTCATAGGACGCATCAGGTGACAAGCACTTTTTACCACATTACCAAGTGCAGCCACCAGGACTTGCTGCCATATGTCTCTGTCTTCCCAAGAGCAAGTCTCTTCACCTGTGCAAACCTCCCCAAGCCACAGTCCCCCCCAGGATGCCACAACTACAGCCATAAGGCCATACACCACTACCCAAAGGGCTGGAAGGAGCCCACCAGGGAACTCTGTGGAGTTTAGGGCCGAAAAGCACAGCACCAGGTCACCAACTGCACCTGCTGATGTCCCACACGTGGGACAGGGGTGTGGGGAGCCAGGCAATGCCTGTGGAGTGGGGCTGGAGATGGGGATGCCGTGACTCTGGATGTGTCCCAGCAGTGCTGCCCCATCCACAGGGTCCCCTGCGCTGGGGAGAGCCCTGGCTGTCCTGGGAGGGGAAGGGGTGCCTGGGCAGGGGCACCCACACCCTTCCGTGGGGGCTCTCCAGGGGCGCTCCCACGAGCGGGGAAGGTGTGACAGGGACCCCGGAGCCCCCCCCGCTCCACACACAGGCAGGGTGGGCCATGCCAGGGCCACCTCTCCTCGCCGGGCCGCACCCCCCGCCCTGCCGCGGGACTGAGACCCCCGCACCCCCCGGCCCAGAGTGGGACGGTCCGGAGCACCAGGGGGAGGCATGCGCGAGGGCTCTACCACGGCAGGGAAGGAGGGGAATCCCCGCTCCTCTCACAGACGGCCGCGCTTAAGGGGGTGTGTGTCCCACCCAATCCCACCCGGACTGCCTGGCTGGATGGCGGGGGATTCCCCCCGTGCCGCGGTGCAGGCGGGACACAGAGCGGGGCCGGGATGGGGCGGGAGAGCCGCCCCCCCTCCAGCACCTCCTACCTGCTCCGGTACCGGCGCACCCCTCCGCTCCCCGCCGCTCGGCGCCCCCGCGCATGCGCGCCCCGCCGGCCAGGCCCCGCCCCGCGGCCATCTTGTGTTCTGGCACGTGAAGCCCCGCCACTTCCCGGCCGCCATCTCGTGTGAGGTCACCCGGCCCCCTCATTTGCATAGCTCCGCCCCCAGCGCAACGGGCCGCTCTAGCCGGGCGGGCGGCGCTTCCTCTATGGTTCATCCGCCTGTCGCCATGGAAACGGGGCCTGGCCGGGGGACGCCAACACTTGGAGCAATACAGTCGTACAACCGAAGAATCATCAAGGTTGGAAGAGACCTTTAAGATCCCCCAGGCCAACCGTCAGCCCAGCAGTGCCACTGTCACCCCTAAAACACTAAACCGTATCACCCAGTGCCAGATCCAGATGCTTCTCGAACACTTCCATGGATGGTGACTCCACCACCTCCCTGGGCACCCTGTTCCAATGCCTGGCCACCCTAACGGTGGGAAAACAATTCCTGATATCTGCTCTGGCTCCCCCACGTCTCAGCTCAAAGCCATTGGCTCTGGCCCTCTCGCTGCAGGCACAGCAGAAGAGTCTGACCCACCTCAGCCCTGGCTCCTCTCAGGGGGCGTGGAGAGCCATGGGGGGTTCCCCTGGGCCTCCTCTCCTCCAGCCTCCACGGAGCGAGTGCCAGGCTGCTGATGTGCGGAAAAAGGCCCCACAACTAGGTAGTTGTAGAGAAGGTACGTTTATTCAGCATGGCTGGGTGCAGGGGGGATTGCTCCACCAAAGACAAGCATACCTGTCTGTGCTCACAGGCCTGTTCAAATACAGTTAAAACGTGCATATTTGTTATTTCTTTATACATATGCATTATTTTCTTAGAAAAGGCAGGTTTATTCTAAACAGTTCTGAGAAGCAATTTTCATCTTCTCCACCCCACGCTCCTCCCACCTGAGTTTGCACATTGGTTTCCATTTTTCCTGGGCCAGGGTCTTTTGGGAGTCTTGGGGATGAAGATCGTGGGTCTTCCTCACTGTGTCCTTTTCAACTTGGCTCAAAAAGTAACTTAAACCAGTTTTGTTGGCAACTTGAACTGGTCTAATTAGCAAACTTCTACAATTATCTTATTTTCTTGACATATTTCCTGATTTATCTTAGTTTCATATGGTCTCCATTCTATTTTAGAAGCCTCAAGGCCAGGTACTGATAGCAACCATAACATATTCCCTGTTTCTGTATTTGTAGCTATTTATGGCCTCAACCGTGCAGTCTGTCTTTGCAACTTCAGCAAAAGTCCCTACAATTATTTCAATTAACCCTCTCAGTGTTAGTTCTTTATTGATAACTTATATCACTGCAACACGAAACAGGGGAAACAAAACAGTGGATGTGGCTGCTTGGGGGCAGGCAGCCTTCCCCAAAATCCATTATGTGTCCCCTCTCTGGTCCTAGCCTACTCACACTTCTCTCCCAGGATTCATTTACATTCATCCTGCGTATTTCAGAAAACAGGGACTGTTGTTGTACTTTATTATTTAAGAAGCAACTCCTGTGTTCAGCATAAGCATCACCTTCCACCTCTCACTGCAACAGTGGCTCCCATCCAGCTACTCTCAAATTTCACCTGGGAAAATTGAGGCAAAAGCCAATTGCTATGTACAGTAAGGTATTATTGCATCCTATTACTTCCCAGTGTATTTGTGCATTAGACTTACCAGTGGTTTCCTAAACAGGTCATTTTTAGAAATTCATAGAAGCCAGGTAACTAATTGCAATCAACAGGGTTTGTAATTAACGAGAGATTTGTAGGTCTTTAGCTTCAGCTATTGAGATCACCTGCAGCAGAGCGAGGCATAAGGCATTAATCAAAGAATCATTTAGTCTGGAAAAGAGCTCTAAGATCATGGTGCCACTAAGCATCCCTAAGGTGTGTGTACTCCTGCTGATGCTGTGCTGGGTGATGATGAACTGACCTTAAAGACCGAGTGCCCCTTTTAAAATCCCTGTGGAGGTTTCTATCTGCAAAGGCCCACAACAGTGCAGGTGCTTACAATAAGGGAGTGCTGATGGGAGCCATTGATACAGCTTCTTACTTAATTACAACCTACTAGATGAGCAGTGAGTACAAATGTTAGCTTAGCTGTAGCTGAGTGTGAGTAAGAAGCCTGGGGGTAAAGTAAAGGGGAAAAAAAAGAAAACCAAAGCAAACCCCAGTAGAGTTCATTTTTAAAGTACACAGTGGTGGGCTCTTTTCTACGTTTTTCAGTCTGTTGCTTTGAAGTTTACAGTTCTTTGGGTGTTACTGATTTTGCTGACTCAAGAAAGAACCTGAAGTTCTGGTGAGTGCTTTTGAGGTTTTTCCATGCTGGCTCTATGTGAAAGCTGTTTCTTTACCTGTGTCCTCTCTCCTTGCTCCTTGTCTGAACATGTAACCTAATTGCTGAAGGAATGAACTTCCTGTTGCCTTTTTTTTTTTTTTTTTTTTAAGGTATAAGGGCATGTTCAGGCAGGTGTTGCAGCCCTGGAAACCACAGGAAAACTTCCACAAGGTGTGATGTGGTAACTTAATGGAACTCCTGGTTCTGTATGTGTCATTAAGGCAGGCCAGTGAAAAGAGACTGTAGAAAGTAAGCTGCCTTCTTGAGATCAGGATGCTTCTTGCTCCTCAGTTAAGTGAAGGCATCGTCCCATTTTTTTTCCTCAGGATGTGAGTACCTACGCACCAAACGTCTGTCTTTATGTTCTGTACTTATGACTAAAGACTAGTCTGTGTTGCAATGGTTTTTACAGTAATGGTGGCAAAACTTAAGCGAACTTAAAACCTTAAGTGCTAGCTTTAAAAGTGAAGGACTAGCTTAAATGTTTCTAGTAGTAGTGTACAACCAAGGTGTTCCACACTTTCTTTGGCTTTTTAAAAATACAGACTCAACTCAATTCCTTTTGGAGGTGGTGCCTCTTTCACCCTGGCACATCTGCTTTTTCATCAAGCAGATGCAAGTCTGCGTATAGTAGCATAACTTGGTTGGAGTATTGATTCATGTCAGTGCTGTATCCTATAATAGTCTTAGCACCACCTGCCTGTGAAAGATACTAATATAAATTGTTATTGTTGTGTGATGATAGCATTTAAAGACTTTAGTTCAGAAAAAAGTTACTCAGAAGTGTCTCTCAGAGTGACTGCTATTTGAAACACAATTGTCTTTTGATTCCCATTAAAAAAATCAATAATGTTATTTGTGAGCTACGTTCTGTATTGCTTAAAGACTGTAACAGAAAGTAGTTGGATTTAAAAAAAAAAATATTATGGAATTGTAGATCAGCAGATGTTGCAGCTGTCTGCCTTGGGGGATTCAATAAGAGCAGTATTCCCATGGGTTATTCTAACTCTGATGTCTGAACTTGCACTAGAAATACAGTGTGTGTTGCTGTTGTAACAGAAGATATTTTTATACACTGAAGGAATATATTGTATGTAATACAACCCCAAAGTTTGGATAATCTCTTTTCTGCCCTGTCCCTCTCTGTGATGTTGATCCCATGGGAAGATTTAGAACAAGTGCATAAGATCGTTCCTTCTGTACTTCTAAATATCCATTCTCAATGCAGGATATGTGTGAGTGGGATTAAAGTGTATTTAAAATATAAATGCTTTGCTGTGACACTAGTGTGTGCTAACAGAGGAAACCCACTGTGGGCACAAAGTCCCTCCAGAGAGCCAGGCTATGTAACCAGCTAATGCCTTTGCAGGGCATCAGGAGACTCTCCCAAGAACATTTCAAGGACAAAGACTTGTAATCAAGCAGCTGAAAGAGCAGGATGCTGTGAAAGTGCAAAACATGCTGCTCCGCTATGCAAACTGTCTGTGTGGGAGATAAGAAAGTGCTGGGAAGTAACTGGAGCTGGGCACTGGAATCAAGGCAGGAGTGTGTGAAGTCAACAATATATAACTAGGAGGAACCAGATAATTATAGGGGTGTCTGAAGCAGCTCTTGCAGGGTAGAACCTTGCAAGGTCACCCGCACCATATCAGTAATACCATGTCAGGTTGAGATTGCCTAGGTAATGATATCGGAAGTGTCAGACTTAGTTATGGATGTAGCAAAACTAAGACCAATGAGAAAGAAATAATTAGGGGTGGACTGTCTGTTTGGGAGGAGACTGGAGTAAGAAGGGCACGAGCGTGGCAGAAAAAGTGGATCCTGAAATAAGAGAATAAGGTATAAAATGAGACAAACGGGAGAGCAGCTGACTGCAGGAATGCAGACATCTATGGATGATAGTGAAGCCAGAGGACCTGAGCACACTGGAATGCTGAAGTGATGCTTCTTGAACAACCTACTGGCCTCTCCATCAGGTCTATGTTGGAAAGAGTTGGGGGAGGGCAGAGTAAGAAGAGGGCTAAGTGGTGTGGGAGGGAAGGGTGACACCTGTGACTCAATAGCATTGTGCATGGTTCATAAGACTTGATTAGTAGCTTCATAGCTGTGTGCAAAGTCATATAAATAACTGTGAGATACTAGTGGTGTGTTAATGAGGTTATTGATCATTCGGTTGACTTCTTGGTGTGATTGATTGATAAAATTTAGTCTGTGGAGTCTGTTGTCTCAAGACTGCAATCTGAAGGGGAACAACTGGGCAGAAGTGACAGCTGGGACTCGACCTAATTTGTAAGGTTGAGCTAACTGATACTGAGATCCTTTCTTTGAAGAAGAGTGTGGACAGAGATGATGAATGTCAGATGAACTCTTGAGTGAGAGGAGGAGCAGATCTGTGTGCAGGCTGTGTTTGAATGTGGAAGGGATCATTAGGACTGAACAGTACAAAGTGCAGATTAAAATATGCTTAATTAAGGAGAATACTGTCGAGATACAGAGCTGTGCCTGAGAAAGGTTTTAGATGAGGAAAAAGATGGTAGCTTTTGGTAGGGTTGACTGTCATCTTGAGACATGGGGCACAGATTTGAACCTCAGGCGAGGAAGACCTCTGATGCAAAGGGTGCCTGCAGTGGTTACTGGTTGTTGTGGTAGCTTTAATAACACAAGTTAGGCTGTGCCAGAAGGAGGGCATGTCAGAAAAGGAGAAAACTTGGAGTGTGTCCAAAATGTACACTTTAGTGCAGCAGACTACCCAGGGAGAGGCTGAAGGGGTGTCAGTGTTGGGATCACCTTGGCAGCAGGCAGGGGTAGTTTCCAGAGCTTTGCCTGCTGATGCAGTCACCCTGTGATTATACTCACCATGTTTTATTCTTGGCATTGCAGCTGTTCCAGAGCTGCTGTGTTATGCAGCAGCTGTAATCAGACTACAAGTGGCTGCTCCAAACCTCTTGGTCACCAGCAAGTTTCATATTGACTGCTATTAGAGCATAGTTATGCAAAGGGGTGGTTTTCACTTCACTGGAGTCAAGTAAATACTTGCTCTGCAATGACTAGGGCTTTTCCTGATGTTTTGATCTCATACTGAGTCTAGACTTTGCACAAACCTCAGGAATAAATGCCAGACCCATTCTAGTCTTCGGTGCTTTCTGGCAATGTTGCTTTAAATAGCTGAAACAGAACTACTCCCTCTTCAAAGGATTGATATAAGGGATGACTGACTGTAATATGCAGTAGCTGCTATTTCCACAGTTACTGGTGCCAGCTGAAGCTCTTCTCTTTGTGGTGTACTAGTAATAGCAGGATAAGACTAGTGTCTTTTGGCTTCAGAAGTTAAATCTTCCCTCCTGGCTGAGCTGAAGGGATTGTTCATGTAGTTCTGGTATCAGCTAAGCCTGTGGTATCTTCTCAGTTGACTTGGGCAGCTGTAAGAACTTCATGATAGAAAGGTCCTTCCCATGGTGTGAAAGGATGCAGGGTTAGAACCTTAGAACTACTGGGGGAGTTCCTCAGACTGGGTCAGTGGTTCAGGGAACAGACAAGGCTGCTTGAAGGCTGTCTGGTGGCAGAGGAAGTAGGGGCTTGTAGCCATCTCCATCCATATTCTGCCTGGCTGCTGCTTTCTTTGATCCAAGCAAAACAACCTTTGTATTTACCTTTAGTCAAAACATACAAAACTGTATGGATTGGTGGGTTTCTCATGTTTCAACTGGTCTCTACTTCTAATCTCTCTCAAACCCTTTCTACCTTATAGCTTTACTGCTCTTTGAGGAGTCATTAAACTTTCATTCAAAGCCCTTGTTCTTGCCTGCAAAGCCCTTTTCCGTCTTATGGACCGTGTTCAAGCTGCTTTCAGTATCTGTTACCTTCCTCTGTGTGTTATCAGTAGACAGCACAAAGGAGCATGGCAAATAGTTTCACCCTTTTTCTGAGAAACAGAAGCTGGGTGTTCTGCCTCACCAGACTTTCCGTCCTGAAATATCCCAGAGGATCAATGTAAGGAGAGATGCTGGTGTGTAATACCAGCACAGCTCCCAGCAGGCAGTGCCAGCTGTGCCTGCAGGAAGCAGGTTATTGTTATGTGTGCTGTGTCTTTATAGGAAATGAATTGCATGCAGAAACCTGTGACTGTGGTGGCACTCGGGGCTCCTAAGCTGTGTTGCCTGAGCATGGGAGCTGGCAGGCTACTTCCCTTGTCCAGGCAGTGCTCTGTGCAGCTGGAGAGGCCACAGAGATGAAATATGTGACCAGGAGTTGGGCAGAAATGGCCCCACTTCATCTCAGTCCACCACACTGCATCTTTCTCCCTTTCTAGATGTGAGGGCTCATCTCTTTTAAGAAGTAACCCTCCCCTCAGGTTGTGGTGGGCTTTGCCTGGCAAAGGGGAGGCCTGTTCTCTGCAGCCCTGGTTTGCACTCCTGTTAATCACTACTGCCTGCTAGCATCTTGTGGTACTGGGCACTCTTGTGGAAGTATTTAACACTCCTCACTGTGAGTGTTTGTTGGAACAGTGTGGGTTTGCTTTTCCTCTTGGAGAGTGCAGCAAAATGTGTGGTGCTGTTTTACCTTTGTGGGGTGGGAGTGCGTGTGTGTGTGCAAAATACAAGTTTTTCCACTCTTAAGCAGCACTAGCATGGGAATCTTTTCCTCTAGATAAAGCTTAAGGCCTGCAAAGACCCAACTTGTAATAAGCTATTGCACTTTCCTTGAATTCCTGTGTAGCTGCCAGGCACGTCTGGCTAAGAGAAAATATCCCCTTTAGGAAGGCAGCCAAGTGCCTTTATCCTAAGAATCAGTACTGGTGGTGGAGGATCAAAGCTATTCTGTGGTGCTTTCTGTGCTGCTCTCCCACCTTCTCAAGAAGTACTTGGGAATCTTCTTCTGGGTGAGTTTTTCTTAAAAGACTTCAAACAAAGCATGATCTTATGCTGGCAATAAAGGGGTTGAAGTGACAAGGAAAAATAAGAAACTGCTGTGTTGTGATCTCTCATGCACTATCTTCAGCTACCAGGATGCTGGATAAGCATGTGGGACTCTGACACCAGAGCAAACCTTGGCTTGATAAGAACATTTTAACACTTTAAGCAGCCCTTGAAGTTCTGGGGATTTTTGTTCAAGGGATGCCTTTGCCAAAGCTTTGTCAGATGGCAATGATTTTGCACACTCTGCTTAAAATGGGGAGATTAACTGGAAATAACTCATGACTTCTTTATCCCCTTGGCTGGGGGGAAATTGGTGCTGTTACAGTATTCATCCCTGTACCCTTGGGAGTTGCTACAGAACAGTGGCAGGAGATCTGTGGTTTTTGCAGGGTGGGGAGAGGAAGAGGGCAGGAAGAAAGCTAGGAAAAAAAATAGTTTGGAGGCTTGGATGCTGGAACAGTTGAAAGGAAAGGGTAACTTAATGGGATCTTCATTTGGGAGCTGATCACAGGGCAATGGAATGAGGCAAGAATAGTCTCAGTTGAGAGTTACAGTAAATTAGATGGTCACGTCCTCTCCCATGGGCCCAATGTTTTTACAGTTGTGTTGACTTCCAGCATGCTCCCTAAGGAAGCATCTGAACCCATTCAAGCTGCCAGACTGACCTGGGAACCCTGCTAAATTTGGCTGCTTCTTCAGGTGGACAGAAGACTTGGTGATATTCTTTGAACTGTTTGTGACACCTGTCTCTCCGGATGTGAGATACTTGTATAAGTATCACATGTTGGATACTGTGGCACACTTTGTATGTTGAATATTTACACTTTCTGCTGTTTTCTGCAGCTCAGGTTTGTTGGTTTTTTTGTGCTTCACAAATACCTAAACAGGAAGCTCCCCAAATTCAAAGCTAGCTTGGATGACAGTAAAGCTCTACTGCCCTGAGACATGTCCAGAAAAACTATGTGCTTCTGTATTGATAGGAGGCAATTTCTGCTGCTTCAAATACCAGCAAAGCTCTACCAGCCTTGGGAACTCCTCTGTTAAGTAGTGGTTGATTCATCACCTGTAGTAACTGAGTTAAGAGAGTGGTGAAACAAAAGCTTTTCTATACTTGAGCTATCAAATGTCCTCTCTGGTTTTGTATTGCAAACATTGCTTGGTTACTCCATAGCAACTCTGTCTGGGGCAACTGGCACTGAAGCACGCTTTGCTTGGCAGATCTTTTTTGGGAACTCTGGTGTCAGTCTCCTTGACCTGCACCAAGATGTGTGAGAAGGGAGGGGCCCTGCCAGATGAGCAGTGGGTAAGGGAATTGCTGGAGTCAGCTCTGGCAAGCCTGGGAAGAGTCTTCAATATCATGTTCTTACCAAGCAAAGATGACAATCTCATTTCAGCTGTCTGTAACCATCTTTGGAGTTTTCTCTCCCCCCCCCCTTTTTTTTTTTCCTTTTCTTTTTTTTTTTTCTTTTTTTGTGCCTCATGCCTCATTCAGCTCCAGCCAAGTGGGATTGAACCCTTTTCCAGCAAGGTCAAAACTGCTGGAAAGGCTTAAAGGGAGAGGCTGCCTTGTCTTGGCCTTTCTTACAGGGGTCAGTCCATTGCTGCTCTCTGCTGCCAACCACTGCTCCCAGCACCCTGGCTTGGGGGGGCTTGGCTCCCAGGCACAGCTTGGTGTCTGCCCATTCATGCTTTCAGTCTGTGGCACCAAGAAGCTGGCATGTATTGATGGATGTCAGTGGCTCTCAGGACCAGGGAGGCATTTAACAGAGCTCAGCTCAGGCTTTAAGGACATCTAGGTGCCACACAGTGGATGTGGTGATTTTTCCCCAAGGCATAGCAGAGCTTGAAATAGGAGCAAAGGAAGAAATTGGATGGTAGTTCAAAGAGACAGATCAGCTAGGATCCCCTCTCCCTTTCTGGTCCTGCAGTTGCTCCTGAGGAGCTGGAGGCTGTCAGATGTTTACTTCCAAGGCCAGGCTGGCCTCTGGCTGCTGACATGGAGAAACCAGGAAAGTAGGAGCAGGTGAATCATAGTATGGCTTGGATTGGAAGGGACCCTAAAGATCATCCAGTTCTAACCTCCCTGGTCAGGGCAGAGACACTTTTTGCTAGGCCAAGTTGCTCAGAGCCCCATCCAGCATGGCCTGAAACACTTCCAGGGATGGGGCATCCACAGCCACTCTGGGCAACCTGTACCAGTGCCTCATCAGCCTTACAATAAAGAATTTATTTCTAATATTCAACTTAAATCCACTTTCCATCAGTTAAAGCTATTACCCCTTGTCCTCTCCCTGCTTGTCCTTGTCAAAAGTCCCTCTCCAGTTTTCTTATAGATCCCCCTCTAGATACTGGTGCTGTAAGTGTCCTCGAGAAGAGAAAGGGGAGAAGAAATTGGAGGTTGGACCCTTTCCTCAAGTGGTGCCACTAGGTAATGTTGGTGTTTGGAGTTGGTTTTCTTAAGCATCTGTCTTTTGATGCCTTCCAGCCACCAGATGGCCTGACCAAAGATCACCCTCTGGGCTTACAGCTTTCCCTGAAGCACTGCCTGCTCTCACTTCCCACTGGGTGTGGGACAGGATCACATAAGCTGGTACTGGTGCTCTAAAAGCCCTTTTCTCCTGTACACATGAATTTGTCATGCTCTAACTCAGCCCTGCAAAGTTTAGCAGGGCTTTGCTCCAGCTGTGGTCTCCCAAATTCTGTCTCTGAAAGCTGAAGCAGCCTGAAGGTCAATACACACAACAGATAATTGTGTAAAGGTGGGGTAAACTACGTTGTCAGCCCCTGGGAGCGCCAGGCTGCAGCTCAGGAGGGGCAGGGAAGGAGCATTGTGCCTTCTGTGTACCTAAACCTTGTTACAACACACCTGGGGATCCTGAGTAGTGCTGTGCCTGCAAGCCAGGAGCTGGGGTTTGGTGCCTTGTGCTTGTGCAGGTAAGCCTGTGTCAGGGCATTCTGAGAGCTCTGGTGCTGGGGCATGGGGTGAGCTTGGTGCTGGGGGGCAGACAGGGACAGGGCAGAGCCAGGCAGCCATGCAGTGGAGCCTGGCAGAGGCAGTACTTGCCTGAGCCCTGGCTGCACAGCCAAGGCTTGCCCTGACAGGTCTGTAAACTTCCTCCGGGGCTGTGAAATCTTGTCTACACTGTGTGGGCTGCCAAAGCCCTCTGGCAGGTGATCTGCTTCCAGAGAAATGTCTTCACGTCAGTGGTGGGCCATGTGACAATGCTGTCTTGGAGTGCTCCCAGCCCTGCTTAATCCTCATCTCATTCCCCCTTCTTACCTCTAGAATCTTCTTCCTTTTGTGGGTCATCCTGCCTGGCTGAGCCACCAGCTTGTTCCCCTTATCTTTTTCCAGTACAAAATCAAAGCAATTAATAGCTGTGCTCAGGCTGCCTTGTGATTAAAGCCCCAGTGATTTAGATGGCCTCTCAACCCTTGTCCTTGCAGCTGAAAATCTGGAGGCAGTGATGCTGCCAGCCAAAATGCAGGGTGCTACAGCAGCTTTTGAGCAAGAGCAACTAGATGAGAACAGCTTCTCTAGGGCTGTCAAAAACTGTCATGGAGCAGCACACTGACCCAGCAGAAGGGGTAAGCTGGGCTTGCTTTGTTTCACAGGATGGAAGCAGTAGTTACACACTCTCTGTGCAGACCATTTGCTCTGAAACAAACACTCCACAGCAATGATCCTGTGGATTGCAATAAGGATGCAGGGATGAACTATTAAGAGGCAAAGGCTGGTTTTCAAGAAGAGACCACTTAATACCATGTAACCAACTTGTGCTGCCATTGACATACAACACTCCTTTGGATTTTTGTGGTAGTTTTGAGCAAGTCAGGCAAGTACGTTGTGAACTTTTTGTTTGATTGTTTCATTTCCTCCTATGTGAGGGTGTGATGGTAATGACAGGCTTTGGCTTCTAGGCTGCAAGTCTCGTTTAAGGGTGCTGCCTAGTCTTGACTAAATACTCTAGTGCTGTTCTGCTGTTCCCTGTAAAGACTTCTAGCCCTGGACCCATGGCAAAAGCAGGCTTGAGCTAGTGCAGATTATGAGCCTCTAGGGACGGGAGCAACTTGTGGTGGTTGAACTTCTTGTTAGGCTGAAGGAAAACACTGGAACTGAGAGATGAGTTTCACTGCCCATTCTTGATCAACACCTGTGGAAGAGGCAACTGTTAAGGCTGATGCAAAAACAGTTTACAGGATCTGAACTCCATGGGGAAAAAAATTACCTGACTTGCTGCCTTTGGTTCTGTGCATGGTCTTTTCCTGTCTCTGGTAGCAAACTTTTTTTTTTTTAAAATAACAAACCCATGCTATATACAGCTTCCCTTCCTGCCCTTGGGGAGAGGATAATGAGTCATGAGAGGACATTGCTTAATGCCCTGGAGAGTGCTTGGATATCTGGCAAGGGCAGACTAGGAACAAATTCAGCTTTAGGTCAGAGTTGCTCAAGGTAAATGCACACTCAAACATGAATGATAACTAGTGAGACCAAAAAGATATGCCTATATGTGAGAACTCCTCAGAAGAAATGTAGATGTGCCTGGATTTTGCTCTAGAAACAAACAGTAGGTATAGCACTTTTGCTTCTCAGAGTAGAAGCAAGGATTTAGGAGGATGGGGAGAGGGTCAAGGATAGTTGAAGATCTTTTTATTTGTTCAAGACTTCCTTGTCTAGGCAGGACAGCAGTTGAAATGACTGCAGCAGGGCTGGGCTGTTGGCTCTTTCCTATCTTTGCCTTCTTGCCTTGTTTTTGCTCTTGTGCTTGCCTTCCCCATTTTCATGCCTGCTCAAGAGCCTCCTGCTTCTTGCAGTCTGTACTGATGCCTCCCAGCAATGCCAAGACAACTCATGAGGATATGAGGTGGTCCCTTTTGCCCTCAGTGGTTTTTACGTCAGCTCATTCCCACCCCTGTAACTCCGAGATGAGCGGGTTAAATCGTGCTGAGCAACTAGCAGGCAGTCACTGGCTGTGTGGCTCTACTTGTTCTTGGCAGGTTACTGCCCCTACAAGCTGCAAGGAGCTCATTTTATTAATTAGTTGGTATGCTTACAGTGCTAGGCATATCTCTTTATTCAGCCTGGTTCTGGAATATATATAACCAACATAAATTGTTTCTCTTCCCCCCCTGTCCTCGCAGCTTTTGAGACTCAGCAGCTTCTCTGGAGAAGTGCCCCCTGTGTAAAACCCCAGGCTCCTGTATGATGTACCAGTCCAGCTTTGTGCCACGAGAATATTACCCAGCCATGATCCCACCTTCTGCCTACACCTACCCACCGCTGCGGCCTGGGAGAGCAGAAGACATGACCAGCTCCATGATGTTCCCTCCTGTCCACATGCACAACTTGTACAGTCGACCCATCACCTTCGTGGTAGACCAGAGCAGCTACCCTGACTATGCAGGTGGTCAGGTGGAGTATCATCACCTCTACAGTGCCTCCAATCCCTATATCCATCCGTACTACACCTGGCACTTCCCTCCCATGGTCCCCATCCCTCTCTACAATCCCTACGCAAACTACCATCCCTACCCTGCCTACCAGAGGTCAGATCAGTATCGAGACACATGGCCAGAGGGCTTCACAATGAGAGGGGAGCTTCAATGGGGCAAGCTTGGAAAGGTGTTTGGGCCAAGGAAAGACCTCCCAGCATTTGTGAAGGATGATCTCCGGAGGGTTTATGGCACCTACCCACGGACCAATGTCTCCATATCCTATCGGAAAGGAGAGTTTTTGGTCAAGGGAGACCCCAACATAGAAGAGCAGGAATATGCAGTAGAAAAAAAAGTCATCCAGCAGGCTGTGACCCCCAGTGCCAGTGAGGCAGATGACAGCAGTGAAGACCGAAACCGTAAGAAGAAAAAGAAACTGAGACGTTGATGCAGCCTGTCCCCCAGTGAGCAGGTGCTCCAGTGCCCTCGTGGGAGCCAGCTGGCAGCTGTTCTTGGTGCAGTTGGCAAGCAGCACAAGTAATGCATGCCCCCACTCCTGTTGATTTTTAACTGCTCCCCATCTTCCACAAGCTGATGCCAGCTTTACCCTATTTGATACACAATGCCCATCCTTTGAAGAAGCCACATTACACTTGACTGTCAGATCAGCCCATTGGTCCTGGTTTTGAAATTAACATTTGATTTCCACTGGTTTGGTTGAGTGGTCACAGTCTGGTGGGGGGATTTTCAGACACCAGCCCTTGATTAGAGAAGTTGGGCCTCTTCCTACCTTGTCCAAGGGAAAGGCCTGTGAGCTGGTTCCCTTCCTGGAGAGATCAAAGCAGGATTTCCTCCAGGCTGAGGGCAGTGCAGGTCTCAGAGGACAGAGGGGTTCTTGAACACTCTAAAGAGCAATTGTCTGCATGTCTTATCACTGCTGTTGATGACTGTACCACTATGCTTAATCACAGTGATGCCTGTACCAGCACTTCCCTACACGATGGCAGAAGATCCTGGTGTCCCAATCATCTTACACTTGGTAACCTGGTGCTCAGTACTGCTGGCCACGTGTTGTTGTTGAAATTGCTGCTTGAGGTCCTGCTCTGGGTCTGACTCAGCTCTGGTTTGAGGTACTGGCTCTCCAATGAGGCTACTGGAGTTTTGTGAACCACAGCACTTCAACAGCTGGGTGGTTGTGCTGGAAGAGTTGCGCAGGAAACCTAGATGGCTGTTAGGGGCTGTGTCTGACTAGCTTGAAAACTTCTGTACCTTTTAAATTACTATAAACAATAAAAAGCCTAAATGCAAATGCGTATATTTCTGGTTCTTACCTACCTGACAGCGCTCTCTCCTGTGAACAACAAGAGATCCTGCAATCAGATCTGGCAGCTTTTTGCAAAGTTAGGCATGACTTCTGCCATGGCTTGTGCCCTGCCATGGTAGCTTATTCAGCTTGTCCTTCTTGGCAGTACCCTGCCTTGCCCCAGTTTGTTGCCTGTCAGCTTCCTCTCTGGGGACCGGCAGGGACTTTATGAGCATACAGGAGAAATACAGGACCGTCTCTGTCCCCCTGTAGCCTCCCCCCGACCTGCTGCATGGGAGAAAGGCCTTTCTATTGCAGGCAGGAACTGGATATTCCCCATGGGCATAGCAAAGGAGAGAGCCTGTGAGGGTGAACTTGGAGGCCTTTGGTGGCTCTGAATCGCTATAAACTGAAAGCAAATGGATTTTTTTTTTCCTTAGTGCAACAGGTTTTATTTAACCAATTGTCAAAATGTCTCACAACTGTCTGGATTTTCCCTTCCCCAATTAGCTTCTTGGAAATGGGTTAACTCTGCTGCCAGACAAAGCTGCAAGAGGGCTGAACCAGAAAACTGCCACAGCACTGGGTGTTGCACTCCCTGTCCTTCCAGCAGCAGTGGCTCCTTTGGGCCGTGCACCCAAAGCTCATGCACTGGATCCCTATGGGGGTGATGCAGCCCTCCACTGGGGTGCTGTAAGGAGTTTCTTCCCCCTCCCCAGAGCTGCTGTGGGACACAGCTGGGCTGTTGAAGCTGAATGCTGCCTGCCATGGGAAGGGGCTGCTTTAGGTGAAATGTTAGAGGAGGTGCAAACCTTCTAGGCAAGGTGAGAAGGAGCATGGTGATGCTGAGATGCTATTGAAATTACCAGACTTGCACAGTAATTTATCCTAAATGCCACTTCTCCAGCCAACAAATTCCTGGTGGCAGTGTGACACCATGTTAAGGCGGGAATGTCCCCAAAATTCAAGGTGTGCAACCAGTGTCTCCCAGAGGTATATGATGGATGGGTAAAAAGAGAGTCTGTTGCCTCCACAAATACCTCTCCAAATACCTATTCCTGCTGGAGACATTTGCAGGGCCCATGGGGAGAGAGAGGGCACAGCCCTTAACTTTACCCATCCTGTCCTATTTATCTTCTCCGAAGTTTTGTTTGGTTTTGCTGCCTGGACTCTGAACAGGAGATTGCTGGGCACACCCAGGCTGTTGTTCAGACAATGTGTATTTTTAGCAGAGGCTCACAGTCACATAGAGTACATCAGGAGGTAGCAATGTATTTATTTTCTTAAGTGCCATTTCACTTCCAGAGGAAAGAAATTCTATAGTTGGGCTTTTTTTCCCTGAGGAAAACCTGCCACAAACAGCCACCACCTCCAGCAAGCCTCTGATAGCAGATTTTCCTGTGGTGGCCATAACTCACCTCCATCCCTAATCTGGTCTCTGTGCAGGAGCAAAGATTTGTACATTCCTTGTAGGAACAGCTCACAGTTGCATTCTTTTCCTGAAGGTTTGAGGCTGATTTGCTGCCCAGCTGCAGAACTGAATCCATAGGGCATTTTTGGAGGCTTTAACGCCTATGGAATTCAGTTCTCAGAGCCAAGCAGCCAGTGCGAGTCAGCTTCCCCTGGCTCCAGTCGGCTGTGTTTCCATCTGCAAGGGGGGAAAAAATAGCAAAGAGCTCATCATGTCTCTGACACAGTGCAGGCAGTGAGCTGACACAGATTTTTGCAACTGGGAGCTGCTGCAAGGAGAAGACTCTGGCACCTCTCACCCCAGAAGTGGTGCAGACAGACACAGCTTTCTTTGGAAACTTTGCTCAAGTTGGCTGCTGTTTTTTTCCACTGCTTCCACATATCATCCTGTCCTTTGGAGTCACTGCAAAGCTTCAGGTCAGCCCTAAGCTCTGTAAACCTGCTACAGCTGTAAGAGAAACACCATTTCTGCCATTTGGGGCTGATACTGGCAGGTGTGTTGGGAATCCCACTTACATGTTTGATTTGTGTGCAGGCCTCACGCATCCCTCAGTCTAAACTGCTCTTCCTGTGTGTGTGTCTGAGAAAGGGGCACAGCTGTGGTGGGGGATGCTCAGTGCTGCAGGAGCAGCCCAGCAATTCCAGGCACTGACCCTCTGCTCCGTTCATATTGAAAGCAGGAACCTCTTGAACTCACAGCTGCCAGGAATGGTTTGTACAGCAAACCATTGGATGGACCATGAGGTGCAGGGGCTTTGTGCACATCTGGGACTGGGAAGGGACACAGGGTAGTTCTGTGGCTCAAAATGAAGAGTTAAAGACCTTTTCCAAGCATCTCAGAGAGCAGATTCAGGGAGGGATCAGCCTCAGTCTGGGTCAAGCTGGGGCATGCTGGTGCATCCCACAACTATGCACATGCCCTTTGCCGCCCACTGCCTTCACCCGCTGGTTTGGGCTGCAAAGCTCACATGCATGGAGGGGCAGATTCAGGGGACAGATGAGGACCCCCATGAGCAGCTGCAGAGGTGCTGATGCTGCCAGCAGATTTGGGTAGACATGACCTTCAGCAGATGTTCATTTTCAAACCCTGAAACTGAGCTGATGGCTGAAAGGCTTTTCTTGGCTCGGCAAGAGTTTGGCACTGTTGTGATAACAGTGGCTCGGGCAGGAGTAACCACTTGGAGAGGATTGCAGCCCTTTGCCTGTATGCCAGCAGTGCAGGAGGGGAGCCCTCGGGTCTGATGGGTCAGCAGAAGAGACGGGAAATGACACACACTACTTTGGAGCACGGGCAAAGATTTCAATGGGGGAAGCACCGAGCAACTGTTGTACTGGAGGAGTGAACTCCAGGATTGCTCAACAACTGGCCTGGGGCTCTATTTTAATCCATCTGTGGGGAATTTAGAGTTCAGTAAGGGCAGCATGAGCTGACCATCTTGATGATTGTTCCAAAGAAGCCAAACCATGCTGTAAAAGCTGCAGAGTCCTAGGCTGAGGGTGCCAGCCCTGGCACATCCCAGGGAACACATGCAGCAGAACTGCAGGGGCTACCTGGAGGGGCAGCAGCGGAGGGAGACAGGGTAAAGCAGAGCTCACACCAGGGTTCCCCCACCCTGCAGCAGGTGATGAGGGTCAAACAGGTGGCTCAGGGACCTGGCTGTGCACTGTGCTGTTTTTCAGACCACTGTGGCATGGCAGGGAGTTTTCAATAACTCTGAGCCCCCCAAGCTCACAATAATGGGGTGATCCTCCTCCTCCTTCTCCCCATGCTCTGCAGGCAGGCACCCGTGCAAGAGAGCAGGCAGGAAGGTAGCCTGCTGGAGACACTACAGCCAGATGGGAGCAGACCTGCCAGCCTGACATGTCTAGTAGAGTTAGGATGCTTTGGGGATGCTCCTCAGCCATCTCATGCCATGGGGTGGTCACCCTGCAGTTCCTGGCTGTTTGAGCACATGGAAAGCCTTTGTGCGTCATTTTTTAAGCCGTAAAACTACCATCCAAGGCATTAACCCCACATTGTTGATGAATGGCTGCTGTTCAAAGTACCAGCCACCTGCCTTCAGCCCTCTGCCACTCTGAGCAACCACTGCTTTCAGGAGCCCTGCAGGCCAGAAAAAATCCTTCCTCCCCATCTTCCTCCATGGGCTGATTTGGAAAGAAAGGGGAAGGGTTTCAAGCAGACAGGAGGGTGAGCAGGATGGAGGTCGATCCTGACAAGCCCTCCCTGGTGGTGCTTCAGGAATTGTCCCATTCCCTTGCTCCACAGCCTCAGGGAGGTGATGTGGGTGCTGGGGCTGTGTGGGACAGCTCAGAAGCTGTCTGGCATGAGTCCCACTGTGCCCTGTGCCCCTGCCCAACCTGAGATGGGGGCAAACTACTTTCAGTGCTCTATCTGTGGGTGCTGGGACTGGGGTACCCTATCACCAAAAGGCAGCAGGAACAGTTTGGTCCAGGTGCAATGGGAAGATCATGAGGGACAAGCTGGGAAAGAAGGGGTTGAAATGCAAACTCAGACAAGCTCCAACTCTTTGTTTTCACCCCTGGCTATTCCTGCAAGCAATGTCTCCATTACATGGCATCCACAGCACCCCTGGGTGCTCTGCCTTTGCTCCTTGGCATTCCCATCTCCAGCTTTGCCCCACATTCCTTTACCCAGGCAGAACCATGGCTGGATTTGGCCCTTTGTCTTTGGGATTACCTCTTACCCCCAGGGGATCTGCACTAGAGTGGGGTATCAGGTAATGCCAGGGAGGGCAGGAATGAATAGACATGTGGGAGCCACGTGGGTGCTGGGTATTTTGTTGGTGTGAAGGTGCCCTGCTCTGTTTTGACCCTGTGTTTTCCTGAGGCTGTGTCATGGTCAGACTGTAGCACTGAGCCATGGGGTGACCAGCACGTGCTGAGCCCACTGCCCCAGGAAACAGGCTCGGCCCTGGGGGCGATTGCATCAGCTGCTGGCTCTGCAGGGAGGGGTTTCATAGCCCCACTGCAACCTGCCACCCCTGACTCAGGGGCAGGAGCCCTTGGCACCCTGCATTGCTGAAGTCCTCCTCTCTGTCTGGCTTGAGTGTGGGGTCACCATGCCGGTTCTGATGCACATCCCCTGCTGGTGCCCACTGTTGTGGGCTTTGGTCTGGATTTAAGAACCTGGATTTGATCCCAAAGCTGAGTGATGGTTTGATGAAGCTGACAGAAGAGCTCAGGAATAGGTACTGGGGAAAAGACTGGCTCCAGTGCAGGAGCCAAAAGGTTGAATGCTCCTCAAGGCTTCTGAACTCAGCACAGAAATACTGGTGAGTCGAGAGACAACCCAGGCAAGCAGGTGCCCCGCAGGACGCTGCTGCTGTGGGATTTTCCGTGTGGAACACGGCAGAGATGGACACACAAGCAGATTTCCCCATGGCAAGCCACGTCGGAGGTGATGGGAGGCCACAGGGAAGCAGAAGCTCACACATACCCAACCCTGCCACGGGAGAGCTGCTCCGCACCAGTTCAGCCCTGAGCTGCCAGCGGCACTTCGCCCTTCCTGGCTTTCTCCCTCCCTCCCTCCTGTGGGGGACACGGGGCAGGCTGGAGGGCTCCCCTCTCCCTCGCTCCTGTGCGAGACAAAGCACAAGTGGCTGCTCCAGAGGAGACGTGACTCCCAGGCAGCGCCACCGCTCCGCGGTTAATGATTTATTGCTTAATGTCTTAAAAAAAGCAGCGGCGACCTCCTTTTGGCATTTCCAGCTAATTAGCCCGGGAGTTACTGATTAGCCAGGACGTGCCTGGGACGAGGCAGCGGAGTGCTGTGGGTGCTGCTGCCCAGCAGCGCGCTGACATGGTGGCCGCAGCGTTATTCCACAGGGTTTCGCTTTGTCTTCCCGGGAAGTTTGCCGAACTGTTCCGTGCCTTCCGCCATCCCCCCACCCTTTAAAGTACGAGACGCACGAGCCCGGTTTTGCAGATCACCGAAAAAGCCGGGGGCAGAAGTGAGGATGCTCTGGCACCACACTCGGGGTCTGACACCTCCTCTCCCGGAGCGAGCGCGCTGCCATCGGCCGGGAGGCGTCACCGCGTCCCCCTGCTCGGCACGGGCAGAGCCGCCCTCTGATGCTGCGAGCGGCTCCTCGGGCAGAGCAGCCGCCGAGAAGTCACCCCACGCCCGGCACAGCAGTCCCCCCGCTCCGGCGCAGACCCTCCCGTGACCCCGGCACTCACCCGACAGCTCCGGCTCCCGTCGAGGCGGGTCTGCGGGCGGCGGGGCCGGAGGCACTGTTAAATATTGCAGCCGACTTACTCATTTCTCTTCCTGGACGGCAGCGTGCGGAGTTTCCACCCACTTCTTTCACCTTTGGTTTCCAGGCTTTCTGAGAAAAGGGGAAGCCGTGGGAGGGAGCAACCCGGCATCCCCGTGCCAGGGCCACGGCCCCCAGCAGCCCCTGCTTCCCGGGAAGGGGTGGATGCCAGAGGGGGCTGCTTTCCCGGGAAGCTGAAGCATGGGTGGTAGTGCCCTGCGCTTGTGCCCAACACCCCATGACCCTCCTGGGTTAGGGAGATTGTCCTCTCCAGCGGAGCAGAGGGGCTTCCTGGGTGCTGCCTTCCTGGCACGGACTCAAGGGTGGCAGCCTGGCTGGCTCAGCCTCCCCCTTTGGAAGTGAAAATCACCTGGGAATCAGACGCGCTGTCACCTTGCCAAAGCTCCCTCCTTTAAATGTCGCGCCTCTGCAAGTGGTGACAGTGCTGGAGTTGGGGTGACCCACACTTTGCTGACACCTGTGATGAGCAGTGTCTGTCTCAACCCACTGAGCCCTGCAGGTGCTGCCATGGGCCTGGCAATGTGCCAGCCAGTATCCCATCCAGTGCCATGCCTGTTGGCACCACAGGGAGCTGGTTGCCCTCCCCAGGGACGCTGATAGATGATATTCCCTGGGACATTTTGGCCAGGCAGGTAGCCCCCACCAGCTACTGCCGGCTCTGGTGAGTGAGCACATGTACCTGGTGGGACTCCTTTTCAAGAAGGTCCCGTTCTCCAACATCCTCTTCCCATCCTTTTCTCCCCAGTGCCGCTGAACGCCCAGCCATTGTTTTTGCTCAGAAATGACATCAGGTCCCCCGGGGTTCCCCTCTGCCAAGCAGTTTGGAAATGAGAATCTGGCGCCCCAGCACAGACTGTGGCACTGAGCTGATGGGAAAGTGAGCTACTCTTCCTGCACCACTGTGATCAAATCCATAAATATTCTAGCAAATCAATTCATAAGGGGGTGGCAAGATGCCTCCCATGCCTGGCTGCTTGCACTGCCCTGCCTGGGCTTTAGAGCTGCAGGTTCAGGTAACATTTACAGAGCAGTTTTGTCTTTTGGAAGATGCAAAGTGTTTCTGAAGTGGGAAGCACCTGGAAGGCTCTGTTCTGGAGATGATCAAGCTGGAGCCACAAATTTATCCATGCAAGCTCCCAAAGAGGCGGCATTTGCAATTCAGGGCCTTAAGGTATATTTTCAGGCAGTCATGTGTGGACTTGGCTACACACCCTGCCTTTTCATGGCTGCCACTCTCCGCCCCTTTTCTCTGACATCGTGGGGCTGGACAGGAACTTTGCAATGTGAATCAGCAAGCTGAAATATCTCTGATTTCTCAAGTCTGGGCTGCCCTGCCGCATGCCCACTGAGGGTTCCACCCCAGCATGACACAGCTTATGGGCACCCACCACTCCCTTCCCATAGCCATCACCTTGGCATCTCCCAGTGCCACACTGGAGGACTGGGTGTCTTCCCACTCCTTCCTTGCTGGCTGTTCAGCTCTTTCAGGGCAGCACTGCAGCATGAGGGCTGTGACACTGATGTCCCCTTCCGGGATGGGGTCTGGCCAAACTGCTCCCCAGCGCTGGCTGCATTACTCCTCCCTGCTGGGGTTAGACCTTGGACATCCCCCTGGCCACTGCTCCTAATGCCTTCCTTGGGGACAAGGCTTGCCCCTCCCAAAGGGTTTTCCCCCTTCCCAGTACCGTCTGACCTGGCCACTTCTTCACACCACTCCCCTTGGCATGGGGGTCCCCCATGTCCTCTGCACACATCTGCCTGCTGGGAAGAGTCTGGTGAACTCCTGAGTTGAAAAACTACTGGGGAACAGGAGGAGAAGCAGTCAAGAGAGAGGCACAAGAAGGGCAAACAGGGAAGTAATTGCAGGCCTGATGCCAGTGGCACGGACAGCGGGGCAGCTCAGACCTTGAATGGGTGGGAGAAAGGGTGTGAACAGCTTTGCTGGTGCACAACTTTGCCAGCTCCCATGATGCAGGTTGTGGGAGGAGGAGGAGGAGCAGTGTGCTTGGAGTTGGGCTGACCATCCAGATCCCAGTTTTTGTGGTTCTGGTCAGCAAAAGTGGACAAGCAGAAGCAGACTGGGGCTCACACTGCAGCATGAGGGACTCATCTCTTACCCATGATATTGGTAAGCTGAGACTTGTCCCTAGTCCCCATTTCTCCAGATTTTCCTTGGTCTTCCTTTGGCCAAGGGCAGTGGGTGTGAGTGAGGAGCAGCCTGGCCTGGCTCCCTGCGGAAGTACAGCTGCTCAGCATTTATCAGGGGGAAGTGAGAGCTTCCTGCAGCCTTGCTGTGCTGGGAACATGGGGAAGGCACAGGGGATTCGCCCTTGGGAGGCGTCCTGGAGGAGAGAAAGTGGGGGGACTGCCTACCACAGGGTTTTGGGGCTTCACCCTGTAGGGAGAAAATCCACCTTCCAGCTCTGGGAAGGGGTCAGAGGAAGCAAATGGATTTTCCTGCCCATGCAAAGAAATATGGTTAAAAAAACCGCCACTTTTGAGGTACCGTGACTGCAGAGAAAGCCAGCTGGCAGGACCAGGGTGTGTTTTAGGGCTCAGAAATAAGCCAGCAATTAAAACACCTCACAATGTTACTGCTGAAAGCAGCAAGTGGCCTTAGGGAAGGGCTGACATGCTTTCTCAGTGCCTGAACCCCACAGCACTGCGTTTTTTTGGATGAAAGCTGATGCAGCTGCTCAGTGCCCCGGGGAGGATACTGGAAGAGAGGCCAGTGAAACAGCTGCAGCCCGAGGGTGCAGTGCCAGTGCAGCTGGAGCTGGAGCTGGAGTAGGGCAGACCTTCCCTAACTCCACTGCCATCTGAGATGCAGCCTCCTACCGGGAGATGCGGTCCCTTCCTGGGAGGCTGCTCTAGGCTATGCACAGGAGGCAGGCTGCAGCTGGAGGTGCTGGGAGATGAAAGTGGCTGCTCAGCCCTTTAGCAGACACTAGAAAGCTCACAGAAGTGCTCAGGTCCAGGCTTGTGCCCAGCCAGCACCTGCTGCACCTCCCAAGGCAGCTTCTCAGAGGGGTAGACTCACAGATGTCTAACACAGAGCTAAACCCACACTTCAGCCATAGCTGAAGCTCAGTCCATCTACATAGACCTACAAACATCAAGCTTTGTATGATTTAGTGGCTCTTGTGTGTCTTTCCCTCTCCTCTAAACCAACAAACCAGCTGCAAGCCCCTGTTCCTTCACTGACAGATGTTGTGCGTGGGGGAAACCACATCTTTCAGACTCGCCCTTGGGATGAGGGATGGGGTGTTTGGAGCATTTTGGACTCAGCAGGTACTTTTTCTGCTGTGAAATCATGACAAAATGAAGCCAGAGATGCCCTTGCTGAAAGAGCTGAGCAGCCTTGGCTTGTCCACAGAGCCTAATCCTCAAAACCAGGGAGGGAGCTGCACCAGTGGCCTCAGAGCCAGGGTGGCAGGACAGGCGACTTGGCTGGTGCTCAGCCTGCTCTTGGCCCCTCTGTTTGGGTACGGAGAACCCAGAGGGACCCAGGTGCAGCCTCTGTCGCACCAAAGTGTCCTGTGGGACAGGCTGTTCTTGTGGCACTTGCAGATGAACTTGGCTCCCACAGCCCGGGATGAACTCCTGTGCTCTGAGCCCTGCACTCTGTGTTTCCACGGCTGCAGAGGAGCTCGTCTGTGCTTAGAACCACTGGTGATGTCCTGCAAGAAACCTTCCCCTCGGCAAAGGCCTGGCCAGCAGTGGGTATTTTCCTGCTATGGGAACTTGCTTTGCCTCTCTCCCTGGCAGGGCTTTTTGAGTGCAGCCAGGGTTTCACTCAGGCTGTGTTGCTCTGAGCTTGGGCTCGCTCCCCTTCCACCTGCCTGGCTATTTTTATTGCATGTCACACTTTTGCATCCTTTGAGACCTCCTGCTGTCTGGCCACCTGGATAGAAATTGGGTGAGATTTCATAAATAGAAATGAACAGTGGACATGCACAGGAGTTTGGCTGGTGTGACCACCAGAGATGGCTATTTACCCTTCTAGAATGCCTCCTTCTGCCCCTGACAAGAAGCTGAAAGCAGCATGTACCCCACACAGCTTCTCACTAAGTGTGTTCTGCTAGCACAAACCAGTCCCCTCCATGGTGGCAGCCCGGGCGGAAGCACAGCTATGGGGAAAGGGAGTTTCGCGGAATGTTTTTCCCCTCAGGGTTCCTGTTTCTCCTCCAGCCCTGGTCCATGGATGCTGGCAGCCCTCCCCATCTACATGTAGCTTTGCAGAGGGAGCAAAATGAATGGTTGGCGCTGAAGAAGTCCAGGAGATGGAGGGCAGCTGAGAAGAGGGGGGAAGGGGTGCCCCCTTGCCCTGCTGCTGGCACAGTCCTGCCTTCCAGCAGCCCTGAAGCTCTTTGGGAGTCAAATCTGCTGGCAAGGAAGGGAGGAAAACCTCAGAGCTGAGTCACTCTTTGGAAGGCATTTCCATCTGAACAAGTTCCAGCTGAACCCCCCTCCCACTACCTCTGTGTGGGGTGTCACAGGCAGTTTACAGGAACGGCCACATCCTTTCCCCCCAGGATAGAGCCTCGCCGGCCGGTCACACTCAGCCAAAAGCTGGGCTGCATCCACCGCTGGCTTTGGCAGGTTTCCATCAGAAGGCAGGAAGGCTTCCTGGTGGGGAAAAGCTGCACTGATGAAGCAGAAGTGAGAGTGAAAGCAAGCGGGGCTGCGAGGAAACTGAGCCTCTTATCAGAAATGTCAGAGTCGGGTGTTGCCTTTCAGCATCTCTCAAGAGCACCAGGCTGGGGCTGGTCCACTATCCAAGCTTTCCATTAGAAAATGGGACAGGATTTGGTATGACAATCTGCTCCAGGGATTTAGACTAGGAGAGGAGCAGCATGTGAGGAGGATGGTGGACTGGGAGCAACCCAAATGCCGCTCCTGCACCTACAAAAGCCCATGTTTTTGGCAGGCCTGGCAGAGTGGTTGGGGGAAACGTGGCAAGGATGGAGTTTTCAGCTAGTGACAGGGCTGGCAGGGGCAGAGGAGCCACCCAGAAGGTCACAGAGTGGAAGCAGCTTCTGCAGGCATGAAAGTGCAACAAAAGGGTGTCTAAGGACTCAGCATTCATTCCCCCTCAGAAACATCTTGGGGAGGTTCTCACTACTCTCTGCACCCAGGGCTGACATTTCTTCAAGGTTTAAATTCCCCTGGTGTGCAAAATTATGTTCCTGCTAGAAAAGACCTTTGCCAGGGTCACGTGCTGTGCGTAGCTGAGCAGGTTGGGTCCTGGGATGGATCCCTGCCCAGGGTTGGGCTCAGGTCCCTCAGGATGAGATCTCAGTGTCCACGTCTGGATCCTGGACCCGTCGCACAGTGCTGCAGCTCTGTGCACCATCCTGGCGGTGTCTGACCTCCGTTTCCTCCCTCTAGCGGCTAAAATCCCAGCACCGTCCTGGGCTCCCAGAGCCCCCGGCAGCGCCCGGGGCTGGGGCATAGGGAGCCAAGGGATTGCCCCTACACTGAGACAAGGGGTAGGTCACCCCAGCCCCTACTGGCCCTCCTGACAAGGATATTCCTGTCTGATCCAGGTCTCATCTGAGAGGAGATGGAGCTTTGCAGAGGGATTTTGGATTAGGGACCATGTTACACCTTCAAGAGAAGCTTTTGCCTAGTACAAAGCAAACATCATGCTGGTTCCCACACTGCTCCATGCCCACAAATGCCTAATGAGCAATACCAAGGGAAATGTCAGCTCTTCCCTAAGTAATTCCGTTCAGCTAGCCTTGCAATTAGTCCCTTGGAAAAAAGAAATAAAGATTTTGAGCTTTGCCAGCACTCCTCTTTGCAGACACTGCCCTCGCCTTGTAAGTAGGGCACAGTGGGAAGCAAGAGCCAGTTAGCTCTTAGCATCGAGCTTTCCACAGACACACGATGTGGGTGTGATGAGCCTGACCTGGTGGGCTGCACTCCTGCGTGGGGCGTGGGAAGGAGCCTGCAGAGGCGGAGTGGGTGGTGAGGGGTGTGTGGCAGCGAGGGGTGTGTGGCATCCAGCGACCCAGCACCCAGTGACCCAGGTCAGGGCACGCTGGGGCTTGCTTTCCCTTCCACACTCCATAAGCATTTTACGGGTGTGTGCGAACCACAGGTTTGCTCAGGCACTTGTGCTTCCCAGCAGGATAGATTGGAAGGATGTGGAGAAGGTGTGGAGCTGCTGCTCCCCGAGCCCGGAATGGGTGCCTTGTTACTCCCGGAAATCCAGCTGGGATCCACCCACTGTTTACAGAGAAAAGTGAATCATCTGTACAGGGAAGGAAAACACATCAAACTTGTGCCTTTTTAAGCTTTCCGGGCAAGTGAAATCTTCTGGGAGAGCACTTGACTGGGGTCAGACCTGGCTCAGCAGTGAGGTGCCCCAAGAATAGATGCCAGGGCTGGCTCTGCATGGAGGGGTCTGTGTCCTTGGACAAAGCACCTGTTTCAACCACAGCCCAATAAATATGGGTGCAGCAGCAGTGCTCTGCTCCCCACAGGCCAGCCCAGGGGGTGTCCAAAGTGTGGGTTTCCAGTGAGATGTTATGCCTGGTGGGGAAGAGGTGACACTTGAAAACAAGTGCTTTTCTCTAGACATGGAAGTAGGAAAGCATTGGTCTGGATGGGAGTTTACTATAGCAAGGACTGGACTGCTACAGCTGCCTGACCAAAGGGACTAGAGCCCTCTGAGATGGCCCGGAGTACTCCACCTGGCTTTCAGAGGGACACAGGTCTGCTGGGGTCCTCTGGTGTCTCTGACAGCCCCTGGGCTGTCTCAGGTGTCCTCTGCTGTTGGGCAGATGCTCAGGCAGCTAAACCGAGCCCTTGGCATCATACACAAGAAACTTCTATGTGAGGTAAATGACAGGTGAGGAAAAGTCTTTGCATCTGCCAAAACCTGTGTTACCTTTCAACTGTGGCAGCTGGAGCAATTGCTCTCCCCGTGGATGTGGCCTTAAACCAAGCTGCCCAGTGCTGAGACCTGTGTGCTGTGCTCCCAGGTCTGCAGCAGAAGGGGAAGGTAGATTCAATTAGCACGTGGAGAGCATTTGGGATGGACTCTCAACCTCATTAGGATCCACCAGTGGGAGATGGTAAGAGCAGGCTGCTGGCACCTGTGCTCAGCACAATAAAGGTCATGGCAGCCAAGCCTAGCAGCTTGCTGTGGCCCTGGGGATAGCTGGGTCTGTCCTGGAGGTGTGCTCTGTGGTCTTCAGACAGGTGCCAGGAGCAGAAGGTGGAGGTAGGTGGGGATAAAAGGGGAGAAGGCTACTAAAACCAGCTGGGACTCTAGATAGCAGTGGAGAAAGCTGCTGTGTGGGTGGTAAAGGACTGACCTGGCCCAGGGGCTGAAGGTCTGATGCCACCTTGGCTGCCAACCCAGCTTTAGGCCCCTTTGGGGTTAGTGAGGAATTAGTGCCAGGGAGGACAGAGCAGCTGGATCATGTGCAAGGTGTTGAAGAGCAGCAGCAGTGAATCTGGAGTAGAGATCCTGAGGAAGCCTAGGTTTGTTTGCACATCGAGTCAGTGCTGATGCCCCTACCCAAAGGCAACTCATGGTTACGTTACAGGAATCAGAAAAGAATGTGAGCTGATGGGGATGTTACCCTTCAATAAAAATGGAGGTCTGCTACCCCTGTATGCTCAGGCAACATTTGTGGCTGCATGGAGTTAGAACAGTAGAAGGTACAGGAAGAGAGCTCCTGGCCTGAGCCTGCACATAAAGGCAGTTGAAATTATTTATTTTTTTTTTTTAAATTAGTTGGAAAATAAAAAAAGGTGTCCCGGACTTCAGGGTGCAAAACATGTGACCTGCTGCCTGTCAGGAGTGGGTTTGGGAGTGACAGGTACTCATGGCAGAGGGATGGAAAGCTGTGCAGCTCTGCAGGGACGTGGCCACGGGTGTCAGGAACGCGGCTGACACTGGGCACTAGAGGGCTGCACACTCCCGTCATTGCTGCCAGAGGTGTCTGCACAGCTTGGTCTGGAAATGCTGATTAACTTCTGTCAGACTCGGTGACCCGAGAGAGATGTGAATAACTTTGAAGAACAGCAGTTGTCCACTACGTGGCCAAGGTGGTGATATTTCTTCATTTTAGTTGCGTTTCCCCAAGCTGTGCTGCTGCCAGGGCAAATTTGCAAGGTGAAAAGAAATAAGTAGTGCATGGGCTTAATGCCAAAGGGTGTATGCTGAGTTTGCCCAGTTCCCTTAGCCCCTGAAAGCTTCTCTAGCACAGCCCTTGCTCCCAGGAAATCTATGTCCTTGGAAGAAGCAGTGGGTGCCTAGGGTTATTTAGTGTAGGTAAGCAGTGACTGGGGATAGTGCAGGCGTGGCTGATTCCACCTCAGGTCTGGATGATCCTCTGGGTTCCCTCCTAACATGAATTTCTAGGGAACATGGGAGCACTGAAAAGGTGGAAGATTAAGGCACACTTACTCTGAGTCATTTAAAGTAATTTTGTAGCTATGTTCATGTGACCACTTATGTACACCACTTTATTGTTCTTACCTGTTTCTGACTGTTCTGTTCCCCTGCAGGAACTCCCTGCTCCTTTGGGGCCAGCTGTGACCTCCTCCACCCCCACCCCCCCCCATTTTACATGGTTATTTGCTGTACCATAACCTTCTGGGAACTCCCACATTGATGCAGTTGTGCGTGTTACTCCCAATAACCTTTAAATGTGCCCACACTCTTGTAGGTGGACCTCCCCTGGCATCCCACGTGTCTTCTATGCAACATGATAGCTTGGCTGCAGTTTGAGCACCTCGTGAGAAGTCATCTCCAGATCCTGCATGGAAGCCCACGTTAGCAGGCTTGAGGCTGTGCAGCTCACCCAGGAGAGCCCTGTGCCCACACTCAGGCTGTACCTGGCCAGGAGCAAACCGTGGAAATCCCAGTGTTTTCATTAATGCACCTCAAGGTATATGAGATGTTTGCTTTTAGCTGAGTGAACTCTCTTTGGGCTGCTTTCCTGCTCTGTGCTACTGAGAGCAGAGGATGTGTGAGGGTACCTGGTGTGCCTGTGACTGACAGCTGCTCCAGAGCTGCCAAAGGAGTCTGCAAGGGGTTGGCATATGGAGCAGGACACCATTTCACCTGCATGAAATTTGACATGTCCCACACACACACTTGAGTTGGTCTGAACCAATAAAAAAATTAATATAATAATCCAGTGTCTCACAACAGCACATAAATAAATCTTCAGGTCCCTTGGGAGAGACATGGGTTATCCTCAAGTATACAGCAGGGACAGCATGAGCTGATGCACTCAGCATATGTTTGTACCCTGAAGGGGGTGGAAAAAATAAAACCTCTGTCCTTAAAAGTATCAGTGGTGTGAGAGGAAGGCATTTATCAGACATGGTCTCCACGTGAGCTCATCAGGCTGAGTCCTACCTCATCCTCCTTTGTAATAACCTGGTTGGCCGCAGGAGGGGGAAAGGGAAGAATTGAGTGGTTTTGACCCCAGAAGTCTAATATAAATGGGGTGTGAAGAAAGAACTGCAGGAATATGTGGGGATGAAGGAATGTCTGCAGATATTGCTCAGGGCACTGATAGAACATACAGGTAAAGCAGGAAAAAGCCAACGCTTGGGTGATTAGGTAAAAGTCAACTTGCTCCAATTGGTCACACTGGGAGAATCCAGGGAGAGTGTAAATGGATCAGGTGGGAGATATTTTAAGACTGGCTGCTTGGTAGATTAATTGTGATGTGGCTTTATAGAACTAGTCAACCTTTCTTTTCCTCTGACATGGTGAACAAATTCACTTGGCAGTGCTGGCGTTGGTGGACAGAAGACATGCAGAGATTACACACTCACAGACACACATGCACCCACTCACCCCTTCCCAGTGTTAAACTTTCTGGGAGATGGGCTAGCTGATATGATGGTCATGGGAGCAGTACGAGACACAATCATCATACAGAAGCCATGTGATTTTTCTAGGTTAAAACTCAGATTTGTTTCCTAAATTTGTGCGCAATAACTAAAGTGGAGGAAGTTCTAAGAATTTTTGTGGTGAGGGTATTTTGCTAAGGCATCTTGAAAAATCACCATGATCCCAAAGAGATTGTTAACAGTAATAATTAGCCGTGTATAGAGGAAGCTTAACCACTGCTGGAAATGTTGTTTTGTGGGGTTGTAAAGGAATATGGACATTAGGCCTGCCAGGATTCAGAAAAAGCATGTTTATCCAAAGGCTGTTCAGCCCTTTCCCAAGTTGCCTGTATGTGCTGCCTGTTGGTTACCTTTTCCCAGCAGTGAGCATTCAGAGGATAGTTGGAGGGATGTGGGAATTGGTAGTCAGAATTTCCTTTGTTAAAGCTTCTTACTGATTCTAGTGTGAAACAAGAGGCAAAGATAGTATTTTTCTGACAAAGGAAGCATTTTTGATGTGGTGGTCTAAGTGGGGCCTCCAAAAGTGACAAGTACTTATGGGTTCCATGTCTAATATGACTGTCAAACTATAGAAGAAACTACAGAAAAGTTGAGTTGTCATAAAAGGGATAGTGGTGTAGTAAAGAGGGATAATGTATACAGGACACCCAGGATCTGTTTTGTTTGGGATGCTTGCTTGAGTAGAGCAAAAGGAAGAAGAACCTGAATTTGTTTCATGCTCTGGAATGATAAAAACAGAAGGGCTGGGAGTTGCACATGACATGAGCTGGCATGTGGCTCTGAACAAGTAGCAGACCGTGGATGCAGTGGTTGGTCAGCAGTGGAACACCCCATGTGGGACTAAATACCAGCTGTCTGTGGGTCCTCTGCGGGTGCAGGATGTGTATGCATGTGGATGCACAAAAAATATCTTTATTTCCTGCTCCAGAGTTCAGCTCTGCAGAACAGGCAGAGATCATTAGACCCCATAGACTGACCTCCCATCTTTCACATGCCATGCAATTTCTCCATGTTTCTTTTTACATTAGTCCACTGATTTATGCTGAACTAAAGCACATATTTTTTTCCAAAAAAGACAGACCTAAAGACATCAGGAAATGAGAAAAGCAACATTTCCCCTGATATTTTGTTCCACTAGTTAACCACTGGCACTCTTCTCCTGTTTCTTCTCATTACAATCTGTCTGGTTTCTGATGCTAAACATTAGTTCCTGTTATAGATATCAGGAATAAATCAAAATGTCCTCTAGAACAGTACCTGCTTTCTTTTTGGAATGTGGGATGTGGTAATTAAATCTCTTCAATTTGTCTTGGTTTTGCAGAAGGCTGGGATTTAGTGCTGTTGCTGCTGGGGAAAAAGCAAATCCCATCCTTCCCTCTCAGTTGGTCTGTGCCCTTCCTCTCACAGCCTGTAATGCAGCAGGGCAAGGAACTGGTTTTGTTGCCTCGGGGTTATTTTGAGCTTTCAGTCTGCTCACCACAGGGCTGTAGGGATGTCTGATGGTATGGTGCTAAGCCCAGCGTGGTGAGGAGGAGGCTGAAAGTGTTCCAGGTGGGATGATGTTGCATCAGAGCCCACTTTCAGGGATCAAACTGCCACCAAAGCCTTTTGCTCAAGGATTCTTTTCCAGTCCTCAAAAGAAAAGCAAAAGGCTGCTGTATTTAACCAGTGCCAAACACAACCAGCCTCCTGTGTAGTGCTAAGTAAGAAAAAGTAACAGAACAGTTATAGATAATAATGAAAACAATCAAACTTGAGTGTATGACAGTGAAAAATGTCTTCCTTGCCTGTCAAGAAGGTGGTTTTGCTTCTTTGCCTTGGAAGAGCCTCAGCTGCTCACTCTGAGGGCAGAAATACACGAAGAGCGAGCACATATTGCAAATGTGCACCCTGATCCTTTTGGAGGTTTTGGCTGATGAGGAGAGTGAATACAGACAGACTGTTTGTGGTAAATGTTTCTTTCAGGATAAACCCAGCTGAGACAAAGGTGAATTAACTTATGGAGACTCAGTTAAACTAAAGCACATGTGAGCTGGAGCTATTGGTGGGAAAATGCAGAAAGATTTTGTTTCTACACACACGTGCTCATTTCAGTGAAAACAATGTGGATTAGCAAAAAGTCTATTCAATAAGCCAGGAAAAGCTACTTTGATGGAAGTGGGGGAAGGTGTGCTTAAAGTGCTAGGATAGGAGAGCTGAGAAAGTGGCAACCTTTAGTAAGGGGCAGAGAGCAATAAGCTGCCTTGTACAGCTGTGGTTGATAAGGAACACTAATGAAACAAAATTATTGGATTGATTAGAGTCTTATCATTACAAAAATGAACTCTTTCCTAAGAAGGAATTAAAGGAAATTCCTTTGGCCCAGCTGAAGGAAGTGTAAAAATATCTGCTAAGTTATAGCCCTTTCTTACCTTTTTGTTGCCCATTTAATGAAGCTGCAAATGATTCGTGCTTTGTATGACTCAGCTCTACCATATCATAGTTTTAATAGAACAAATGGTTTCTAGGTGAGTTCATTCTGTATCATGTTTGTCTATTAAAAAATCCCCTCAGTTTATTCATGGCTTGAAAACAACTTTTAAAGAGTCCTTATGACTTCTGCTATAAGAAAAATAAATTAAATCTTAGTAATTACGAGTTAATTATAATCTGGGGCTGTCACACAATACAAAGTTAAGGGCATAACTGAGCTCCAAACCATTTCTTTATCAGAGATGACGTGCAGATAATCAAACTCAACTAACCTGTTATAAAAACTGACCTTGTACCTACAAATGGAGTTTCTAAGGATTAAAATGCCAACAGGTGTTTTGGAAGGTCATTCATATTTCCCAGGGCTTATTTTAAAACTGTGCCAGTTTGTCTTAGCTCAGGGTTTGACCTCTGGATCAGCACAGACTGTTTATATAGATGCCAGTGTCAACAGCTGATCATTAAGTGACAGGTAAGCCACTGAGCCACTGAGAAAAACACTGGTGGGTGTCCCAGGGTGGGTCTCCAGTGTCAACCTAGATGATTTGGTTGGAGGCAGGAAGCTGTAGTGGTGAGACCCTGTTTTAGTAATGCTCAGAGTGATGAAAACATGAAGTAGAGCAAGGGGGAACTATCTCTCCTTTTTTTTTTTTTTTTCTGCCAAGCTGAGGACAGTGATAACATTCAATAGAGAATTAGTGGCATGAAGAGTGTTGCCTCTATATTTCCTCTAAATCATGCCTCTGATAGATGTCACCTGAGATTTGTGTGCTGATGTTCTTCTACTGTTTATCAATTTAACTTAGTTTTCACTACACCTTGAAAGTCCAAAAAGCAGATTTATTTCTTTGAATGCTCTTGCTGCATTTTGCTGCCTAATTACTCTTTGACTTGGCCACTACAGTATATTTATACATAATCACCATGAAGTGCAACTCCAACTGGCATAAGTACACCTGAAACCACTTTCAAGCTACCAAGCTCAGAAGTCCCTAACAATGTAGTCCTGCAGAGCAGAATTTGGCAGGTTATATTTGCCTATTTGAGTATGTGCCATGTACAGTTAAGTGCCTGTCTGTCTTGATGTGCAGCCTGCAAAACAGACATAGGAGTTTTTTGCACCAGTTGGTACACCTAAATTGTACCAGTTCCTGGCCATCTGTGTCTATCCTGTGCTCATTTGTACTTACCTGAGTTACTGAGGGCTTGTTGCCCAAAGAGCAGGTTTCATTGGCTAATGTTTTACAGGAGCCTGTCCAGTGTCCAAGGGCATTTGATGTTTCATTCAGAGTCCAAGAATGGCATCAAAGCTATATGTGCTATGTTAATGGAGTGTATTTGTTAAACTGTTGTGAATTTGAGGGATGGTGAGCACTGAAGAACAGGATCAAAGTTAAAAGTTATCTTGAGGAATAGTGTCAGGAATGCCATGAGGAATGGTACAAAGGACTGCAGTGGGTTAAAGAAATGTGCTGCAAGACTGTCAGATGGAGAGCGACTGTTCAACAACAGTTCTACCAGAAATGACCTGCAGGTTATGGAAAATTGTAACTGTGTGTGAGGAGGGGGAACCCCACCTCCCCCTCCTGTGCAAACAGGATTTTATCCTGTGGGTGCGGGGATAGATGTTTCTGCTGTACATGGAGCTGCTGTGGGAGTATGGTGTGCAGGTTTGCACTCTGTTCTTCAAGAAAGAAGAACAGAGTAAATTTCTCAAGGGAGTTTAGAGAAGTGCGATTAGTGGTGTGCTGTAGCAATACCTGATCTTTCCTCAGTGGAAGTGGTTCTGGCCAACCCTGTATGCTGCCCAGTTTTGTGCATTTCTAGCAGTGATTTGGCTTTAGATCCAAGAAACAGCCTATGACTCATCTCAGTTATCTGATATGGGCCAGCCTGGGGGAGCTGGCTGGAGTGCTAGACTGAGAGGGTGTAGAAAAGCGTACAAGACTCTAGGAAGATGAGATTTGTGATGTGCTTGCTGCCCTATGCCTTTCAAAAAATTGATGTAACAAGATTTAGTGTGAATCTCAAAGAAACGGGAAGTTTAATTTAAAGAGAACTTATTTTATTCATTCATTGTTACATGTTTTACTTACATTTTCACACCCAATGTACTCGTGGATTCCAAGACACCTGTCAAAACTCAATAGGATTGTTTGCGTAACACTAAGGATGTGACGTTGGCTTTCAGATCCTTGTTCCATATTTTGGGTTTTCCTTGACTGTGCTATATCAAGTTTTTTGAGCTGGTTTGAACCAATTTTTAATATGTTTTTTTTTACTTCTTTAAGAAGTCAAAGTTATTGCAGTGCATTTGTCCCACTAAGAGTCTAAATTCTTCCTCTGTAAGTCTTGGGCAAGGTGGCTGCCCACTGTCTTTGCCTCATCTTGAGTATCTTTTTGGCCAATTTGCTCTCATCTTAGGACAGAAGGAAGCAATGGCATGCACAAGGTGATGCAACTTTGTTGACATCCTCCTGTTATCGGAGCACAGGTCTCCTGGTGGCTTTTTTCTGCTGTTTCCTTATCAGAGCACACACTTTGTGATGTAAACATCTCATTTATCAGTGTTTCGCTCTGATTACTGTTGATCATCTTCTTGGTTGTCAATATAAAACGTTCTTCTAGACCTTGCTCAGATAATAGTTTATGGTGGTGCTTTCGTTCATATTAACCTTAGTGTTGCTATTATGAATCTTGACATTTCTGTCTGACCGCCAGCCTTCCTGGCAGAGGCAGATGGATGTGGTGTGTCGTGATCTGTAGAATTCTGTAGGTGAGAGATGATTCAGAACTGATGTAGGAGGAAAAGGTCCCTTCACAGGCTGCCCACAAAGCTTGCTGCAACCCCAGTGTTGGTCATAAAACAGAGACTCTGTATTAACACATATGCAAATGCTAAGTAGACGTTGTCTTTGCCAATTTGCTAAGTGTCCCTAACTAATCATTTCACCAGATTGTGTCTGTTCTTTGAAAGCCAGCTGGTATCCTAGGCATATTTGTGATATCAGCAACAGAAATAAAAAGAACTGCAATACTTCCCTGTTAGCAGCATATATCTCAACAGCCCAGCTGGTTAACTTGCTGGCCTAACATCTTTTCCCATTAACATCTAACTCTTTTGCTTTTACAAAGCCTGTTTCCCTCTCACCAAGCCATAATGATGCCATCCACTAGGTCTTTTCCTCACTGAAGTGACAGCTTTGTGGCTTTCAGGTGAAATAGCTGGTCCTGCAGACTTAGGTGGTTAATAAAGAAAAAGTCCTTTAAAAAAGATTTGCTAGTGTGTGCCACTTTTGATATACCAGCCTTCCATTTGTTCACTCACAGACGTGGGACTTAGGTTAAAAATAGTAGTAAGTCAGTGTAAGGGGTTTTACTGACTGATTGTATGTCTGGGTTTTGAAATATAACAGCGTTTGCTCATTTTGGCTAGACATCACATGTTCTGTCTCTGCTTACCTCTGATGGAGGCCCTGACTCTTATTTTCCTGTCCCAGCAGGCATTTTCCAATTAATTACTTTGAAGGCTGAGCAGCCCCCACCTTCATCAGATCCTTGATTGCAAAAGAAATATAATATTTGAGGCTGATTCAGGGATACCCTCAATCTTTTTGCAAAAAGAGCTTTGTCACAGAATAACATGTAAGTGGAAGAAGATGAGAAAGGTCTGGCAACTTGATTTGCTAACTGAATTTACCAATTAAAATTCATGTTGCTTGTTATGTTGAAAGCAATGTGTTTGTGTTGTGAAGGAAAACCTAGAGAAACTGATAAGGTGCTGAAGGAAAACTCTTTTCATTGCCTGCTAGCAGTGGATTCCCCTCAGCTTTTTTTTTCTTTTTTTTTTTTTTTTCTTTTTGTTTAATTTTGTCTTTGACCTTTGTGTCAAGAATGATTAATCTCTGCAGAAACAACCAGTGATTAACAGAGGTTTACCAAGCATATAGCACTGCTCTTCTGCCAGAGACAGCCTCCACAGAAAGGGAGCAGCAAGGACAGGAATTGGCTTTGGTGAATGTTACCATGATAGATGTCTGCTGAAGAAGCCACAGGTGAAGGCCATTTCCACTTTTAATTTGTTTAAGCTGTAAACCAGTCTGTTCCTTGTGGTCATGACAAAGGAATTTTGTCTATGAGGTTGTATGGCTCTTGCCTATGACGCTTTAAGTATTGAGAGTCCTGTTACTCGCAGTTTGGAAATACCTGAATAAATAAAAGGTAGGCAATAGAAGTAGAATAGATGGAATTTAACTGACCTAGACTGATTTGAAGTTTTCCATGAAAATAGCTGTGGGAATGGGAATGAATGTCAGGATAATCATTAGTGTGTGTTAACGGTGTAAGCAAACCATGTAGTGATTAGTAAATGTATATTCATGTAGTAGAATTATTATGTACACAAAGCCATGACACATTTTTTACAGTGTCCCCTTGGCACATCGGTGCAGTGCTGCCAATTTTTTTGTCTATTGAAAAAAAGGAGCAAGTATGCTAGTTGAGTTCCTCGTCAGATATGCTAGTTTCCTGCATGAAGCAGGCTCTGAAAAGCACAAATGCTTCACAGTCTTGAGTTACAAACCCTCCCCACTGATGAAACTGTTATTGCAGTTGAAACTGGTATCGTAAATACTCTCTCCAGATGTTCACCTAAAGGAAAGTGCAGTCTTCTGCTCTGTGGGCTGCATGTCAAGGTATCAGTGTCTGCTTGGTAAAGGAGGTGTAAATTGGTTCCTGGAATGATCAGCAGGGAGCATCTGGTCTGATAACATCTGGGAATTAGTGAGAAGGGGAGAGATTCTCCAGAAAGATGGAAGAAAAGGAAACTGGGAATGCCAGGGAATGTCTGTATCTGAACTGTACTGTAATTTGTGGCTGTGCTGAAACCACACAGCAAATTGGTGGTGAAGGGAACAAAGAGCAGCTGAGGCAGGCCCAGATAGGAAGCTGAGTCTGGAAGTGCCTGGAGAAGTACATCAACTTGATGAATTTACACAGGCTTGGCTCAGACATGTTCATGTGAGCTGTAGCTTCTGGCTATGTGCTCAGGTAGTGTGCTCAGTCAGAGGAAGCCAGCCTGAGTCTAAAGAAAACATTCCTATTCTGCTTTCATGAATAAGTGTTTTTCAACTTAAAGCAAACCCCAGCTGGCACAGCACTCAGCAGTCCCCTTTACATCTGCAATGCAAAGAGTAATGGCTGCCTATATCTGAACACTTCCATGAGTGTGGACTTTATCCCTTCCACCAGTTTCACACTGAAAAAAGTTGTGTTCTCCCAGAGAAAACAATGAAAATCTTCTAAATATTTTCTATCTCTATCTGTTCCTTGCCATACATGCATTCAAGTTTGTCACCTGCTTTCTATTACTTCTTATCTTTCCTCATATATGCCACATAATATTGTGTAAATGGATGCTGAGACAGAGCTGATCTTTGCTTCCTGTGCCTCCCTCTCTCTTTCTGCCATTGTGTGGGGAAATCAAAGCAAGGCTGTGAAGGATAGGAAACCTTATTATTATGGCTGTTTAGCTGAAATAAGGGGAAGCATGAAAGCATGACTAATAAGCACCTAGGTAACAGACTAACGTGCAGGTATCTGCAGCCATCACACACAATTCTGTCAGAGAACGCCTGTAGTTGTATATGAGAGTGTCTGAAGATACCAAGGGGAGATACAGCATGGGCTGCTAGTAGCTAAGCATTAGATTTAGCTTGAAAGCATGATTTATGCCTGTATAATTAAAATAATTGATGGAAAATTGTGTGGCAGAAGATAATCACAAGAAGGAAAATGCATCATGCAACTAATAAGCAATTATTTAAATGCCTATAAAGGAGGATGACAGATGAGAATCTTTGGGTTTGGGCAGTGAAGACTTGAGTTCCTCCCAAAGCACATCATTATATTGTCAGTAGACAGTGTAGTGATTTGTGCTACTGAAAAAAAGGCAAAGCATGACCAGAGTGGTGGCACACTGAGCTTTGTGGGTGAGCAGTGTTCTGGAAGATCCAGGTTTGGAGATTGATTTGGAAATCTCTCTGTTGCAAACTGTGACCAGCTGTGTTCGTAGCAGCTGGGGGGACAGCTGCCTGTGCTGTGCCTGGAAGGGACAGCCTACAGTGTACACGGAGCACTTGGGTCTCAAAACCCCCTCTGAATTTAAACAGACCTTATAGGTACATCTAGATGCATATGGATGGAGAAACAGTTACCCGAAAACAGGGAACTGAAGAGAGGAACAATGTATGCTGAGAGACAGTGTGCAAAAGTGTCCTGGGAACAGATAAACTCCAAAAAGATTTTGCTGAATCCACAGGAACAGCTGAGCACAGATGAATCCTCATGAGGCCACCAGCACACATGCCATGAACAATGGCGTATGAATTGTGCCATATCCAAGAAGGGAGTGGTGGCTATATGCTGACAGAGATTACAGGGACTACATGTGCATCTGCAGAAACAGATGGACTTCCTGAGCATTGACCCTGAGGCCAGTGGCACATCAATATGTATCTGAGAAAACCACTGTGGTCAGCTCCCTCTTCCCTACTGGGTATTGATGAGTGATGGCATGTGTGTGAATCATGAAAGAATAATTGAATTTACTGTCCAGATAATGATCTGCTTTTAATAAGTCTACTATACCAACTTAATAAAGGATATACTAATAAATATTGGTTGATATGTTCCTACACAAACTTGATCCTGTAGCAGGGAAAAAGCAATTTACAACATTTAGTCTTCAAGGGAATAAGACTTAGGATGACACCTGTCTTTGCCCTTACCTGTCATTCCCTGTGGTTTCTTAGAGAAATCTTCCTTTTTCAGCTTCACTGCTTGTGCTTGCTTCAGTTCTTGTTCTTAATGTTCTAGGAGAGTTTCACGGTCCTTTGCCACTTCAGAAATCTATCTTGCCTTTTCACTGTGATTCCCTTGAGGCAGCAGGAGGTCAGTGATTTCTTTTTTTTTAATGACTTAGACTTTGCTGTGCTTTTGATGAGGTCAGGCATATTAACACAAGGTGGAAATGAACAGACACATTAATGAGGAAGGAGGTCCCTAGAATTTCAAAGAACATATTATAGGCTGAGTATTTCATATGGAGCTTTGCAACAGTCATGTTATAAAGTGGATGCAGGTTCATGGCTTAAGATGGCCATGTACATGTGGTGCCCCACATGTCATACTCTGTGACTTTGTAATCTGCAGCACCTCCTTTTTTTTTTCTTTAGGTCAGGGTAGCAAATCATCCCCTGGAAAATGGTGTTCATCTCACAAATTATTTGAAGAGGAAGTTTGAGCTGATGATTGATCAAAGGTTATAGCCTCTGACTGCTGAGGGTGGCCCCATCCCTGTGACTGATGGCCCATATCCCTGAACACCCTTTCCAAGGAGTGACCTGCTGGCCACTCTGGTTTCTCCCTTGCAGATGAGCCTAGCACAGGTAGTGGCTGCAGCTGTTGGGAGTGATGGAAACTGGAGTGTGTCTAAAAAGTTTTCTGCCAAAGGAGCAGGTCTGTCCACAGATCCCCTTAGGTGAGAGATCTACTGGGGGAAGGAACAGCCTTCTTCCTTTTCTACAAATAATTTTGAGTTGTTAACTATCCCTGTGGTTTCTGAGATTGAAACCAAACAAAAACTGTTCAGGAAATGTGGGGTTTTGACAGTATGGTTTCAGCTACCATTTGAAAACTTTGGAAGTACTTAGTTTCTAGAGTTAAAGCAGGAGATTTCTGCAGGGATGTGCAGTTTTCAAGGAGAAAGGCTGAAAGTACTGGTGTATTTTAATGAAAATTTGAAAATCCTGTAGTCCAGCTATGCTTTCAAAAGCCTAAGGGCAATTTCTTCACAGACTAGAAATGGTGCTTTCATTTTGCCTCCTTTATTTCCTTGACAAAAGCATGTGGGCCCATTTCAGATTCAGGGCTTTTAACTCTGTTTAGAACATTTATATGAAAATGGTCAAGATCACATGGTTGTGACTGTCAAATTTCAAGTGTTAATGGATGTGGCCAAATTGAAGTAGTTCATCATGATGTAGCTGCACTGTGGGCAATGCATTTTCCTGTGGATACTGCTTAAAACCTCTGCAATCTGCAATACTTCCTGCTTTTGCTTGAAAATAAAATTGTGAGTCATTCTGGAAGGCAATTACGGAGCAGATGAAATAAATAGGAAAGAATGACTCTCGTAACACCCCAAGTATACTTCTGGAACTACTTGTAAATCCTTATGAAGTTTCCCAGATTTGTACTTCTTCAAAGTTTCTGGTTATTTGTGGGTGTTCAGACTGTGTGATGGGAAGGACTAACAGAAATAAAAATCAATAGTGTGGGAATGACAGGAGGCAATTGATTTTTCAACTCTTTTGAAGCAAAGCATGAGATGTTTTCTAACTTGTGCTTAATTTCAGGGAAAGGAATTGCAAGCAGTGAAATGCTCTCAAACTGCCAGGCAGAGTAAGATTCCTTCTTTCTTGGCAATAATTAGCATCTATAGTGATTAGTTATTCTAATTAAAATGAGTATTATGATTACTTACTGATAGCTGTACTTGTGTGCCTAATGAGTGCTGAAGCCTATTTATTTGAAATATGGGCTTGCCGTAGGGCATGTATTAGTTTAAACAATGTGTGTGTGGACACAATTCTCCTGCTTAAAGGGAAAAAACACAAAACCAGAACAAGCTGATACCATTACAGTGGTTTCACCATTTTTTTTACTTCCCCCACTGTTCTCAATGCCCCAATACCCCACCTTCTGCAGTGACTGTACTTCAGACACTTGCCATAGGCAGGTTATTATAAGTCAAGTTATTATTTGGGTAATTACTGGGTTTTGTGTCCTTACTTCTTATGATAAACAGCTTCGCCTTGTCATCACCAATGCTGGAATGGGACTTTCTGTTGAAGCTGCTCTGTATTTGACTCTGTTGTTGTCTTTTGCAAATCTTTATGACTCCAGGTCACTTAACACAGAAATGCCTCTAGGTCTATTGCAATTTTCCAGGGTTAAAGTATTAAACTGAAAGGTAAAGCAAATGTTTATAGGATCTCTCCTTCAACCTGTCACAAAAATATTTCTGGAATTCCTGGCTAACACTGGGCATGAAACTTTTAACACTTTATTAACAATAACTCAAATACACACTAGTGTCTTTTCAAGGAAATCTATATGATAGTAAGTCGAACTGTTCTCCATATGTTGCTCAAGGAAGTTACACCAAGCATAAGCATGGATCTATTTTACTGTTGCAGATAGTGGGTCTAGAAGCGTGTTATCAAGCAGTGGAGTCCACTCCTGGAAGGTTCTTTACAAACTTAATACTCATAGATGGTCCCTGGGGCAGGGACCTTGCAGCTGAAGGCAGGAGGTGTGTAGGATGGATTCAGGAAAGGAAGAAACAAAGCACCTGTTGTGATGGCAGCCAGTGTTTTGCACTTTTGAGACTGGGTTTGAGAGATTGGAAGTTTCAGCTTTTGAAAAACAGTCTGGGGATGGACATGATGAAAGGGGTGGAGTGTATAGCACAGGGCTGACTCAGACATTCAGGTGCTCAAAACCCAGTTTCCTATTTTGTCCTGTGCTGTGTCACTGTTACTTCTACTTTACAGCCTTTCCCTAGGCCAGGCTACCTTAGGTAGGGTGTGAAAAGAGATATGGGATGGGTCACTGCTTTTCATTTGAGTCAATTGTCTCCCGGTGTTTCTGGATCCAAGAAAAACATTAGGAGACCAGTGGCCTTGATCATCTCCACTCTTAGGCAAAGTGCTAAACAAAACCTCAAACGAAACCCCCAGCAAAACAGACTTCAGCACAAACTGTCCCAGATAGCTTTCAGGGCATCTTAAATGTCTTTTCCAGCCCGAAGGGGTGTATGACTGTACGCTCTCTTCTTTCTGCAGCCCCCGGGCAGGAGCCACCTGGTACCTGTGCGGCAGCACCTGCTTCGAGCCGCTAAGGCAAGGAGTGTGGAAACATTTTTATAGCCTAGAATTTGCACAGAATATTACAGATAGCAGTACCGGCATTCCCTTAAGCTTACAAATCTCGCTCTTCAGGCTGCCTGCTCCGAGTTCTCGTCTGAAATGTTTGCCCTGTGGCGGTGCGGGGCGCCAGGGGCTGGCACTGGGGATGTGCCCCGGGATGGGGTGAAGCTCGCAGAGCACGCTCAGGACGGGGAGGCCCAGGGTTTGGTGATGACTCTGCTGTAGTTACTCCCACCCAGCAGTGTTTAAGGTCCCGGCGCTGTCCCGCGGCTCTGGAGGTGGGTGCGCAGCCCGGGTCCTCCCCGCGGCCGTCACTGCCGCTTTCCTCCCGGGACACTTGTGCTCCTCGGTGACACCGTCCCTCCAAAGTGTCCCACCCACGGTGTCCCTCCCGAGGTGTCTCCATCACGATGTGTCCCCCATACCATGTCCCCCCCAACCCCCGGTGTCCCCCATACGATATATCCCCTCCCATACGATGTCCCTCCCCAGCCCCGCCAAGGCCGCGCGGGGGGGCGGAGCTCCGCGCGAGAGGGGGCGTGGCCATCCCCGAGCCCACCAATCAGAGCGCAGCGCCGGGCGCGCGGGGGGAGGGTGTGAACGGCACGAGACCAAGGCGCCAAAACCACCCTCCCTGATCCCAGCCCGCCTTCCGCTCTCCCCCCAACCAATCGCAGCCGCGCTCCCCCTTGCGGTCCCGCCCCCTCGGGCCTCAGCCGGCCAATGGGAGGCGCGGTCCCCGGGGCCGGCCGGCCAACCAGCGGCGGCGGAGGGGCTGTGAGCGGAGCGCGCAGCCGTCCCGTAACGCCCGTGCCTGCCATGGTGCCGGGCGCGGCCGCCGCCGCCGCCCGTGAGGGGCCCGCCGGGCCGCCCGCGCCATGACACGGCCGCTCCACGACGGGCTGCCGCCGCCGGGCCCGCCCGCCGCCATGTCCCGCCGCCATGTTACGCCGGCGGCCGCGGGCAGAGAGGCGGCGCAGGACTGCAGGTACGGCCGGGGCCGGGGGCGCCGCGGCCGCCGCTGTGCGCTGAGCGCCGGGCAGGGAGCGGGGGGAGCCCCGGCCGGGACTGCCCGGTCCGACCGGGAGCATCACCGGGGCTCCCCCGCAACGGCCCCGCCCCGGCGGGAGGGCGGTGGGAGCCGAGCAGGGCCCTCCTGCTGCTCCTCCTGCTCCTCCACACCCACACGTGGTGCCCCGGACGAAGCCGAGGGCTCCGGCAGCTCCCGAGGGACCGAGGGCACCGCCAGCGCATCCTCCGTGGCGCCCCCCATCCCTCCCCGCTGGGGGCCGTGACAGGCAGTGACAGCCTTTGGGCGAACCTCTGGTCAGCCAGGAATCCAAACCCAGCCCAAGACCTGGGGGTTTTCTGGAGGACACCGAGTTAAATTAAGTTTTGTTTCTCGCTCGCGATTTTCTTTTGCCAATTAGCAGCGCCTTGTTTTGCTGTGATCCTCTTTTTTTCGGTACCTTGGGCATTCAGGGGAAAGGGAGAAGGTAAAAGTTCGGTTCGTTTTGCATCTTGTTTCACTTTCATGGGCTGGAAACTACTGTATGTAACATAGTTTCGGTTTTGCTGCAGGTATCTAAAACACTGAGGTTTTCTGTGTGACTTTCTATTTTGGGCTTTGTTGTGATTTATTTTTTTTTATTTTGCTATTTCTGCAGTACTTTTCAGGATGCTACATTTCATCAAAGATGTAGTAATTTGCTATAGTTTATTCCTATGTTACGTGGATTTGCTTTCTCTGAACTATTGCCAGTGTTTCCAGTATAGCTTTTTAGAAGGACAGGTTTTATCCAGTTAGAGATTACCACTCATATGGCTGTAAACGCTAACTCCTTTTTCCAAATGCTCAGGGGTTTGTCTTTTTAGAAAAGTGAAAGAATTTCCTCCTTCCCTCTTTCATGCAGGCTGTGTCCTTAGTTTTGAAAGGCCTGGAAGGTCTGTGAGGTTCCTCTCCTGGCTGTGCAGCTTTTTTCTTTGTCAGGCGAGATCATGTATTTATGGGTTTTGTATTTTCTCAGGGGTTTTTAGTGTCTCTGTCAAGATGAGAGATTTCACAAAAGTGGTGGAATGACTTTTGGGCTGGCGGGGAAAAAAGGTTTCACTGGATTTATATATTTTGTTGTAAAGTGTTAACCAAAGCTGTGTAGTTGTGGACGAATATACATTAAACAACTGATTTTCATGCTAGGAGGTAAAGAGTGAAACCCAGTAACCCATTACTAAAACAACAGTGGAGATTCTCCTGTAAATCATTTGTGAAGAGTTAGCGCCCAATTCACTTAGGCAGTCACGTATTTCCTTTGTACTTTGACATATATGTGGAAAGCCCAGTTCTTTCTCACTTTCTTCCTTGTTCTGCATTACATGCTTTCTTTTATTTCTCCCCACCCTTTGCTTTTGTCTGAAGTTTCTAGTACACTTCCTTGAGTGAGATACAATACAGAATCCTGGTTGGACAGTTCCTATCCCTTGCACTTCCAAAAAGCAGAGTTACAAATGCAAAGGAGGAAATGTTGGTGGATAAGCACTTTCAAACAAGTACTCTAAGGCAAATCACTCTCCATCTCTCTGTGTATATAGGCTTTACTTTTGAACAAACTGGTTGCAATGAAAAGAACATTTGTAGCCGGTTTGGTTATTATCTATAGTAATAGAACAATGTAGCAGTATGGAAATACATAAGGGAAAGAAAGGATAGGAGTATCTAGTGGAGAGGAAAGATGTCACCACACGTGGATCCAGCTGACTGAAGTTAGGGCTGCAGTCTGGATCCTTCAGGGGTGGGGGAAGCCACCGAAACACCAAGTGCAATGAGTTAATATACATTCAGGTTCAGGTGAGAACACCTCGGTACCTCCCCCGAGCAGAGGAGTTTAACACTGTTCGTTGCAACACTGCAGGTCATGTGAAGTCCTCTGGTGGAAGGCCTCAGAAATGAGTCTGGGGACACTTCGAGGGTCTTTGATGGTTTATGACCCTTTCTAAGACGTGACAGCTGCCTCTCACACCAGTTATGCCCCATCAGAAGGGATGAAAACCTTCAGGTCCGAGTGTGAATGTCCCAATACTTCTCCCCTGGGGAGAGTTTTACACCTGAGCCAGGAGGACATTGGCATGATAAAAGGCATTATCCCACCTCGCCGGGGTCTGTTTCTTACTGTCCTCCTTAATCTACCTCAAACTCCAGCTTGTTGCTAAACAAAGGTTGGTTTGTCGTGGTGGTGCTCTGGTGGTGGGTGCATACCCCTTCTGCCTTAAGCAGGTCGGAGGATTCGCCTCCACACAAAAATCTCTCCAGCTGCGGGGTGCAAACCTGGCCTCAGCAAAGCACCCGCTGCTTTTGCCAGTGGCTGATTGTTTGAGTCATTAACATTTCGGTCTCACAGCTTGTCTTCAACATTTAGGTGAAGAGAGGAATCTGAGAGGTAGCCGGAGGCACGGTGATGGGGCTCTAACTGGGCAGAAAGTACAGTTGCTTAGTTAGGAAAATAGAAAAGGTTTGGTAAGATACACAGTGCGAAAAGCTGTGGGCACCGGGCGGTTTTGCATCTTGAGAGCAGTCCATGCAAACATCGGGTGTGTCCTGAGGAATGCCAGACAGAGGCATGAACAGGTGAGGTCAAGGTGATCTAGGCCAGAAAAGCAAATGGGTCAGTAGAAGCAAATAAACCTGCATTTTAGCCTTTTGATTCTTCTGCTGAACTGAGATGTGGTGATCCTTTGTGCTGGAAATTTTATATTATTAGGAAGTAACCGAGTGATGTAAGAAGCAAAGTTGTTTGTTAGGGCACAAGTTGAACTGTGCTTGAGCTACATGGCTCTGTTGTGCAAGTCAAAGATGGATTATGGCAAAACCTAGAGTTAACAACCTGAACATTAGCAAGAGTTACAATAGACAAAGTTAGCAGCTTAAATGTTACTTAGAAATTCATAGCTGGAACGGACAGCCCATATATCGCAGTATATGAACAGTAACAACCATGTTACAACACGGACCACAAAACAGACTGAAGAGGATCACACAGGGACCACTGGGTAATGAAACGGTGAAGCAAAGAAGAGTGAGAAGGCCCCGGACCCTCAAATCACTATTGATCCTGTGAGAGATGGGGAGTTTAGATTGTAAGGGTGTAAGTGCCCACGGATTTCTTTGTTTGTGCTCCATCTTTTTAGGCACCAGCTCAAGCTACCAGATAACAGATTTGTGCCAACAAACCTATCTAATGGAATTGAGAGCCTGGTGTCAAAAATTTCTTTAACACTGCTGCTGTAGCATGTGGGAAGAACACATGTATTTCGGCCTATATCAAATGGAGCTGGACAAATTGGAGGCAGCTATTCTTTGACAAGTAGTTTTTCTGGTCTCTTTGGTAAGCCAAAAGGACAGTTTTATGCATTGCACATTCTGATTACAGGTGGCTTTTCACTGAGTTACAGTATTTTTAAATACTGCTGCTTGCCAGGAGCCTGATTTAAGAAGTATCTGTGCATTATAAACAGCTTTTTGTATTTCTGTAGGTGCTAAAAATGCAAAAGCCATGTGAGAAAATGCAAAAGTGAAAGTTACAAGCTTAAAGAAAGATTAAAAATTAAATCCAAATTCAATTTATACAAGTGAGCAGTGGGTTCTTCTGGGCTAAACTTCAGAAATGATTACCGAGTCTGTGGGAACACAATCATGTATGGATGCTTGAATATGTTAGCTTAGAATCTGCAATAAGTGAGTTTTGCCTTGGTTGTCACTGTGACAATGTAACTTTGCCTTGGAAGGTACAGAAAGATAACAAAATACGGAAGTTCTTAAACCAATCTGTGTTCTTGCTTTCTCACACCAATGTTTTGCTTGAAAAGAAACTTCCAAGACAGGCATAAGTATAGCTGTGAAGTCATTAGTAAACTGTGGGAGAAGATGAAGATTACAAGTTCCTAGATCCTGATGTATTTTAATGTTCAAGTTGTACATTGCTCAGACAATCTGCCCATTTTTAGAAACAATACTCTCTTATGGAGAAACACCTCAGGGCTTTCATGTTCCACGTGTTCTTGCCAGGGAAAATACCTCTGAATTAAAGCTATTAATTATCTTGTAGGTGGTTGTAGACTGTTGTTCGTGTTGGAGGCCAGAAAATACTGGTGCTGGGTGTTGGGAGGGAGGCCGCTGACACTTGTGCTGGTACAAATTCCTACTGAGCACTCAGGTATAGTGTAGATAGGAATTTGCATCCCAGCCTGGCACCAGATGTGTGAAAAAAGCAACAAGCAGTGATACACAAAGGCTTTTAGACCACAAGAAGGAGGTTACAGTGTTAGCTGAACTTTACAACTTGCAGGTACAACTTTGTGGTTGGACTTGACTGAAACTAATAATGCTTTGCAGAACGTTTGGTCCCTGAGGGTACTGATGAGCCCAGCTTTTTACCACTGTAAACCTTAAAAAAACCCCAAAAAACATTAGGAGTTACCAGCCCAAAGTGATAGCAGAGATGGGGAGGTTGTTAAATGCCATCACATAATGTACTGGTAAGGTCTCTCTAGAATACTGATTGTAGGTGAGGTCAGTCCCATTCAGGGAAACTTAGTTTAAGATGGAAGGGTGATTAAGATTTATTAGGATGATAAAGAAAGCAGTTTGAGTGAAGAAACTGGGCAAGTTGACTTCATTAGCCAAGCAGAGTGATGGCTAGAAGTTGAAGAGGATAATGAGGGTTTTTCTGATTTATCAGAAATAAGAGCTGCTGGCATTAAAAAGAATCTGTAGAAATAAATTACAGTGTTTTCATTTTATCAGTATTCACTGTATGGGCATTTGGGTATTGTTCCTTTAAAAAGATAAAATTATGCTTTCTTTTCTCTTCAGAAACCAGACCATTACAGAGTTCTTCAAACCAGTTTTAAAGCAAGGTAAATATATGGGTTTAAAGTGGAAGATATTTGTATGAATTTCAATTATATAAGTGTGCAGAATTGTAGTCCACTCACATTCTATATTGGTGCAACAACATAACGAGTATAACCTACCAAATATATAAAAATGTGCACATTTAATTTTTTTTTCTAATAATGTAACTGAAAATGTCAATTTCCTGTTAAAATTAATTTTTTTAAATAGTGATGTGATTTTAATTTCAATTTTATTGTCTCATGCTTAATCTAGATTGTTTATAGAAACTGAAGCCGTGTCATAGATTGTGTGATTCTTTGGTATGGAATAAGTTCCATGGCAATACCAAAACTGAATGATAAAGTGAATTTATTTTGGATTATGTGTAAGAGAGAGATAAAATATCGAGTAATACAGTACATTAAGATTTATTGGTTTGAAGTTTTTTTTCCTCCAGTATTCTATTTGTGAATAATTTCTTTTCTCTCTTAGAGCCCGGCCATAAAGACAGAACGGTGCTGTGTTCACCAGACAAAGGAAATGTAAAAGATGCAGGGATGGGACTGTCAGTTTTACGTGCTGAAGGTTTTGAAAGGAAAATATCTTCTCCAAAGAAGGTCAGAAGAAAAAGATGCCAGACGAAACATCAAACGAGTCCTGTGGTAGATGCCTTTCAGAAAAGAACTGAGAAAAAGGACAGTGTAAATATTTTAGAGAATGGCAGAGTGTGCAAGGCATTGGGTTCATTGTACCCAAAAGTTATGATTCAGAAACTCCTTGTTACTGCGGAGTCTCAGAGCTACTTTTTGGCCAAAAAAGATAAGACTGTCAAGTCAGAGCAGGAGAGAAATGAGGATTGTCAGGATATAAGAAGAGCACCATTGTCTTATGCAAATAGTTGGGAAGAGAAAAATGACTGTATAGATCAAACAGACACTGGGTCAGAGTCTGACAAGTGGGTTTCACCTCTAGAAACTGATACTCAAAAAGCCTGTGCTAGAAATACTGGCACTGTGAGCACCACATCTCTATGCCAAAGCCCAGGTTTCCCCATGAAATTGCCCTGCTCTCCTCCTGATTCTTCATTTAGGTTGTCACTGGAAGCTCCCCACAGAGAGAGGGAACGGAAGAATCAGGAATTGAAACAATCTAAGCCACATCCTGTAAAACCATTCTCAGGAACAAGTATATTGCATCAGGTGTGTTTAAAAGGGTCATTAAGGGTGAAAAGCACTGACCCATTGTGCATGCGAATTTTTAATTTTGTTTTTAATTTTTTTAAATTTGCTTTGTAGTCTCAGATTCTTGGTGCTGCTTTTTTCAGTTGTAAAAAAAAGTTTATGCTCTTTTGCTATTCCTTTTTAAGTTTCAGGTCATGCTTGGGTAAGCTGGTTCTCAATCATTTTACAATAAATAAAAAATCCTAGTTTAAAAGCAGGGGAGATATTCTGTGCTAGATGGAAGCATGGAAATGCAATAGAAGTTGTAACTTGAAATTGTATTTTGTATTTTAAATGCCTCATAACCTTGTGTTTTCTTACAGTGTAGCTTAGGGAACAGACTGGCAACTTTCTGCTATTTAGAAGCTGCAGTTAGTAGCAGTTCAGATTTATGCATTTAAGCCACAGTATTTAGATAGAGATGAATGTAGTATTTCATGGCAGGTTGGATTATATTAGCTCTTAATCTGAAGAAAAGATACACAATTTGGTTTGTGGAGAGTCCTTTTTTTGAGAGTTTTGCAGCTTTGTTTTAAATTTGTCTTGAAATGAGGTCTATTAACATATTTCTGGGGATGTGTGGAACTAAGTCTGTGCTGGATTCAATACTTGGCTCAAGATGTTAACATTCTGGTTTCAAAAAGCATACAATTAACTTTTTTTTAATTTCTTCTGTATTTTTAGGGAAATGGATGTCCTTTAAGAAAAATACCACATTTTGGTTCAAGGGAGACTGCTTCAGGTATGAGCAGTGCTGTTAATATGGAATTACCTAAACAAGGAGATTCATCACTTAGTGTTGCTTTTTAACTTTTTTTTCTTGAAGTTACATTTTCTGTTTTCTCTCACTAAAAAAATAATTACTGTGGTATAGTCCGTGTTATTTCTTATATATGGCAAGTTTGAAGGGATTTAAAAGTAATTTGTGATTTTAGTGTAAAATAAATTGTTTGTAACTTGATTAGAAGTTGTGATACTTTTTTGTCTTAAAACCTTAATCCCAGATTATTTTTATGGTTTGTCTTGCATTTTGGATAATCCACATTTACTGTGGTGATTAATAAATTTTGCCTTTCAGCTAATACCAAAAAAAGAATGTTCTTTTTGAACCAATCACTAAAGTTTACCTGGTATTCTTGTTGCTTTTTGTCTCTTTTAACTACCTAATTTTGTTCTGTGGGAGGTAGAACTGAATCTGAAAAGCTCACATAAGAAGCTTGAAGTAGGGCAGTAGGATGATAAAATTAAAATATAAAGCAAAGAAGGGGGTCTGTGGCTGTGGAAACCCATCAGACTCTTTACTGCTCTGCATCACTTTCCACCTCCAGTAGCACTTGGCCAGCAGTGCCAAAATTGAATTGGGAAGTTCTCAGCCACATCAGCTCCATGAAGTAGCTTGCTGTGAAGTGTCCGGGTGCTGGTGCCAGCTCAAGGCAGGAAGCAGAAAAGCAAGTGAGGAAGGAGGGCTCTGATGCCGTGGAACCATAGTCTGAAAACACGTTTCTTCATATTCTGAATGCTTTTCTTATTTTTATGGCCACAGTTAAAATTATTGAAGTACTGCCAAAATACTTTTCATGCTGGTCATTATTTATACCCATTATGTGGAACTCTATTCCAGTCCCATAACTTAACTGGACTGTTGTCTGTTTCCAAATACTGATTGATTGTGGTGTGTAAGAAAGTATACGAAAAGTTTTCTATGTTGGCTACAGAGCTGCTTTAAAATAAATGGATTTAAATTAATTTTCAAGTTAGTTGCAGTAATAATGGTATTTAGTATGAGCTAAATCTTAATTGTGGTTTGTTGTGTTCAAGCAGAATGGAAGTATTGTAGTTTCTGATAAAAGTTTCAATTCTGGTTGACTTAAAAACAGAAGTTATTTTTTAAGGGTAAGCTGTTACACATTTGGGTTTTCTTGAATTATTTTTATTTTTAAAAATGACAACAGTGTTTTAATTTTTTTCCTCAAACACTTCATAGATGACCCATCTCAACCAAAGCTAAAGCAGGTTTTAAAAAAACATGAGGCATCTTTTCCACATGCATTTAGAACATCATCTGAGGTGGCCTCTGGTACACCCAAGAGCCCAGCTGTTCCTTCACACTGCCTTACAGCTAAGGTGTCTTCTTGGACATCCAAACAAAGAGACTCTCCTGGGAAACGAAAACACACTGCCATGAGTGTGGATGAAGACAGTTCAGATCAATCTGAAGTATCAAGTTTGAATGACCCTGCTTTTAGTAAATCATCTTCAAAATGCAAAAATAGGAGGACTGACTTTGTAAAAAGTATTCTTTTAAAGTCTACTCATGATGATGTTCTGCAGCTAAAGGATCTTGCTGCCCTATCTAGACATGATTCTACTCTTTCAAAGGAATACCTCAACTCAAGTGAGGAAAAGGAGAAAAATAATTGCCCCACTGTAGGTTTGTCATCTTCATATTCTGCACACGATCCTGATAAAAATAACCACATTTCTGTTGTGGATACCAAAGAGAATCAATTGCAGCTGGCTAACTCATGCTCTTCCTTGGAAAAGTCCCTTCCTTTTTCTCAGGAAAAAATTACTGTGCTGCCTTCTCTCCAACACTTAACACAGACAAAAGGTGTGAAATCCCTCCAGATTGCTGGTTTGTCTCAGGTATTGGATGCTTCTAAGAAAGAGCAAGGTGGGAAAAGACCAGAAAGACACGAACACAGTAAAGCACCCATAAACAGTATTCAATACAGCAGCAGTTTTTCAAAAACAAAACACAGGACTTCAGAAAGTGCTTCTGATTCTTATACAAAGGAAGTATCTGGGAACCGTGAACCTTCGCAGGAGACTGGTAAAAATGTTCCCCTTTCATTGCCTTTGAAAGAATGTTGCATGGAGAGCAGCCATATGTCTTCACAGCCCTCAGGAGAGTTAGAAGTTGAAAGCACCTCTACAGACAAGTCCAGGCTGAATGGAAAATCACAAAGCGGCTTTGATAGTGAAGATGAGATTTTGGAATCCGTTTCAGATGATGATGATGATGATGAAGAAGTATTAATTCCACTGCAGGAACTCTTTTCGAGCAAGCCACAGATAGGAACCACGGAAGAATCTTCTGACAGTTTTTCTCAGGACACTGTGACTCCGTTACTGAACCTTCATGTAAGTGTCTAGAAACAAAAAAAAAAATCTTCTTTTAAGTATTCTTTTATGGGTGTTATTTGCAAGAAAAATAATATGGATTTTAGCACAGTGCAAGGCCCAGGGACTGCTAAATTATTGCTGTGTTTCAAAGTTTAAGAAAACTGAACAAAACACAGATGGAGGCCTTGGTAAGTGAGATCTCATACTCAGAAATCCATCGCCTGCAACCTTACCTGTTCCAGCTGATACAGACAGACAGCAACTTATTCAGGTGTTCTAGAGAGCTAGTTTCTGCTATTCAGCTCTGTTCTATAAACACATAGCAAGTTGCTTCAGCAGCTATGTCGAGTAGTCTTGTAGTACCTATTCCACTACCATGCAAGGCACAAACCATGACTGTTTACTCAGTTTTTATATATATATGCAGACATAATTGTTGTAGACTCGAATAGTCGAGTTTTTGTCTGAAGTGGTGTCAGTAGAAACCCTTGCTAATAACAGTCAGAATGTGTATGACTGATTTATAACAGTTGCTTTAAAATAATTTTAATCAAAAATCTATACCAACACTTAGCCACCTTTTGCTGATTCTCATTATGCCCATTAAACCAACAGCACAGTGTGATGAGATAGCAGTTAGTCAGCTTTGTTGTTGTATTTTTATATGATTTTTTTTATTTATATGATTTTTCCCCTTTTTCATAAAGCATGAAAATTCAGAATTATTTGCTTGTAAAACTGTTGACTTGGTTTAGGAGTCCTATGCTGTACAGTTACAATGTAGTTGGAGCAGGGATGTACTTGTTACTGTGCTTGTCCTTGGAACGGCTGAAAGACAGGTTGTGCAGCTAGATTGCATTATAGCTGTATGCCTTCTGGTGGTTTTTAGGAACTCTGTTTCTGCTTTTCCCCCCTGAAGGAAAAGGTGTGAGGTTGCATTCAGGAGATATGTGCGGTCTAATGTTTTAATTTTCCTGATCAGGTAAGATTTTTATGGGCTGAACTTAGCTGGAGGAAGTTGATGTAGACACCTAGAGATCTATGTGCTAGACTCCAGTCATATATCCTTGACACAGTCAGACTTGTGTACAAGTAAGTGTAATGTTTGCTTTGAGGTTGTCTTTCATGGAAGTTGGATGTAGTTCAGAAAGGATTTCAAAAAGTTGAATGACTACTGCTCACAAGGGATAGATCAGGTGTTTAAATCCCTGTATGCAGGATATTATGATGATGAATCGATATGTGTTTTTAAAAATTAGCTCATTTGTTCAATAAGAGCTTGTCAGATAAGTAGTGATTTTGAAGTTGTATTGTAAAATGATGTTTTAGTAAGGAAGGTCCTGCAGTAGGTCTTGCTGTTGCTTTCACGATAGCTGGTACATGTTGGAAATGGCTGCATTTAAACTAACAGATTTTGTACTGAGCCTGTGTGGGCTGGAGTTAATTTTCTTCATAACAGCTGTATGATGCTGTGTGTTTAAGGCAAAAACAGTGTTGGTAAGTGACCAGTCTTCTCCCTGTTGTGAAGCAGTGTTTGCACAGCGTCAAGGCTTTCTCTTCTTCCCTCGCTGCCCCCATAGAGTGGAAAAAGGTTGGGAGGGAACAGGGCCTGGGCAGCAGACCCGGATAACCAAAGAGATATTTTCCATGCCTTGGAGTGTCAATGCTCAGCAATCAAAGTCAAGCAGGGAGAGTTGATCTGGCATGTAGCCATTACTCAGAGTCTAACTGGGCATCCTTCTGCCCAGAGGTGCTGAGTGACTGCCTTTGAATCACTTTTTGTTTTCCACCTTATCCCTTTTTCCTTATTAAACTGTTATCTTGACCCATGTATTTTTCTTGCCCTTCTTATTCACTGCCCTGCACAACTGGCTGGGGAAGTGAACAAGCTGTGTGGTGCTTTGCTGCTGGCGGGGGTCAGCCCACCATTAGTTCCTACAGTGGAAAACAAACAGCAGGATGCCTGTATAAATACTGTCTTCCCCCTCTACTTGTGTTTGTCAGTCTCTGAAATGGTTTATTTGTTGACTGAGTTACTATCTCCATGGGCAGACATTGAACAGTCTCAATTATTTTATCTCTTCTGATTCATTACGTAAGAGCGATATCAATCAGGCCTCTGTGGTTGCATACATGTTCCACAATCTTAGCCAACGTATCTATGTAATTAATGATTAAGCCTGATAAACAGATGCAGCCTAGATTAAGTGTTTGTGGCATGTGTATATGACCACAACAATTGGCCTGGCCTGTTTCTGCATAATTAATTGCCAAATAAGACAAAGCAGTGAAGAGCTGTCCCAACGTTTTCATGACCATGTTTTTTGCATATACTAACATTCTTCTCTTGCCTTGTAAGAAGGGGCATATGTCCACATTGGAATAAACTTTTGATTCCTCTGTTGTTCAACAGTCATTTTAGACACTTTAACCAGATATAAAATGTGGGAACCAGTGTTTGTTAAACCACCTCTAAAATCATCAGACAAAACTAAATTTCCAATCAAAATTCTAATAACACCTGAAATTAAGAAGCTAATTAGCAGAATTAAAAAACCCCAAACAAATCAAAAACCAAAACCAAAAAACACAAACCAAACAACATGCAAAGCCTTGACTTATTTTGCCTAGTGGTTTGTTTTTCAGTAGCTAGTCTTTTATTCAGCTTGTAGCAGACAACAGATTTGAAATCTTTTATGGCCATGACTATGCTCTTTGGACAAACACAGCCCTTCTGACACCATCTTGCTATTCAGAGATACTTTTCAAATGTAACAAGCAGCATGGCTATATGTGGGAAATCTTAAGGTAACAAGTGTTCAACTTTCCCACATTTTATATCTGGATAAAGTGTCTAAAATGACTGTGGGGTCTCGTGCACAAGAATGGGGGTTCCCAGGGTCTCAGCGGCTGACAATAATAAAATTGGAGGGTAAAAGGACTTCTGATGCTAACATTCTTTGTGAATGTTAGTTGGAGGTCAGCCCCAAAGGTGCAGATTTTTGCTTCACTGTTCAGATCCATTGTGAAGTGTAGTTATTTCTAAACTAGTCACTGAGAGAGATTTGACCCTTATGTAAAATTGTCAAGGGACTGAGAAATCTAACCTGTTAATAGTCCTGTTTTGTGTGATCTCCTTTGGGTTTTGTAAAATATCATTAAAGTTGAAGCAGTTTTTATTTTCATTGTGTTTATTGTCCAATACTGAATGAATTGATAGCTTGTGGTATTTTTTTTTAGTTCTCTTACTATTTCATTTACAGCTTTCTAAGACTCCTGCCATAACGAAGGTGTCGTATGTGAATAGCTTAGAAAACCTCCTGAAGGAGAAAGAAGAATCTAAAAGGTTTGTTTCTTAAAGCTGGCTTGAAAAATTTGGGTTGGTGTTATAGAAACTTAGATTTATCTTGTCTCCCCAAAATTGATGGAGTTTGATGAGCAGCAAGCTAAGCTCTGCTTTCTGATGGCACCAACATACACCTGACAGGACCTACAAGTGTACTCTAAACTGTAAAAGCTGAATGACAGGCTCCTTCCAAGCAATAAGGAATGATTTGTGATGCATCTGTCTACCCTTGAAGAGCCAGACTAAGTTCACTGATGCCTTCGTTATAGGTCACTGAGCCAGCTGGCAGCTCCTGGTCAGGCATGAAATAGAAATATTTATGTAGTCTGACTGTACTAGTTTCTTCACAGGCATTTGTAGATCATATTTGGTTCCCAAAGTTGTGTAGACTGTTGGTGTCTGAGTAGGTTTCACAGGTCAGTGAACAGAACTAATGAGTGTTCTTGCAAGAGGTCTTTTGGGTAGGAGATGAAATGGGGTATATGTGCTGATGGCAAGTGGTGGTGATGGATATGTGTGTGTGATTACTCTGGCAACTATGGGCTGACTGGCTGTGGAGTAAGGGATACACCTGTAACTAATACTGTTTAACAAATAAAGTATTTGTTTGGCTTTTAAGAAAAAAAATTAAAAATTCAGCTACAAGATTGTAAGCTTTGTGCAATTACAAAAAAAATTATCAGAAGTTGGTTGAGTGTATTTATCTCTGACAAACTAGTGGTTGATTGTGCAGTTGGAAGTTCATTAGGTTTTGGGAAACATTCACTTTTTACCTTGGCTTTTATGCACATGCAATATCTTGTGTGCTTTTGCCATGTGTAATTGGCTACTGACTCCTGGATTCATGTTCAGATCTTGGATTTTGTTGTCTCCTGTTGCAAATACTAAATGGTGATGATGTGCTCTACTGTTACTGTTATTTCAGGTTAGATGAACTAGAAAAGCAGTTACAGGAAGACATAAGAAGAGAGAGCAATACTTCAGATGGAGAAAATGAGGAGAATGCCAGTGGAGATGAAGATCTCTCAGAGCAACACAGGTCCTTCCAGCTCCAAAACTGATTAAATCTAGTTCTTGGCTTTTCCAGCCTATTTTTTCCAAACCTCTCTTTGTTTCCAATAGTTGTTAGTATGTTTACTGTGAGCCATTTTTATATCATTTGGGGTTCAGTGGATTTCCCTGGGTGTTACTGTATTTTAACAATTCAGCTTTCACATAAGACTGATGTGTTCAACATTTGCAAATAACTGTCTGAAGCAGTAAATAGCTTCTCAATGTTTGAATTAATAAAAGCAATTTTCAATTTTACAGGGCATTTATAAAGAGATTTTCATTAGTAGCTATTGCCATACCTGACAACCATCCTGGAGAAGATATATTTGATTTATCAGCCTCTGGGCAAGTCTTCAACCACAGTAACCTTGACTTGAGGAATTTTTACTTCATCCCTCAAAATCCTATAGAAAAGCTGCTTCTTAAGTAAGAATATCCTCTTTACTTTGTTGTGTTTAGTCCTACAATTTTCTTTGGTGTTAGCAGTTTTAAGAGAAAATAGTATCTTTGCATATAAATGTGCTCTGTCCTACTAACTAGGCAAGACTAACTCTCTTTCCCTGAAATTTTCCTTACTTGGTTAGCTTTACAGAATGGTAAATTGTAACTTGGAGCTTCCTTCTTTCCTCCTGTGGAATTCTTGAAAAACTATTGTAATGAGAAGTAAGATACAAAATAGCTGTCCTGTCTTCTGTGTTTCTGCTGCGTTGGGCTATTGTTGATAACCTGACCAGTTTGTGGAAGATAAATGCAGAAGTGAAATGTTTTAATGAACCCAAGCTTGGCTATCTCCAGATGGAAAGAGGACCTTTGTGGTGAACTGATTTGTGACCTATTAGTGTTGCATTGTGTCTGCTGAAAGACTTTTGGTGCTTCTGTTCTGGATGGGCCTGGGACTCGGGGTTCCACCTGATGAGGATTGCAGAGACTTCCTACCCCTGACACCTGTTAGACTGTCTCTGAGCTCTCAGTGTGTCTGTGTGTATATAAACAACTGCTCTGGAACTCACGGGTGTTTCTGTTCCATATTTAGGAGGCTGTCAGACTATAAATAGCTGGACAAATTCTTGCCTAATAACACAAGTGTAAATCCTGAAAAATTCTGGTTATTTCAGTTGGTATTGTATGACAAACATGCATCAGTGGAACTGAGAGAATTTGTTTACTCTTAAAGGATTTTATATGTATGTGTAAGTGTAATTGTGGGTGTGAAGAGGAGGGTGACTTATCTCTTGAGGAAGTGATGTTTGTGATACAGTCCTTTGGCTTCAGGCCTTTCTATTAATATGTTTTGGAGATCACAAGGATAAAAGCTTCAAAAGCATCTTGCAAATCAGTGACTGGAGGAATGAGAATTAAGCTAATCATCTCTTGCAGAAAGCAATTATGATTTAATTGCTTATGCATTCTGCCCGGTTGGCACAGCTGGCACATACTGGCTGCCCAGTTGGCACATGGAGGTCTTCCCAGTCAGACAGGTAGAGGGTATATGTAGGAGTTAGGATACAGATCTCTCAACAGTTACTTGATTTAGTAGATGCAGAGAATAGAGGAAACTATGGAAGGGTATGTGGGAAACTGGATATAATGAATTCAGCTCCTTATGACATACCTAACTTTCTAAAGAAGGCTAAAGCTAAAATAATTCAGTAGTAGCAATTACATACTTTCTGTTCTTCAAACAGCTACTTTTTGCACCTCACAAATTTGCACAGTGAGATTCGGCTGTTTGCCTCCAGACTCTTCATTTAAAATATATATATTTTAAAAATTTTAAAAACAATGTTTTTTCTCTTTTCTTCTGAAAATGTTTGTAGAGGTCATTGAACAGTAAAAAGTCTTATTCACTGGTCTCAGTGAGCATAACAGACTGTGCAGTCAGATATAGTGGTTCATAGTACAGTAGTGTAAATCAATGTTTATTTGAAACTATGATTCTCTGATGATATAAATGTTTCCAAACTGTATATTGTGTCATTCTGGAGAAAAAGATAGTTCTTCTAAATGATGTTTGTAAATTTAATTGTTCCTACAAGTCCAGGTTTGATTACTGTAGCATTTTATGGGGGTAATAGCATGTGGATAACATCTGGTTTGGATATTCAGATCTTTCGTTGCTGTTGATGATGGTCTGAGAGATGGGGAAGTTCTTACACTTTTGTGAAAGTGATGACTCGACCACTAATTGATTTTTATCCTCTTTCCTCACCCCATCTCTCTCTTACAGTTCTGGTATAACGCAGCAGCTTTCTTTAGCTGTTAATGGTTTTCTAAGTTCTGCTTACAGTTGTATATTGTGTCCCATACCAATTCTGAAGTGGCTTTTTCAGGTAAGTCTATGCTATTAATGCAGTTATACTCTGTGCATGTATAATATATTTCCTGGAAGCCAGTTGTAGCCAGAATAATGAGAACAAGTTTATGAATCTGTTCCATTAGGTTAACAACTTTTAAATCAAAAAGTCTTTTTTTTTATTCCTTTTTCCCCCCAGGTTCTGATTTGTTCTGCAATCTGGAATACTTTGATTGTGACTGAGAATAACACACTAGAGATAGCTTTTTCTCCACAGTTTGGGTGAATGCAAAGCTGTACATCCCTGTCCATGTTCATATATGCTACTGCATTTGAAAAGGACACAGTACATGCTAGGCAAGGAGAGACTTCAGGATATTAATAGTGTGGGCCAAATCACAAGCAAATGTTAATTGTATTTCCTTCCACCCTTAGCAAAAAAAATACATGCTGCAGTATGCAGAAGTACCATTTCTACATATCACCTTCTCAATCATTAGGGATACCTGCATTATCAGATAATTTTCCTTTGGAAAATGTACCTTATGTCTCAGGAAAAAGCCTGGAGCAATTTTCATAGGAAATGTGGTGGCTGTCTCCTTTCTAGATATCAGTGTCTGAATCTCCAGGAGTTTACATAGTGAGTGCTGTTATCACAAAAATTCCCCTCTCCAGTCTCCAATCTACTATTATTTTACCACATTCTAACTGTAACTGAAACAAAAAAGGAAAGCTGGACCACCTTTGAAATTGCAGCCTGGGTCTGTTGAGTGGCTTTCTATGTTTGCCAAAGGGGAAACGTTTTGCTCTTCCATGTCCTTCCCTCCAGCCAGTAAAAGACTGCCTTACCCCCGTTCTGCAAGCCCTGGTGTTCCTCTAATGCGGAGGAAGTGTGAGCCAATTCAGATCACTTACAGAGCAGGAAACTGTCCAGCACTTGGGGGGAAAAAAAGAAATTTTTACTGGGCTAGTGATGTGCTTCAGGAAACCTGCACTGTACTTTGTGGTCATCTTTTTGTAGTTGGGAGTTCTGTGAAAAACTACAAATTCATTGTTTGTGTTTAGTATTGCATATGTTCAACTTGCCTGTGATTGGAAGAGGGTATAGTTAACTCTGTTGCCTCCACTCCTGATCCAAGAGTTCAATTTGATCACATATGCAAATGGATTTCAAAGGAATGCAATACTTTCCATTCTCTTAAGCCTCAGAACTTTCTTATGAACTAACATGGAGTTACAGTATTCTGTTATTGTAAACAAAGTATTCATTTGCACTGCTTGAAAAAATCAGTATTCAGAGTATTCTCTTCTCCTTGGTATATCTTGCTTTAGAGGCTTTGAGGTTGTTTATTTGTTTGTTTTTAATCTGTTACTGTTTCTTATTTATTTTGTCAAGGAGGTGTATGTTGGTTTTGATTAGGTGATTAGGTTTTTGGTTTTTTTTTTGCCAATTAAAAGAAAACTAATGCCATCATGCATCTTGGTTTTTCATGTGTAATGTCTTTTCTTTCCACAGATGATGTCTATTCATACTGACCATTGTGTTTCAACTCAGATTTTAGACAGATTGATGGAGCTAACACTGAGAAACTGTAAGTATTTGAAGGATGGAAAAGTGACCACCTAAATGAAGGCATTTCTCGTCTCAAGTTTAGAAAAGTATTGGTGAGGCAGTAAAAGGCACTAGTTCTGTTCTGTGATTCTGGCATGAATTTAGGCTCTTGTCTTACTTATATAATGCACAAATGCTGGGGGTTGGTCTTCACTGAGTGTGCACAAGATGTGCCACAGTGTGTGGTCCTGGCACGTACCTGCAAAGCAGTGCATCCATTACAGAGCCTTTTAAATTCATGTCTGGCATTTCACAAATAGAATTGACCTGAACAGAAGCCCAATCTGCTCAAAAGTTTGCCCTCCTTTCCTTCTTTTACTCTGGAAAATGCAGACTTCCACAGCTTAAGGACTACAAGATGTTTTTCACATTGTCATACCCAGTGGGTGGCACTACATGGTTTACTTTCCAGATAAATGGCAAAAGTGGAGAGAATCATACACCTGCACAAAAACAGTTAGAAGGATCTGCTTCAGCTCACACTGCTGCTAGTGTGGTGTGTTTAGCCTTCCTTCATCTGCACTCTCAAATACTTCTCCACTACAAGTTCCTTTATATGCCCCCATGTCTTCACTCAGATACATCAAAAGTCATATTCATTTAAGGCTGCCAGTTAATGTTATCAGTGATGTGATTCTCTCGAAGTATTTGCTCAGGCCTGTTCAAATTGTACCCCATATTTTATTTCTTGTTTGAATTCAGACTGTGAGCTGATGTGAGAGGAAATGTAGCCTTCTTTATTTTGTGACTTGCCAGCATTAGGCTTGATTCTGAATGAACAGTTCAAGATGATGAATGAACATCAAATAATTAAGACTGGGAGAGATCCTTGTTTAGCACTTCTGTTCCAGAAACCTTGCCTGTTTTTAAATCTTACTTAGCTTCACTTCCAGTGCCACTATGATAGCTACCTTTTAGTAGTCTTTAGTTGCATAGAACAGTAATTTATGTATTCTCTTGGAAATAAATATTGCCTCCTTACTTGTTCTGCTGAAAGAGAGCTGTGATGGAAGATGGGTGGAACTTGAAAGTAGTTGTCCTGTTAGTATACAAAATGTTTCTCTAGTGTAAAATACTGTATTAGACTTTTCCCCCCCTCCTTGTTCTGGAAATAAGTGTATCATTCAATGTACCAACTCTTCTGAATTGAGAACTGGTAGAATTGATGCAGACTGCTGAGCTTATTTGTTTCCCATAAAAGGAACTAGTGCTAAGAACTAAATCTAAAGCTAATCCATTTTATGTCTTTTATTTGCAGCTTCCATCAGTGATGAATGCTCTAAAGTGTGGATTCCTTCAATAGCTGATATATCAGCTGTTTTTGTCAATATGGGCATTACATTTAGATCTCTCTTTCCATTGCAACACCTTCCGCCCAACTCTAACAATCATGATATTTTGTAAGTGTTTTTCTTTTGAAACTTTTTGCTTATATCCTGTGAAAGCAAGCCTTGTGCTTAGAATGTAGAAGAATCTTAGAAGGTTCTTTATTTCCCCTCCCTTCTATGAAGCCATACTTTTCTCAGCTCAGGTCTTAGTAGGAGAAAATAACTCAGAACTTCAAACAATGCCTACTGGGTAAGGATTCAGCAAACCAGAGTATTGTCCTTTGCCCTGCATCTTCCTAATGGAGGTTTGCAGGAATGTTGCTTAAATAGCTGAGCAGAATTGTAAGTAATTGGCTACAAATTGAATTTGGTGTGTGTGCTGAGAATGGTTTTGATTTGGAGGCATTTTGAAACATGCAAGGGTTTGGTTTTCTCCTTCAGTTTGATGTAATAGGACTTTGTGGGCTTTTAAATAGTTCATTTATTGCTCAGATTGTGTCTCTTTTATTAGAAGTCAGGTGCAAGAAGCAGTGAGTCAACAACAGCCAAGAGGAGACCTCCCTTCTGCCAGTCCAGCCTTCTCCAGTCTCCTTGAAAACAATTTAATTAACGTGATTAAGGTAAGAAAACCCCCTTTTTTTCTTTTGTGTATTGGGTTTCTTTTTTGCATGTGTATTTTGGGGTTTTTTGGGGAGGGAGGATGGGATTTGCAATCTAGTCTTGAGCATGTTTTGTGAGTGGATGCTGTCCTGTTGTTTCAGCTTCGTGTTCAGAGTTTATTGCAGGCTTGTTGCAAACTTTGGTTTCCTGACTTCTGTTGGCTTCACTCACAACTGCACAGTTCTGCTGCTTCCCTTTTCCAGCTGTGGCACTTTATCAAACATCTTGGCTCCCTCATATAGAAGAAGCTATTCATTTCTGTGTTCCAGTGGAAATGGGAAGAAGAGTAGATGCTGGGTGATAAGTTCTGTGCTGCTTCAGGGTGTTAGTGCAGCTCTCGGGGTTATGCAGTCAGTCCCTGTGCAACACAAGGGGAGTGAGGTGGGAGCTCATGGAGGGTGGGGGAGCTGTGACTGACTCTCCTGTGGAAGTGAGCTGTTAGATCCCTGCATTGTGTCCTGTGGGCTGGCTGAGTGCTGGTCACACTTCACAGGCTACTTCCCTGGGATTAAAGGTTGTACGGTGAACATGCTGATTTTATAACCGATTTTAGTGCTCCTTGTGGAAGTAACTGAATCCTCCTGACATCATTTGTTTAGAGATTTTTTTAACTATAAAATCTCATAATTCAAAAAGAGGCACAATGGAGTATTTTCACTAGGGAGAGAATACACTTCTCTTGATTGATTTGTGTTCTGCTTTACACATGCATCCCATACTGTAAGTATATGTGATAATACTGGGGTAGGGAAAAATCTCTTGATTTATGTTTTCAGTATTACTGATGTATTTAAAAAATCTGTTGGTCTTCAGTTAGAGAGGATTATCTCTGCAGTAGAGAAAGATCTTTCCTGCTCCTATAGCATTTGGAGAATATTGCCATTGTTCAAAAAATGAGCCTCCAGCAGGTATAAAAAACCCCTGAGTGCTGTTACTAGAAAATGAGATATTAGTGCACAAGTGTTGCAAAACCAATATGTAATTTCAAGTACATTTAATATGAGGGTGGAAGCTTAAGTTCTAGTCATGCTTCTAAATAAGCTAAACCAATTTCAGATGTTAATGCTTGGTGTTTCCCTTGAAGTTTCTAGGTTTCTGTACAACAGTAATTCAAGATAGATATTCTGATCAAGAAATATGGCTGCTGCTTCTGATGCTATTTAAAATAAGCTTGGAGAAACAGTTAAAGCGAGTTCCTTTGGTAGATCTTCAGTGCCTTTTTGTAAAGCTTCTGATGAGTATAAAAGACTGGGAGACAAAGGTAACTTCGTAAATTAATTGTACTAGATTTGTGAAACTGCAACTTATGCTTTGAAGTTTTCATTTTTTTTCTTGACATATTGGAAAAATGCTAATTGAAAATGTAATACAAAATTTTTTATAATATGTGTAATACTAAGAAAGATTTGAAGCTTTAGGTTTGTGTGAGATTTACGAAGCAACTGAGTATACTGAGAGGGTTTTTGTTGCATGACATTATGCTTGCCAGTCCTCTTCTGCAAGAGAACTGTTGTATTTATCTTAAGGTTGTTCACTAAAATAGCTATGTGTTTAAAAATGGCCCTCTGAAAGAATGAAGAAATTATTGCACTAAGATGCTAAGATGTTATTAAAAGTAATCTGATCTCAACTACCCTACTTAAAATAGTATTTAGCAGACTTAACTACAGGTGCAATGCAGAGATGTCTTCATGTACATCATCTCTTAGATCAGTTCCTTTTATCCTTATGCTGTCTATGTTTCTAGGGAGTAGGTGTGTGTTCCTTTGCAAATAAAGCAAACAGCCATTCTTCAGTATCAGGATGTTTTGTTGTTCTTTTTAAAGATGCCCCAGCTCTGCCTGGCAGTGAGTGAACTCTCCAGTCATCACCATAATCTCCTGTGGCTGGTTCAGCTCGTGCCAAGCTGGACAGTGCGTGGACGGTAATGACACTGTAACGTCAGAAATGTGTAGGATCATTAACAGCTGATTTATTCATATAAGCTCAAAGTCTGATAAATGCAAGTGGTGTTAGATGACACTTCAAAAGAAGTATTTGTGTTTTCTTGTATGTTTCAGATGTATATGCAGTTCTTAGTGTGCATGTATAGCTTCCTGATCACCTGTGCTGTGAAAGAGGGGTGTTAAATTTTATATGTAGTTTCTGGGTTGCACATTCCTGATATCCTATAGTAAAGAAAGGCTTAACTGTATAGGCTGACATCCATCACCTACCCTAGTTCTTGTCTGAATGACCAAAAACTAAATCTTCTTTGGATAATTCGTGTCTGCTTCTAAGTATCACTCTGAGTTCTGTATCTTTGAAATTAGTAAATCGCAGTGTATCTGAGTGAGGAGAATTAATTGGGTCATTAACTTCAGGCTTGGAGACAAGTATCTAGCAGTGTGTATTTGTGCAGAAGCTAAGGTACTTCTGTTTTACTGTCCTCTTTACTGGTTTAATGGCACCTGTATTCCTAAAATCCAGTTTAATAGTTGTAGGCAAGTTTATGTCTAGGAAAGCCATGCATAGCCTGCATACTTTTTAGAAACAGTGTGGATTCAGGAAATTCTATGGACATAATTTTTTCTAATTGCTTTTCAGGGAGGTAAGAAGACGTCTTAGCCTAGTGATAATTTCAAAGCTTCTTCATAAAAAACATGTAGAAATACCTGATGACAGTGACAAGCAGGTACTGCATATATGCGTTGTGTTTGTAGAATTTGGAAGTTTAGATAACATGTATTATGTATGTTTGTGTTTTTTGTTTTAATACTGTAAACCTCTTCTCAAGAAACTTGCAAAATTACTAATTAATAATTTAGATTAGTATTAAAAGTATATTGGCACATGTGTGTAATCTGCATATTCTGCAGCTTGTAAGAGCTGATGTTTATGTGCCTAAACATCAATTTTAGACATTGGAAAGAGGTCTACACTTCTTTGATTCATCCTTTTATGTTCATATGGCAACATTGTTTTCATAGGTTTGATCTTTTATTGAGACAATGTACAAACACTTTAGTCTGTGAATAGTGAAAAATTACACAAAGCATGAAAACTTCCTTTTTAATTAGAAATCCCTTTTCTGTTGTTGTCTTAATGGACAAATAATACTGTAGTGGCACCCTGTTTCAATTTTCTGTTGCCAGTAAACCAGTCCATTTTGTTAATGTTTGTATGTGTAGATGTCTCTTCTGCATCAGTTTGTGATGTGTATGAAACCTTCTGTGCTACTGAAGAAGATGAGAAAGATGAAAGGAGGACTGGAGGAGCAGGATGCCTATGAAGACCACCTTAATGTAGAACTAGAACAGGAGGTATGTAGCCAGTAGTGCTTTTTTACATCTTCTACAATTTTGAGAATGTTTCTTTTAATTTTTGTTAACTGTGGACAGTTCTGTACATGGAACTGTACATAGACTACTTCATTGTTGTTCATCTTTAAAATAAGATTTATGTTCAATTTTGATTATAGTCATGGAGGAAGAAAAGAAGTAGCATGTGATGGAGGAGCCTGTATTGGGCTGTTTTACAAACAGGGAACTGGTCAGATTTTGAGTCGTGGATTTCTTCAGTCCTAACTTCTGTAGTCAGAGGATCATCTTCCCTCCCTTCTGATGTAATCAGTGCAAACTGTTTGATGCTGAGCCAGACGTTCACCTGCAGGCTCCAGAAAGAGATTTATAAATCTTTTATTAATCTTTTCTCACAAACAACTGTTGGAGAGATTTAGTATTTCCATCCATATAAAAATTGAATAGTGGTTTGGTCATTTGAGTGCTATCATGGAATCTCTCTGCAAATATTTTGATCTGGATGTAGATGATGGGAAAATAAAGCCAACTGCTGAACTTAGTTTTCATTATTAAAACCACAAAAATTTTTATGGGTTACTGGGGTTACACAAACCACTGTAATACCATTTTTAAATGCTTCTAGTACATGAATATTCTGTTTCAATTTGGTTATTTAAGGCAGATGTGTAGGCATACTTGTCCATTGGCCTGGCTGTTGGAAGAATCATTCCAGAAAGCAAAGATGATGCTGTTTCTAGATGTGAAGAGCTATAATGGTGCTTTGACTGCTAAAGCTCTCTTGATTTCTCTCCAGGCATACTACCTAATCTACATCCTCCTTCATCTAGTCAGTGAAGCCAGTTTCTTTGATGTTGTAAATTCTAATCAAAGGGTAAGTAACTTCAGTAGCTAGACCTTTAGATTTTAAAAGACTGTTTATCATGCATACTTGGTCTGTTTTGGTAAGAGCTATCGTGTGATAGAAGATCTCTAGTGGATAATAGCACTGGGGGAAACTTTTGTTCTGGGGCAAGAGAAATGCAGAAGAGCTTTCCTGGGCTTACTGCAGAGAAAGAAACCTCTTCTGCGTTTCTGTGAGTAGAGCTACCTCAAAACACAAGGCTGTGGGTGAGCAGGCATTTATTGTGTTAATCTTTCTCAGAAGCTATCTGGAGATTAACTCGGCACAGAAATGATTCTAACAACATTTGAAGTAGGATTGAAGTCTTCAGTCTCAGGAAAAAAACCACTTTAAAAATAGCTTTTAAAATGTGTTCAAACACATGACAGTTTTCAGTTCTGGAATGCAGCCATGCAGCAAGTGAAAGCTAGGACTGTAGCTCTTCTCTGTAGTGCTCGTTCCTTTGTGCCATGTGATGTGAACATCTGTTGAGTAATGCCTTCTGCTTAGCCTTTCAGTAATCATGTTCAGATTTCCATGATCATTTGCTGGGAGTTGCAAGGTGTTTGTGTAAACCTTCTGTCCTGTGGAATCATTCTTGGCTTTTAAGGAATCTGTCATATGAACTGTTTGAGAGACATAAAGCAGTAATGTTTGGTTACATTTGGAGGCTTAAGTGTCTGTTTACTACTTAAATTTGTGGAGAACTTGATTTTTTGATTTTTTTTTTAATGTCTCAATTTCTTAATGAAGAAAGAGTCTATTATTCACTATTATTTGGTGACCTGTTAGCCATCAAGTGGCCAGGGTGATGTGGCTGAATTTTGTGTAGGCTAAAGTTGTGTAAAATCAATCTAGCTATTTCATTTCTGGTCCTCTTCCAGTTAGATGGGGTAAATTGTGGTGGCCTTGAGACACGAGCAAAGCATGTTTATAGGTAGAATTTCAGCATGTCTCACCTGTTCTGCAGAGAGGAGCTTCTTTGCAGCTGTTCAGTGAGAGATTGAAAACAGAAATTTTATGAAGAAATTAACCGAATGTGGAAAACCTTGGGAGTCATTATCAGGAGATTATGAAGTTGCAGAACTGCTGTATTAGAGTAATCAGAAATTTAGAGAGAAATAAAAGATCAGCACATAAACCTTGGAGATATTTTACCTGCTCAGCCAATTCCTTCAAAAGAAATTACCTGTGTCATCATTACTGAAAAGGTTATTTTTAGGCTGTTATAGCGTCAGAAATTTTTTTGCTGATAAAAGATGTGAATGGCACCGCACTGTGTTTGCTGCCGTGGGAACACAAAGGATTTGCAAATTAGCTGGTAGGAACTTTTTGTGATGTATAGTTCTGCTATACTTTGAAACTGTTTTTAAAAACAACTCCTAGACCTGGTTTACCAGGTGCACACCAGCAACTGATAAAGGATCTTGTGATCTTATTTTCTTTCTTTTCCATTTCCTTCCTGTGTATTTCTGAGAAAAAATTCAAACTGAAGCATATAATTTTTAAATTCATGCAATACTTGAGTAAAATTAGTTTTGACATGGAGGATTTAATAGCTGTACACTTTTGTCTTTATTTAGCAACACATTCTGAAGCTTTGCCGTGCCTTAGATAGGTATGTAAAAGGTGATATTAGGGAAGATCCACGGCTGTTTTATCGATCTAAGGTAAGACACAAAAGTTTGTGTATTTATTTTGGTTTGTTTTCCATGTTATTTAGTGTTCTTGATGCTTGTTCCCTCATCCCAGCCCTGGAAATTCTAGGAGTTCCTCATGGGTTTTATTGTTTTATCTATCTGCACTCTGTCTTTGCATGTAGATAGACAGGTGTCCATTTTAATTCACTGAAAATACTCTTTTTGCTAACAACAGGACTCTTAACAGCTATAAAATATGAGCTCATCTTCCTTTTAGCCAGGCACCTCAACTTTTAGGCCCACAGAGTTGTTCTGCTTCTTTCTGTGGCAGCCACTGATAGCTGACTCTAATTACAACAGCAGAGCCCACATGCAGGGCAGGATACAGAGGACTGAAAAAGTGTCCTGTCTTGCATGAGTCTCCATTTTATCTTTCAAATTAATGAGTTAATTAAAAATGTTGTGTATTTAAGCCAACAGTGTATGTCATGTAGTGTCAAGCTTGGACAATTGCCTTTTGTTTGCTTTGTGGTGTGGGACTTACTAATGGTAGTCCTAATTTTGTGACCTTCATGCTTTGCATACTGTCCTAACAAATGAAATAAATCAGCTCAGTGATAAAGTGTCCAGGCTCAACTTTGCAAAGCTTTGGCTTTTTCAGCTTTAGATGCTGTGTGCAGTTGTGTGCTTCCCTACCTCTCAAGAAGATTCTTCTTTTCTTATTCAGCCAGATGAGTTGAGCATGGATCTTTTTAACAAGTTAATTAGTCTTGCCTTGGATTGCTGTAACTCTGGTTGCTTTCACTTTTGTTTCTATTTGCCCTTGCACTGAGAGGGGAAAATCTTACTCAGATTTTCTCCATCACTTCATTTATGTAATAGAACAGTTACTTTCAGAGGATATCAAGACATCATATCAAGACAGCATGTCAAGACATCTCAGTGTGAATGGCTTGGTTTAAACACCTGCTTATGATTGGTTATGAAAAAGCACAGTTTACATAAAACAAATTTGTTTCAGAAGCAGCCAGTGCTGCATTGTTGGTTTTTGTGATTGCAGTTGCAGGCACCTATTCTACACACAGTCAGACTTGTGTAACAAACCTCACCCCAAGATGAGATGGTGTTTGGAGGCCAGAGGTTTGCATGCTGATTCTAAACATTTAACGTGGGGAGTCATGTGCCTCTAATGTGTTTGTGTGGAGGACGTGACTTTGAATTCAGAGTCCCAAATTACAGGGATCTGAAGTTGAGGTGGGGATACTTTGTGCCAGTAAAATTGTTGCCCTCCAGTAAGCCTTGGATGTTGGGTTATTGGAGGTTTTAGGAGTTTGAGGCTGGTGGTGGAACACAGGGTATGATTTGGGCTTTTTTTTCTTTTTGTAACATAAATGGCTAAACTATTCAATCTGAATTTGCAGGTAAAAGACTTAGCTGATAGGGTATATACCAAATGGCAGGATGTGATACAAACCACTCGACTTACTCAGGTACTGTAATGAAACCTTTTTCTCTCTTCCCATGTCGCAGGGTGCATTTAATTCATCTTTTAGCACTTGAAAACAGCATATTCTTTTAAAGAGATTTCTTGTTTTTTTTTTCCTTCATAAGTGGTATGGCTGTGGAATACACTTAGATGTATTAGAATAGATTTTAATTAAAGTTCTTACTTTGCTGTATGCAGTAAAACCAAGATCTCATCTTCATCCTTAAAAGTGATACTTTTGTAAATGTGTGTATAATAGAGTGAAATGCTAGTACTGAGTTGAGTCACAGGGCCTGTCTCTGATTACAGTTATTAAATAAGCAGATGCCTCAAAAAGGAGGTTGGGATAGGAATGCAGTGATGCACTTCCTGCTGTGGTCTGGCAGCGGGTGGCTTCAAGACTACTGGAGTCCAGCTCTCTATCCAAATATGTTAAAGGGCTCTTGATAACTCCTCCCCCTTCGAATGTGTAAATTTTCATACAATGAGTAGGCAAAGCCTTTCATGCTTTGTAGAAGTATGCAGTGGTAAATAATGCCATGATAAGTCTCAGAAATATTTACCTTCATGACACCTAGCTGGCCTTGGTGAAATAGGTGGATAATTTCTACTGATGCCTAGAGTTCAGAGGTGTTTCCTCCAGCCTTGGCTTGTAAGTTTTCTTTTGTAATGTGATCAGACCGACTGTTTGAGTCCTGTCTTGGAACATAAAGCTACCTGTCTTGGAAAAACTTAGATTTCCAGTAATGCAGGGCATCAGTTACATAAAATTTAAATTATGCATATATGTTTAGTATTGATTGCAATTAAAAACTGTGTAACCAACCATTTGTCTGCAAAGACTCCCAGCAATGTGCAAAAAATGTGTGCAGTGTGTGTGATACTTATTATAGAGAGGGGAGGGAATTATAGTGTAAGAAAATGGCTGTAGAATCTGCTCAGCAATTGGTGAAAGTTGATAATGATGCAGCTCTTTCAGAGTAGGTTTTTCAGAGATATTTGGGGTTGGTTCACATACAGGAGACTGGCAAGTGTATCACAGTAAAATTCTAGGCACTTACAATGCAGTGTTGTGCTCCCAAGCTAAGGACTTGCTTGCTCCACTCATTTCTTCTGACATTGGTTTTCTGACTTGTGTACTAATTTGTTTTTACTTTTTAGGGAAAACTGCATGACTTCTGGGAGCCAGATTCGTGACATCTTGCCTAGTTCAGGGAAAATAACAGAAAACCTCTGAAACCAAGGAAGATGTAGAATGAATGGAGCTTCACCTTGTTTGGAACAGAAGAAATCAGTCACCTGAGTTAGAATTTGAGCTTGATTCAGACAAATACTAGAAATATGAGGATCTAATTTGATTAATACTGGCTTTCACTACAAATGCTCTACTCCTGAAAAATTAAAGTGGGTAAACTGAAAAAAAAAAAAACCCAGTCATTTCTATAGCCCTGTCAGAATTGGCTAGAAATATTTTACCATATTGAAAGCTGAGGGAAGTTTTCTCAGTTTCATTGTTAATCACAAGACATATTTGAAAACAGTATGTATTCATTTTCCTGCCAGCACATACCTGCAAGCATTGTTTTAGGCTGGCTGGGAAAGAACTGCCCCGTAATGTGGAGTGTGAGTTCAGAAAAAGTGTTAGACCTCCCCTGAGGTGAGGAAGTGGTTCAGAATTGGGCTGAGTCATGTTAATCTGCAAAGCAGAATTGGTATGAACATCCAATGTCTCTTAAAAATACAAAATATAGCAGTTGCACATGAACCAAGCAACTCCTCTTGTGTTTGCTTGAGGGTGGAAACGGGAGTGGTTATGTCCAAACAGTGGAAGCTTCTTTCCTCTGGTTGTATTTTATCAAAAAAACAAGTGACATTTGCTAAAGTGAAGTACTAATTTTAACTTACCTTCCACATCTTCAGGCATGAATTTATGCAGTAAATGTGACTGCACAGAAATGTTTCTGTGGGACTGATAAATATGAGATTGTTACACCAGTACTGTATCTGACTTCAGATATGCTATGGAGAAAATAATCCTAAAATATCAGCTCAGAGGAGATTTGAGATGAGCATTTGGCTCACCTGTGTAAAAACTGTGAAAGCCATATGATGTCTGAATTCCTATGTGTGAAGTCCTGCTGCAAGCACAATATGTGCCCAAAGCTTCAGGAGCTTTTGGGAAATAATTGAAGCTGTTTGTGAAATAATTGAAGAAAGATGTGATTTCCATTTGTGCTGTCTGTGCAAATGCCATTTAAATCTTACACTGTGGTTTGTCTGTAGAATGGCTGTATATAGGAAGAGAAAGTGAAGGTATTGAGTAGCAGCACCAACTTGGATTCCCTTAGTAAGGAAGATTTTTAATAACCTCACCATTCACTTTTTATAATACTGTTTCCCTTTAATTTTTGTAGATTGCCCTGTCTCGTATGATAAATTCCCTATCATAAGAATGTAAAATAAGGCTAAAAAACCCCTGCCAACCACAACACTTTCAAACTTATTTATGTATATTTCATATAAAGGAATGGACACGTCGTATAGGAAATATGAATTTGCAAATATAATACATGTTTTGTCTTTCATTTCAAGTGTTATATAGTTATGTCAATGCCATCTTTTGCTCTGCCTTTGATAGCTTATCTGCCTTCCCTCTTGTAGCAGTTACTTTGTTGAATATATTGTATGTTAATTTTATTAACGTTTATATTTTTTCTCACTAATGTTGTGTAAAGTTTAAAAAATATAGACTGGTTACTGTATTTAATGTGTATATATTTTCTTAACATGTAAAGTTGATGTTGCTGTCCTGTATATTTTGGAGAAGGAAAGGGGAGGGGTTTAGATGAACAGCTTTTGTACTGCAGTTCAAAGCACATTGGAACTGCTGAGGTTTTTTTCCACATAAAATAACAACTTTGATATTTACTTTTATTTAACAGAACAATGAAAAAATAAAACCAGACACACCTTTTTAATTAAATATCCCTGGACAAAATGGGCATGCCTCAGGTCTGTTTCACAAAAAAATAGCTGCAGGTCCTATTTTGGTCTTAGGACATGTGTTGCAATTCTAGGGTTCACAGCTGATTAGCTTACTATAAATGGAGACAGTCTTGAAATCATTCTCAGCTCAGCGAGTCCTGTATTTTAGTGCTTAATGCCCATGTATACATTCTAGCATTTTCCCTCTCTCTCCCCCTCCTACTTTGTCTGGACTTCTCTTCCATCTGTTTTGTAGCTGAGGAGTAATTCTCCAATAGCTGATGTCTAGACATGGGTTGAATTGATGCACATCAGAATCCTTACAGAGACGATCCCAAAGCATTGCTGTGGAGTCTTTACAAGGGACTCCTGGCAATGAAATAGCAAATCTGCTGCTGTGTTTTGCCAACTCATTTGTTAGCCCCCAGCCAGAAGTTACATGCATTGGAAAAGGCTGTTTGCACAATAAAGGTCTTACCTGCTTTGTTTGTCTTACAGATAACCATTTTGCACTGAGATCTATCTTTTGATACTATGTTGGCTGTATTAAGAGCCATGTTATCTCATTTCGTGTGAAAGTTAGGTGCACTTTATAAGTAATCAGAGAACATTAAAAGCTGATTATGAAATAAACATTTGTAGCTCTTTGCCTTTTTTTTTCCTATTTTTTAATTTTCAGAGAAGCTTCTCTATGGCTTAAAGTAACCCAAAACTTCTGGGTTTAAAGTCGAAGAATCCTGTCAGTGAAACTATCTGTGCATCTCATATTCTACTGTTCCTGTTACAGAACTTGGTAATGGATGGGGATTTCAGAAGTGATTAATGACTTGCAGGTAGGTCTGGCTGAAGGTCAGTAGGACACTTCATTGATGCAGTGGCTGCAGGAACTCTCTGAAGTCCCAAAGGTGATGATTTAGTTGAGAGTGTCTTTGGGAAAAGCAGGTGACTGGAACAAACATATGAAGTGTGTTGTTGTTGGAGCATCTGGTTAGATTGCTGAGGGCATTTTAGAGGTAGCATTTCTGTGGGAGAAAAGACCATCTTTTAATACCGAGGGATGGATACTGCAGCGTTAATTTTCTAAACACAGACAAGCCAAGTCTGTCTCCATTAAAGGTGCCTGTGCTCAGCACTGTCCAGCAGTCGGTTCTCTGTGCTGTGGGCCAACACTCTGGCACATGGGCTGTGAGAGATGCTATACTGTTGTGGAGATTCAAGGAAGTACTTCCAGGTAGCAGGGTTCTTCTAGCCCTGTTCCTAGGAGGAATGCTACAGCTACAGTACTAACATTAGTCTTGTAGGCTTGTTTTCTATCCCAGGAGAACTGTATATATAGCATAGTATCCCTGGCTTCGAGTTTGTGGTTGGTTGGTTGGTTGGTTTGTCTTCTGCTGGCTTCTAATACTTGTGTTGCTTTTTGTTTCACTGAAAAGGGCATATAAGAAAGGGTGCTGCTGGAGATGACCCTCCTAATTTTTCTGGGGTCTGATTCCTTGGGTTTATGAGCTCTTGGAAAACTTACTGCCCAAGGTTCCCCAGTGGGAAACACCACACTCTGCCAGAGGGGCAGCTGTTACCACTGGAATACAAGTACTTGTCTCTGTGTCCTGAAAGAGAGAGAAGGGATCTCTTGGGACTGGCTGACATGGGGCAGAGAAGAGGCTTGATGAGCTTTTAGGAGCCTTGGCTGCTGCTGAGGGATCCCTTGGAGCTCCAAAGGAACTGCCCAGAGAGGTCAGACAATCTTAGTCGATTTAGCTCATTCCTTGTGGTTTAACTTACCAGAATGCCCTTAGATGATGTTCAGATTGCCGTTTTCCCATCTTTCTCACAGGCTGTGAAATACCTTCTTTTTTTGCCTTGTGGATGTTTTGCCAGCTTTACTGCTGGGGCCTCTTATCTGGTGTTGAAAAGGACTTTCAGTGCTGGAGAACGGCGTGGGCTGCCGATGAGGAGGATCCTAGAGAAAGTAAATTCCTCGAAGGGCTTCTCCTTGTGGAGATGCTTTTAGCTTTGCCTGACTGATGCTTTTTTCAGCCAGTGCTTTCTTGCCTTTGCAGTCAGGAATTTGAAAGGGAGTATTTTATCTGGTATCAAAAGCAGGGCCGGGTGGTGAGAGAAGAAAAACATTTGTGCCTTTCCGTCTTGATTTTCTGGTCCTGGGTGGTGAAAGCCAGTCCCAATACTTTCAGGCTGCCTTTAAGTGATATGTTGGGATATGTTGTACTTTTCTGAACGCCTCCTCTGCCTTTGTGTGGTGAGCTGCTGCTAATGTTTCACCTCCTTCAGCTTTCCTGACGCCTCCCCGTAGTAGGGAGGTCATGGGGGAGGGGATGGAAACTCCACTGGAATTGTTCCCTTCGTTGTCATCAAGGCAATGTTGCCACAGCCTGGAGGGAAACCTAAAGCTTTTCAAGGCAGGTTTGGCCCGTATGGTATGTCGGGGTGGATAAAGGGGCCATTTTCACAAACCCTCTTCCCAGCGCTTCCCTTTGGGTTTGCATTTGCGGGTGTAGCTGCCTGAAGCCGGGCGAGTGATGCTCCTTCCCTCTCAGCCGAAGCAGAAGGGGTAAATGGATTTATGCTGCTTTTGTGCTACGGGGTGAGTCCTCCACTGGAGCAGTGAGTGCTGTGAGCCGGGGCTTGGCGTGCAGGCTCCGTGGCTTTGCCTCTGGGTCTCAGGTTCTCTTCTCTCAAAGCCTGCTTGGACATGAAACTCCTGGCTCTCAGTGCTCAGGCAGGAGCAGAGGGTCCCTTTCCTGTCCTGACCAACAAGCTGCAGCTGGAATAAAAACAATAGCTTAAAGCTGCCAGGCACAGCTGGGGGGGAGAGGGTGGCTAAGCATTGTTTTATGCTTTATTGACACAGCAGGCTTTTATAAAGGCAGCATAAATCAGTAAGGGCGGCTGTGGGCTCCTCAGACAGTGACGTTCAGGCTCTCAGACACACGGATCTGCGTGCTGGAAACGGAGCCTGTCCCTTCTGCCTTAAGCCAGGCTGCAGGGAGAGGCCTGCCAGGTGAGGATGCCGAGATGCTGCACTGCATATCAGCTCTCCTCCACATTTGTGGAGTGTTGCCTGCCTCCCATGTGTACTAACCCATTTTTTCCCCCTGTATTTTGGGTTCCACCATTGTTATGGTAAGGTTTGCACTGCACAACGTGTTTTTCTCTCCAGTTGATTTTCTCTTATTAGCCCATTTTTCCTCTTGCCCTCATTCTGTTTTTCCCCGCAGTATGCGAACGCCGTTTGCTGAGAAACTGTGTCAGCCTTCCTCTAATTAAGAGTCTGGCAGGAGCCAGCGCAACAGTAATTTTGGAGATGACGCTTCCAGTTTGGAGCTGACAGTAAGCTGAGGTGCTGCGGCAGGGGATCGTGCTGGGGATGCAGGAATGTTCTCCGGCTGAGCGGGGCAGCGGGACAGGGGGACCCACGAGGAGCCCGGTGCAGGAGCAGTGAGTACCCTGGGTACATCTCAGCTGGGGTGAAAAGCGTGAATGGTTAAATCCCAGGTTGTATCACAGTTTTATCCCTCTGTGAGGGTGTCTGTATGCATGTGTAAAGGGCAGGAATAAATTGCAGTGGCCCTAAGTCAGCTGCGTCTCTCGGAAGTAGTTGTAATGTTGGAAAGTAAGATGGAGAGGTTGACGATCAAATGGCCTGGAAAAGGGCAAATAAGGAGAAGTTATTCAATGGCACTCGATAACATGGCTTCAGACTCCATAGTTCTTTTATTAGCAAGAAAGCTCAAAGCAAACAAAAGGAGACAGGAACTGGGCATCTGCTTGCCTCAGGGTGCTGTGGATGCTAAAAGCTTTGAGGTTCAAAGAGCATTTTGTGGCAGAAAAATGCAGCAGGGGTCTATGAAATGAAAGCAACTCTGCCTGGCTGAAAAAGCTTCAGGCTGCAGATCCCTGGAGGGTGGAGCGTGTACTGGGAAGATATCCTAGATGTCCATCCTGACTACTGCACCCCCTGCGAGGTGCTGGGATTTTGGTCCAGCATGGTGTGCTGCCCATATGTTTTACATGAACAATTGGGGGATTTCATATCATATATCTCACGGTTTCCAAACTCTCTGTCATGTCCACGGTTGCATCTCTCCTTCCACTCCTGAGACAGAATTTGCTGTTGAAGGTGGTGCCAGCCCTTGCTCTGAAGGAACCTAGTGAGGTGTATGGGATCAAATGTCTCATGGCTGAAGAAAACTCAGTGATATTTTTTTGATCTTTCTAATGACCCTGTGAGCGAGACTAGGAAAACAAGTTGTGTGGTTCAGGAGCTCCAGTAGAACACAGCCAACCACATGCCAAAGCTGACCTCCTTCCGCTCGCCTCCCACCCCATCCATAGATGTTTGCAGCTAGAGAGAAGTACAAAAATGAGCAGACAAGGAGGCTTTTTTTTTTAAAAAAAAAAAAAAAATCCTTCCCATGTCGTTGGTACCTTTAGAGCAGAATTCAGCATTTTCCCTCTCTACTTGCTGTGTCAGATTTGCCTCTTGGGGGCAACCTCACCCTGCTCCAGCTGAGACCAAAGGGAGTTCAAGTGCTTGGGGGGTGATGACTCACTGTGCATCTCTCGCTGCCTTTGCGTTATCTGATCATATTTAGCAATCGAGGTCATTATTTGCTGAAAGGATTTCAGGATTTAAGCCATCGAGGTTGACTGTTCATGGCTTTTCAGAAATTATGTGATTGGTTCTTGAAGGTCCCTTTTCAGGCTTGGAGTCCTTCAAAGTTTTTTCCGGCCCTGGTGTCCTTAGGAGAGAGTGGCGTGGAAGGACGTGTGTTTTGTGATTCTGGTTTAATGGGCTGAGCATAAATCTTTGCGAGGAAGATTTACAGCGTTCTCCTGGATCTTTTGCCTGGGCTCTCTTGGACTGTCACTAAGCCTGTTAGCGCTGCAGATGCTCTGACCTGTAATAGGGAAGAGAACAAACTTACTGCTCCAGCTTTGCTTCAGTCCCACGTTGCTGATCAGGCTTCTTGTACAAACCTCATCCACACATAACCATTTGCATTTATTTAAAGGGCGTTGAGGCATATGATGGAATAAAGGAAGTATTATTCACGCTTCGTGTTGTGGCTCCTAATGCTACTTTACACGCTGATATGACCTACAAAGCTTGTTGTTTCGTGCCTGCAGTGCTCTGATGTTCTTCCTACCCCGAGGGTCAGAAATGACGAGAATAAACGATCGTGATGAGTGTCTTGCAATTTCCTTCTCCCTCGCCTTGGAAGTGTCCTTGCCAGGGCGCAGCTCGGTGACCTTGCCAGCGCAGGCAGAGGGGGAGGCAGTGCTCTTCTCTGGCCACGGGAGCGAACGGGGAGGTCTTCATGTGAGATGTGAGGGCAGATCGATTTACCCGTGCTCGTGTTTCACCTCTCCCCGAAGCGCAGGGATGGAGCTGGGACTGGGCACGGGGGTTGCCCCAAGCCCAACACAGGCAGGACGCCTCCCCTTGGAAAATACCAGTGGAGGAGGCTGGAGCAAGTGGGGTTCACCACAGACCCCAAAGCATAGAGACTACTGGAAAGAGGGGTGTAGGACACTGCGGCGTGTTTCAGTCCGGGGAAGGGGTGAGTCAGCCCTGCTGGGACAGCAGTTCCCGGCTCCAGCCAGCCTGGGCGCTCGGACAGCAGCAACCACGCAGCTCATTAACCCAGCCCTCCGGCACTCGCTCTGCTGGCCTTGACACTGTCCTTCTTAATAGCTCCTCTTTTTTTTTCTCTTTTTCTTTTTTTTTTTTTTTAATATTTAATAGAGGCAAATTAGCTATATGGATATGCAGGAACATGAATCAAAGAAATTCAGCTGACTCTTGAATGCACTGTTCATACAGAGATGTGCTAAAGCACCAGGACATGATGGATGCAGCCTGATCAGAAAACACCTAAGGACAAAAACTGCTGGTAAGGCATCTCACTGCAGCTTTCCAAAATCTGATTATGTAGGGGGAGGAAAGAAAAAATCAGGTTTTGGAATACATTAACTCAGTTGAACAGTACAGGGAGAAGGTACCAGCAAGAAGCAAATCAATTCCCGAAGGCTGCTGGGAAATTTCACTGACTTGGAGCTTTCAAACCAGGCTGGCTGCATTTAGAAGAGTTATGTTTCACCTGAAATATTTAACACTGGACATTTGAAATGTTCTGTGAATCTAAAGAGTCCACCAAAAATATGCTTACGATGAGCTTTTAGTGGATTTTTGGGCTCATGCCATACTGTTGATGGGTTAACCCAGATATTTGTGTTGTTTGGTTTTGTTGGAGTTTTTTTTAAGGAAAAGCATGGGAAGGATAAGTTTCTGGCCTCCATCACAAAGAAGCAAAAATTGCCATGTAATGAATGTTGGGCTGCTTTTGGGACATGTGCTGACAGATCTGTTGTTAGGAGGCATATGTTTCCATGGTAAAACCATAAATCTAAATGGCACTGTAAGTCAACAGAGATGCTGTGGTGGCCCCAGGGACCATCTCCCTGGTCCATTCCAAGCACCCTTCCAGGGCATATGGGATGGCAATGACAGGGGGGATGAGGGCAGCTCACGGTGATGCTCCCACAGCGCTGCTGCAGCACCAGGGCTCTGCTGGTGAGGCTGTCAGCTCAGCATTTTTCAGTCCTTTCTGACTTTAAAAGAAAACTACAACAAAAGGCAAGCTTGAAATAGCTCATTTTACCTCAGCAGACAAACAGCTTGCTTTGAGCATCATTGTCACTCAGGCTAAATTACTTTTAGATGCTTTTAATGATGGGGTAACATTTTTCAGCTGTTAATTCTGCAGCACCCTGCTGGGGGCCAGTCCATCTGTAAAGAGCAAGGACTCCAATATTGTGGTCGTTCTTCCAGATATTCATTTGGCTTTATTGTTTGATACGTGATTCCCTGTGGCAGAGATGTTTTCAGCTAAATTTACAGCTACAATTCTTTTATTTGCACAAAGGGGATCTATTTCCAAAAGGGCTGGGAGGCTGGCTATGCATGTAGCAGTGTGAGGTCAGGGTTGTAGAGGAGAAACTCTGGGAGATTGAAGGTGACAGTCCAAATCCTGTCTGCACTGAGGGTGACATTACCATCGGGCAGGAGCAATTTTTACCCATCGTTTGTTACTCCTACCTTTCATTTCACTTGTAATGCATGTCACGGAAAGCTGTGACTTGCAAAATGATCCCAACGGGGACATGGTTTGCGACATCAGCTGTGCAGGTCTCCCAAATCCCTCATTCTGAGGCAGTCACAGCTTTTGCATTCGTTCCTGAAGGCGACTTTTAAGCCACTCGCCTTCGCCATCTCCGGGTTTTGCAGTGCTTCTAGGAGATATATTTTTAAATCCAAGCTCATAAATTTTGGAAGCTCCTCTCCTTCCCCCACCCCCTCACCCTTATCAAAGTGTCAGAGCTGAAGAAAAACTGTGAGAATGATGGATGCACCCGGCTCTACTTGCCAGTGCTCTGCTTGTGTGTGTGTGTGGATTATTTACTGCTCTGCTGGGTTGTTTCTTCTTCGGTAGCAGCAATGGCAGCATTGGAGTTCTATGCCTGGGAAGGAGAGGCAGGATGCCCATGGGTCAGCTGAGATTTGGGCTGGAGCAGGCAGGGCTGGGGAGAGGTCACTTGCTGGGGAGAGGTCACTTGGGCACAGGTACACAGAGGGCCAAAAGGTCCATGGGGACATGGATCCTGACTGGTGGCTTGGTCCAGAAGGTGGATGCTGGGGGCCATAACACCTTCCTGGCTTTAACTCTGGAGGGTGCAGGTTAACTCACTCAAAAAGGCAGCTTTCAAAAGCCACCAATCTTATCTCAGTCCTTGTGCAACCCCAGGGATGTGCGTTGCTGGTCGAGGCAGTGTGTGGCAGGGACCTGACCTGCTGTGCAGGGGAAAACAGGGCACTCTGCCCTAGTGCAGAAAGAGACAAACACACCTCTGTGCTCTCTGGCCAGGCTGGAGCCCACCTCCTTTTACTGGGATCAGCTGGGATGACGGGCAGAGGGATTGCTGAGCCAGTCACTTCTCCTGGGGCTGGAGCTGTGTCTGTGCCTCTCCCCTCCCTGCAGCCACCTTAGTCTTTTTCCTGCCCCAGAGCTGGGACAAGACCCCCTGTGGAGCCCCAAAACTCCACTCTCCCATGGGATTCCTAGTGGCTGCTGACGTTTGACCCCCATACTGCAGGAGCATCCCAAAGCAGCTCTGCCTGGTTGAAAGGCAGGTCAGGACCCTGCCCCTCGCCAGAGCCTCACCAGCCCTTCCCGGCGGGCATGCTGCCGACAGATCCTGAGCCAGGAGGTGCTTTCTACTGGCTTGGAGAGTTTTGCAGACAAGTAAACCAAATCCTGCCAGCTCCCTGTGTGAGCGCCTGTCCTCCGTGAACTCCCGTGCGTCTCTTGCAGCCGGGCTTGTGGGAACGGATCGGAGGCTGCTGCTGTGACTCAGCTGCTTCTCCCTTGAGAAAATCTGCCCTGGCACCGTGCTTGGCTCTGCGGCTGGGGCTGCCGGCACCTGGCAGCCTTCATCAACAAATGGCCTCGGGCAAAACATCCCAGTTTCCACTGCCAAACATTTACTGAGGAGAAATGCAGTATCTGATCTTGCAGGAAATCGAGGCAGCAACTTTGTGGCTGTATTGAGCTGGGGGGGAAAGTCCCAATCCGACCTGAAGCTGAGCCTTGGGCTGGATGGGCTGCAGCATGGACTGGATATTCTGGTCTACCCCTGTCTTTTTCCATCTCCTTATAACTTTCTCAGACAAATTCTTCTGCAATTGTAATTTCCCCTGCTGGCTCTCAACCTGGAGAAGCAGTGGTTTGGAAAGTTTGCTCCATGACTTGAAGGGAAGAGGCTCTCAAGCCTTTCGTGCTCTGTACCTGCTGGATTTTTTTTTTTCCCGAGGCTAATCTGTGGAGCATCACACATGGCTTGACGAGTCCATGACACTCTCAAGGAACAAAGCCAAGTCTGGTGAGTGTATTCAGAAACTGTAAAGCCCTGAGTGCTGTCGGACTCTAGTCTTCACCATTGGGTCTTTTCTGTTCCTCCATGCAATGCTGCTGGCCCAGAGTATGTGCAGGCTGATCCTGGGGCAGGCAAAGGGGACTGAAGAGATAGTGGGTGCTGGAGCAGTGAGACTGACCCCGTGGGGTGGGGCTGGTGTGCTCCATGCTGGGTTTTTTTCTGTGGAGGCAGATAAAGCAGCAATACAGGTCTCACAGCGTAGTTGAGGGATGGAGGGGCCCAGAGAAAGGCTGGTTTGCTTGTTGCTTTCTCCTGTTGAAAGGGAAAAGTACCCGTTTTTCCGCTGGTGGTTTTGACTTTATAACACACCTCTCGTCACAGTGCAGGCTGGCATGGCTTTAGCATAAGTTTCACAACTCTTTTGTGGGTTTCATAAACCCTCAGCTGCTGGAGTGCTGTGATTTTGTAACTCCCAGCTGGCTTTTAGACCAGTCTGGAGAGCAGCTTGAAACAGTGGGATGCCTGCTGCCTCTTGGACCGCAGAGGCTGGCAAACCAAATCCCAGATCTGGGGCTTTATCTCACTTTCTTTGCTTGGGGCAAGGGAAAAGCAGGCTGTAGGCACTGCTGAGCAGAAGCCAGGCCTGCCTTGGGAAGCAGTTTCCTACCAAGGGCTGCAGGTCCTGGTCAACCCCATGGGTCTGATAGGCACTGACACCCTGCTGGTGCTGCAGCCCCCAAACTGGGGCCTTTGTGACATGCTGCTCCTGTGGTATGCACTCTGCCAGTGTATTTCTAATCTAATTCTGCCTGCTGTTTGATCCTGCTAAGTTGTTTGTATTTATATTTACACCTCTGTGATACATAATGGGATCCTCTGTCCAACCAAACCTGGTTCCCAGTAGTGGGGGTGGACATACAGCAGTGGGGAGGGCAGGGGTCTCCTGCCAGTCAACAAGGACACCCCTGTGTATGGGATATCCCCTAAGGTCTTGGCTGTGAAGGATAAAATTGAGAGGGGGCTGGATCCTGGGGGCTAGCACGTTTTGGGGCTGCAGGCAGGGTGGGGGTCCCTTGGGGTCCAGGGTGACAATGGGTGCTGAGTTACAAGGAAAACAGACAATGCTTTGTCCCCAGCAGAGCCTGAGGCACAGTGGTGTCATGCATTAAGCACCTTAAACCATGTTGTTGTGTGCTCCGACGGGGGTCCCCTGTCCCTCCAGGAAGGCTGCAGCCTGGCAATGGCTGGGGAAGAGTCTGTGGCAACAATGGCACCTCAGGCACTGAGCTGCAACCTGAGTGCACGCAGGTTGCTGCCTCCCAGGCTCGAGGCGAGTGCAGCATGTGTGCTGGGAGAGCTGATCCGTGCTAATCCCATCAATATTTCACGGTGTTGTGGCCCTGTTATAATTCCTCGCATCATTTGGGATGCCGGCTGGGACTGGGGTGCAGTGCCAAGTGAAACATGAGAGCTGCCATGGCTTTGCCCTGGCTCCCTGGGCATCAGAGAGGTGAAAGGAGCTATCTGTGGGCATTTCCACTTGCTGTTGTGAGTAGAGTTGTGTGGCAGAGATAAAGTGAACCCAAATATGATGGCTGAGCATGGGCATCCACCTGGTTTTGCCATGTGTTGGGGTGATGGGGCTGTGCTCTGATGGGCAGCTGGCCCTGGCATGAATGGGGCTGTGACATGGGAAAAGCCTACTCCGCCAGGCCCTCTCTCTGTGGAAAAGGGTGTTTAAGTGACTACAAGAAGAAATTAAACAGTAACCAGCCTCTGGGTCGGTGATCAGAGCACAAAAGCATTTCCTTTTCTTAAAGTCTGTTTGGAGTAACAGGGAGAGAGCATTACAGATAAAATCTTGTGTGGTTTTGGGGAGGGTGGTTTCCCAAGGCGCCATGTCATGACAGATAGGGTCCCCTGCTCTGGGCTGTCGTCTGGGCTGGGACAGGGCTTATAGGGCTGTAACTCATATGAGGAGTGGCTGAGGGAACTGGGATTGTATAATCTGGAGCAAAGGAGTTTCCAAAGAGATCCTATTGCTCTGTACAGCCACCTGAATGGAGATTGTAGCAAGGTGAGGATCAGGCTCTTCTCCCAGGCAACCAGTGACAGGAGAAGAGCAAATGGCCTCAAGATGTGCCAGGGAAGGTTCAGGTTGGACGTCAGGAAGAATTTATTCTCTGTGAGGGTGGTTAAGTATTGGAACAGGTGGTCCAGGGAAGTGTTGAAGTCACCATCCCTGGAAGTGTTCAAGAAATGACTGGACGTAGCAGTTAGTGCTGTGGTATAGTTGACCAGGTGTTTTTTGGTCAAAATTTGGACACAGTGGTCTTCAAAGTCTTTTCCAGCCTTAATGATTCTAAGCTGCTCCAATAGGAAATTCCTCTTCCAGCCCCTTGCTGGCTCTGGGCCGAGGTTGAAGCAGAAGCCAGACCTCCATGCTCAACAACAAGATCAACTTCAAGGGGCAGAGGGATGCAGGTGTGGGAGACTTGGATCTGTTTGGGCTTCTGCTGCCTGGAACCTGCTCTGACTCTTGGGAAAGCTGTGCAGATAAGAGGAAGGCCCTGGCCATAAACCTCATGGAGCCCTAAATTCCTTCAGTTAATCTCATGGGGGCAGCAGAGCAGGCAAAGCTCTGAAAATAGATCTCTTTCCAGCTGCTGATGACTCGTGTTAATTAATTAAAGCTTCGCAAGCTCGGGCCTGAAAAGCGCAGTGCCGGTCGCGCCAGGCTTAGCTTGCTCTGCGCTCACGCACTAATTATCCCACTGCCAGGCCAGCAGCTAACGAAGCTCCAATTTATGCTGGGTTCGGCTTCCAGCCACGTGGGAGGCAGGGAGTGCTGTTGCAGGACGGGACAGATACAGAGCCCTGGAAAGGGGGGGAGTCTCCAGGAGCCCTGTCTCAGCCCTGGCACCCCCTTCCCCAGTGCTCATAGACCAGTTCTCCTCATAACTGGCCCTGCAGCCTCCAGCTGCACCTCTGCTAGGGTAGGGAATGGGGTTCAGAGAGGATGTGGGCAACCAGCTGCCTTGTAGCACCTGAACCCGCCATCCCTGGGTAAGACAGGCTGGCCAAGAACATCCCTGCCTCACCATCCCTGCCTGGCTCCCGATGCGTGGGCATCCCACTTCCGCAGGGTGGGCAGAGAGGCGAGGCAAGGCAAGGCGTGGAGGAGATGTTGGAGTTTTGCCCAAGGACAGGAGGAAATGGTAATTATCCTCTGGAGCATATAGGAGGTGAGGGCAGGAAGGCAGGGAGCACTGGAGGAGGTGGGTATCATCTCTGCTCTACTCTCCTGGGGTCCCTAGGAGTGGGGTCAGGGAACAGGTCTTGGCATATCATGCTGGGAGGGGGGATTGGTGTCTGCTTGGTAAATGTGTGCAAGGGTGGCAGAACCACCCATCAGCAGGAGCACCCAGATGGGTCCCTCCTCAGCTGAGACCCATTGGTGCATGAGGACTGGGGGGATTAAAATCTCTACTACCCTCCCTCCTACTGGCAGTGTTTTTAGGAGGCAGGATCCTGGCAGTTAGAGACCTCAAGAATGGCATATTATTCAGGTTGCCTGTGGGAATACCCTGGCCCTGCCACCCTTACTGACCCTAAAGGGTACAAGACTGGTGGGAACTCAGCTGGGGCTGACTCATTCCTAGTCAATGCTCAGCAACTTCAGGACAACCTGCTCAACCCCAAGCCCTGCTGTGGGTCTGTCTCCAGGTAGGCAGGGTATGGGGTCAGGGTGGCCTTTGACCCCTTCCTGGAGACCTCACCCCTTGGAGGGGTTGGTGTGGAGTGGAGGGGATGAATCAGCATCCAAAGGTGACGGTTCTGGGACTGGGCACCGCATGGATTTGTAGCCATGGGCTGGCAGCACCCAGCCACCCCACCAGCTTGTGCGGGTACAACATCTCCCCACCTCCTGCTCCAGCTGATTTCCAAGTGCCCTAGATCCAACCTGCTGATTACACAGCTTTTGGGAGGCCTGCCGCAGCCGTGAGGGGTGAGGAGGGAGGGTTGGCCAGGTGCTGGAAGCTTGCGAAAGGTAAGCAAACACAGGCCTGAACCTGGCAGCTCCTGCTCGTGGGGAGGAGCTACAGAAGCCACCCAGGATAAAAAGCCTCCACGCAGGGCCGCAGAGAAACCACTACCTGCCTGTGTTTCCAAACCAACTTCCACCATGGGTAAATGGGGAGACATGCGCTGAGAACAGAGAGGACAGGGCATGGTGCCTGAGTCAGGCACGTGGTGCAAGATGCCAGGGTGGCTTTGGGGAGCAAGGAACCTTGGCAAGCACCGTGGCACTGGCTGGGGGCTGCACTGTGCTGACACTGGTGGTACTGACTGGGGGTCGTGATGTGATGGCATTGGTGGCAATGGCTGGGGACTGTGGCGTGATGGCACTGGTGGCATGTGCTGTGTTGGCAGAGCAGGGTGATGCTTATCTGTGTTTGGTCATGCTTTTTCGTAGTCAGCAGCCCACAATACCAGCCCTTTACCTCCCTGGCCTTGCAAAGCGCTTGCACACGGGCCTTTTTGTGTCTGCATCACCCAAACCACCCATGCCGAGTGATCCCCCAGCCCAGCCCACCCCACCCCACGTGTTGGGTGCTGCCCGGAGGCTGCACGGCAGCATCCCGTCCCTGCCTGCCGCGGCTCTGCCGAAGGACGCGCTACCACCCACTTCCACCCAGCGCAGCCGGGGGCAGCCCTGCTCCGCTCCCCTCCTCCTCTTCCTCCTCCTCCTCCTCCTCCTCCTCCCGGTCGGGCAGGGCCGGCAGGGGGCGGTGCGGGGGTCCGGCTCGGCGGGGCCGCGCACAGCC
>JAWWEW010000166.1:22538533-22559108 GCA_035583185.1 Anabacerthia variegaticeps | reverse complement strand
GCTACCACCCACTTCCACCCAGCGCAGCCGGGGGCAGCCCTGCTCCGCTCCCCTCCTCCTCTTCCTCCTCCTCCTCCCGGTCGGGCAGGGCCGGCAGGGGGCGGTGCGGGGGTCCGGCTCGGCGGGGCCGCGCACAGCCGGGCAGCGCTGCCGAGCTGAGCCTTGCCGAGCCCTTTCGAGCCGTGCCGTGCCGCATCGCAGCCCGCCGAGCCGCCCGCAGCGCCCGCACCTGCTGCGCCACCGCACCGCACCGCACCAGGCAAGAGCCGGGGGGACGCGAGCGGGGCCAGCCGAGCCCGGGGTGCGGGGTGCGGGTCCGCAGGCTGGGGGTGCGGGGTTTGGGCGCCGCAGGGTCCGGGGAGCTGAGGCTGAATGGTGCTGCTGGATGCGGGCGCTGCGTACGCAGGGAAAGGGGCTGGGGGTGGGTGCTGAGCCCACAGGCGGCATCTGGGGTGCTGGGTGCGGGTGTTCAGTCCCTTGGGTAAAGCCTGGGGTGCTTGTCTGGGTCTGCAGGCTGGGTTTGGGGTGTTGGATCCGAGTGCTGAGTCTGCAGGCAGGATCTGGGGTGGTGGGTGTGGGTGCTGTGCACACAGGCAGGGTTAGAGGTGCTGAGTCTTGGTTCGGGTCCACAGGAGGATTAGGGGTGCTGAGTCCACAGGCAAGGTTAGGGGTGTCGGATCTGGAGTCTGGGGTCTCAGTCTGCGTCCACAAGCAGGATTGGTGGTGCTGGGTCTGCTTGCCTGGGTGCTGGGTTGAGGTGCTGAGTCCACCGGCACAATCTGGGGTGCTGAATCTGAGGTGCTGTGTCAGGGTCCCTTGATAGCACCTGGGGTGCTGGTCTGGGTCTGCGGGCAGGATTCGTGGTGCTGGGTCTGGGTGCGGAGCTCACAGGCAAGGTCTTGGTCTGGGTGCTGGGTCTTGGTCCGGATCCAGAGACAGGCTTGGGGGGTGCTGAATATGTGTGCTTGGGTGCTGGGTCTCATTCTGAGTTCACAGAATCTGGGTTGCTTTATCTGGGTGTTGTGTCCACAAGCAGGATCTGGGGTGCTGGGCGTGGGTGCTGCACACACAGGTGGGGTACGGAGAAGGAGGAGCAGGTCTCTGATCTGATGGGGTTGAAGTCCAGGCTTGGGGGAAGCAAGAGGGCAGAGCCTTGGAGGCAGGATGGAGAGGGGTTCAGGGGAGGTCTGATGCAAGTGAGAATTTGGGGGGGATGAGAGGGAAGGGAGGTGGGATATGCTGGATCTGGTGGCAGTGCAGGGAGCTTTCTCTGGGGATAGGTTCGGGGTGTGGGGTGAAATGGGGCTGGGGGACCTGGGTAGGAGGGATGGGGGGACGTGCTGTGAGGTTATGAGGGAACACGATGATGGGAATTGCAGACAGACAGGGCACCAGCTCCAGGAGGAGCCCCTTCCTTCCCCAGCTGGCTGAGGGGATCAGGGGTCTGCAGGGAAGGGAACTGCTGGCAGTGTTTGGGGAGGCTGAGCATTGCCTGGGGACAGCTGGTGTTTCAGATGGCTGGAACAAGGTACTAAACTGGTGCAGGTGGTGCAGTGCAATCCCTGTCCCCTTCTGCTTCCTTTTGGGAATTTCGTGAGTGGTCATGGAATGTGGCTTGTCTGAGCCTTGACTGCTTGGGATTCATCTCCTTGGGATGCATTCCTTCAGGGGCTGGAGATGCCCCTGAGTGAAATGGACCAGCTTATGCTGGGAGCTTCTCTGCATTGGCATTGAGCTGCATCTCTGGGCCAATCCAAAAGTAGAAGGGACCTGCCAATGCACCCAGACAACGCTGGGATTTGGGGCTCTCTTTGCTCTCTCCATCAGTACCCACGTGGGCCAGGGACTTGCCCCTGGCCTTTAAAACCAAGAGCGTGAAGTGGGAGGAGGAACCATGAAAAGGCTCTTCAGGTGCCAAAAAAAACAGTCTCCAAAGACAAAGAGGCTTCCCAGAATGGATGAGGAGTGCACATTCGTTCAGATGCAGGGAAATTATTAATAACAACAGTGGCATTTTTGATGCTAGTTGTCCTGCCACTGTGGGCTCTGGCTGCTTTGCCTCCCTCTGCAGTATGCACGGGCTTGGACCCCTGCCTGAACCCCGAACCTGGGTGGGATGACCATGAGGGCTGTGGCCATGCTGCGTGCGTGCGTGCCCCACAGGACAAGTCTCTGCTTCATCTCGGTTTGGCCAGGCTTGCTCTGCCCGGAGGGGTGAAGGGCAGGGAACTGCCCCCCAGCAGGAAAGATCTCTATCATGACTTTGTTTTTGTGTTGCAACCTGAGGGGGAAAAAAAACCCCAAACCCCAACAACCCTTTCGGTTCCTGCAGATGAGGCTTTGTGTTGTAGGCTTGTTCTCCCCCCCGCCTTTTCCAACATCCGTTTGAACCTTTCACCGCTTTACCCACCAGGAATGCAGAGGGTTTGCCGGAGCTGGGAGGTTTATTCAGCAAATCTAGCAGGTCGTGTGCTGGGAAAAAACGTCCAGGTGTGCTCAGCAGGGCCGTCAAGGAGGGCCCTGCTGGCACCCTGTACAGGTGGGCAGCAGTAGGTGCAGTGGAGACATGGTGCCAGCTTTGCCTGGCCGCGTGTGGGGAATTTCCCTCCCTGTGATTGCCCTCCGGCTCTGCTTGGCATCTTGACGAGACTTGTTGGGAAGCGGCTCATGTGATGGGCGGTTTTGGGGAAGGGGGAGAGCCTGCTCCAGAGGACCCGCTGCCTCTTGGAGGGGAGGGGATGATGCCCCCAGAGCTTTTTCAACCCCTGCTGTGAAAGCCCCCACCCCCTGCAGTGGTGTGGCGCCTGTTCTTGTTCAAAGGTGAGAGCTCCCTGCCTGGCTGGTGCTTCAGGAGGAAATACTGCTGCCGCCATCTCTCCCTGCCTGGCTCTGCCACCAGCTCCTGGTGATTTACGATCATGACGGCTTTGCAATAACAAGGTCATCACCAAACTCACCCCTCCTTCCTCCTGGGGCCTGAGCTCTGCTGTTTCGAGACAAGGGGGCTGAGGGTTTCAGATGCCGTGTTACCGACTGGTGCAAGGGCCGGGATGCAGCTTGGCGATTGAGGGTGTGCTCCAGGTTCTGCTTTTCTTGTTGCTTAAAAGCTCCCTCCAGGTATGATCCCTCCTCCGTTACCTGATGGAAGGCTCTTGTTTGCCTGTTGCAAAGCCCAGCCCATGTAAATAATGTGGGGATCTGATTCTGGAGCAGCAAAGCCGGCGGTATGCAAACGACTGTGGGAAAGGCCAGATTCTACTGCTTTGTGCTGTGCAGTTTTGAATGCAAAGTTGAATATCAAAATTGGGTTTGACCCCAAATTGAAGCTTTGTTGGAGGGAAAGTGAAGGAAACAAGAAGAGGTTGTTGAAGCTGGAAGCCCTGAAACTGTTCTCGTCATCTGGTTTTACTGGATGTTGGAAAAGAAAACAGTTTATCTTTGGAATAAATAAAAGGGAGAGCAACAGGCTTGCAGCAGAAAGCCCCACGTTCACACCAGACAAGCTGGGTTGTGCTCCACCTCTTGCCCCTGCTCCAAGGGGAACCCAGGTCGTATGTGATTTCTGAGCCTCTCTTTCCCTTTGGGAAAGCCCCACACCACGCCAACGGTAGGAACCCCAGGCATTGCCAAGAAACATCTTTGAAACTCAAACCTGGCTTTGGAAAAAAAACCTGGAAGACAAACCGGCTCTAAACAAACACCCAAGTTAATTCCGTGTCGTGCATTGTATGAGCCCAGTGAAATGAAACACAGGGCAGCCACAGAGACAAGCAAATGGATTCAGATTCTTCAAAAAGCCCTGAAATCTGCTGGGTTTGACATGTCCTTTTACATTTAAGGTTGGGATTTTTCTCTCATTTTCTTTCTAATTGTTTCTGGGAATTTAATTCTACAATTATTTTGCTGCTTCTGCCGAGGAGACAATGTGCTTCAGCCACAAAGCCTTTGAAGGGTGAATTGCAGATTGCATCCAGCACTGAGCCACTTGGATGCAGACGCCCCCTTGCTGGGAGAATATGCTGTGATGTGGAAGGCTGTCTGTCTGTCTGTCCATCCAGGCTGCTGGCAAGTGGTAAAGCTTTTCATGCTGCAAATGAGGCAGGAAAGGATGGAAGATATGGGGGTTTGGGGTGGTGTTAACACTGAGCCTGCTACATCCTTACAGTGCAGGATGTGAGAGCCCCAAGGGTCTGCACCCCGCATCCTGGGGCTTGGTGACCACACTCTACCTCTCCCATGGCCCGGATGTGGAGTTGTGCTGGTGGCAGGTGAAGTCAGAGTCAGGCCACCGAGTCTCGGCAGCATCTGGTTTCACTTCCTGGTTTCTGCACGACTCCCTGCTGGGCTCTCAGGTGCTTCTGTACTTCGGGGTCAGCCCAGAGCTGCTGCTGTGGGCTTTCCACATGGGAGATATGGGCTGTAAAGGAGGGAAAAGCCATGGGGACTGTGTCCTTGTTGCTGTCTTGCAAGAGCCAAATGACCTCCAGCACATGGGGAGTTGCTCCTGTGGGGGGAGGTTTACTGCTCTGGTCAGGGGTTCTGCATCTCTTCTGGTTGTGGCATCCCTTAGTGCTCTTGGTCCCACCACCAAGCTGCAAGTGTTTGCCCTTCAGCCTCCCCTCCTTGCATCCTTCCCTCCTGGGCCAGCTCTGAGCAAGGCTTCTGGAGCCAGGCAAGGAACTGTTTCATCTAACAGCTAGTGTCAGTGGGTTTTCCATTAGAGTGGTCAGTGGAGGAGTGCTCTGTTCTGCTGTCCTGGGTGCTGTGCTCTTGCTGTCTGCTTGTGGCATGTCAGGAGCATCTGGAGCAGAACTGTCCCTGTGCCTGGCAGGTGGTTTTAAGCAGGTGATGCCTGGCCATAGCACCAGCTGGAGCAGCTTTCCTTATTTTCTCAGTTGGATTTTTTTTGGTGGGTTTGGATGGAAATGGCTGGAGAGCTGTCATGGGGACTTGGCAGTGAGCTTCATCGCTGCCTGGAAGCCTCTTTGAACCTTCTGCTCCACATCAGACTCGACCTGATGGAGGAGAGGAACGAGTTCTTGTGAGATTAGTGAAAACAGGGAGCTTGGGAGAAGTTAACACACCCTGATCCCCTGCAGCCATGCAGGGGGGACACCATGACTGGTCCCTGTGCCTTGTGGGCGGGCAGCATTCCCCAGAGGAATGCTGCATGGTGCTGAAGATAAAGCCATGGTGCTAGGGGCCAGCAGGGTGAATCTGTTGGAAATTGGGCTGCTGTTAGTTTTATTGCTAATGGATCAACTTGTCTTTTCAGGGGTTTTTAGATGTCTGGCTCCCACTGGCACTGGTGCCCCTTAAACTGGCCCACATCCGCAGCTGTCCCTGCTCGCTCTCCCATCCATCACTTTGCTCCTTCATGTGTCTCCTCCCTGCTGTGACGTTGCTGGGATCAGAGCTGGGTGCTCTCCTCTGCCGGATGTGCTGGGCTCTGCTGGTGGCAGATGGGGGCTGTGCTGTGGGAATTCGAAGGCTGTTCCCATGGCCTGCTGGAGCGTGCCACCAGCCTCCCTGGCTCCATGATGGCTGAGCTGTGCGTGGGGGCTTTGCACTGGGAGCAAGGCAGGATGCTTTGTGAGAAGAGCTGATGTTGCAGCTCTTCCTCCCCTCCTCTGTTCCCAAATCCCAAATTTGGGTAAAGGAGAGATATATCTGCTTCCTGAATCGTGGAAGCTCTAGTGTGTGTCTGCTGAACCACCTCGGGGTCAAGCGTCGTTTTGTTTAAAGAAAGCAACTAAAATAAACCCAGGAAGGGGCTCCCAGGAGGTCACTGTACTCCTTCTTTCCCCAACCCAGCATGGATCCCCTCTTTCTGGAGGGCTTTCAGCAAGTTCACTTTTTTTTTTTTTGCTGTTGTTGACAAAAATCCCGGCTGGTTGAGAAATATCTGTGCAGCAGCGCCAGGCCAGTCCCATGGGTCAAATCCTGCCTCTGGAAATCTATGCCGGGAACAGTGGCTCATCTTGGGCTGGACTTTGGGGTTGCTGCCAGGGCAAACCCATGTCCTTGCAGGGCAACCCATGCATTAGGCCATGAGCAAGCCCCTCAAATGGATAGATGGATAGATGGACACCATTGGCTTGAGGCGGATCTGATGTTTTATCATTTGCTGGTTGGGCTCTGCAGCAGAAGCAAAGTGCTGGAAGTTCGTCAAGGACTGAATTAAAGTTGCCTGGCAACCTCCATCCTGTCTCCTCTTCCCGCATCTCGCAGGATTTCCCACCCAAGGTCTGCCGCCTCCAGGGAAGGGCCCAAAATGCATTGCACTTGCAGCCAGGCCAGTGCCAGGCTTGCCTCCTATCCCTGGATGCCTTCTTTCCCATAACCCATTGGCTGTTCCCACGCCTTGGAGCTGGGAGCCCTCCCCGTCTCATCCCCTGGGACTGGTGCCTTTCCCCCAACCAGCACTGGGAATGGGTCAGGCTGTTTTGGCTGAACCTGAGAGCAGCTCATGCGGATGCCTGGAGGGATAAAACAGTGCATGGCCAATGGGAATGTGACAGGGGGAGTGAGCGGTGGGGAAACTGAGGGGGCTGCAGGGTCACGTGCCAGGCTTGGCCCCAGTGAGTAAAGTTGAGGCAGCTGCATGGGGTTTGGGGTGCCTGGGCTGGGCTACTATGAAAAAGCCAAGTGTAAATGGTGTCTTCTGGTGCAGTCCCTGACAGGGGTTTTGTTAAGGCTATTTTGCAACCCCATAACCCGGAGGAGACCCACTAGAAATCTCTGGCTCACACTGGGAAGCCAGCAGTGCTTGCTTGTAGTAGTCTGTCTTGCTAAGGGGAGCAGCCCATGAGAGGGGAGAAATGTCCTGCAGCCATTCTGGAAGTTTGCTTGGGCTTTGCTACATCTTGGTGGAGAAACCACAAGCTGTTTAGGGAGTGGTGGGATGGGAAAGAGTCTCATCCCACTCTGCAAATCTCTGTCCTGCCATCCAGAATGAGTACTGAGAATAAGCTGGAGAAGTGCTGCTCCCACCTGGCATTTCCATTCTTTCTCTTGAGTTCCTTTGAAATTAAAAAGCTGGCATAATATTTAGCTGTGCTGCTGAGGAAACAGCCATGGGGGGCCCATAAGACCCCATCTGAGTCTTCCCATGTTTGGCAGCCACACAGACAGTGGAGCTTCCCTACACTGCAGCTTGCAGACTGCTTTTGCTCCCAGGTTTTGCTGCCTTGCAACTTTGAGAACCATGGGGCAGTGGAAAGGGGCCACCATAGCCCACAGAAGTTCCTGGTGCTGGGACCATCAAGGCATGTAGCAGCTTTGGCTGGTTTCTTTGGCTGGATCCGGGTTGGTGAGACCTGCCACGATGAAATTCTCTCATCAAAAGCTTTTTGCTCCTCCAGAGACTCTGGTCATGGGAATTTTAAGGAGGTGCTGACTGGGCCAGCCCGTTTGGGTGTGCTGTGCCGGCTGGCTGCCGGTGGGAGGCTGATGCCGGCACAGTCATGCTCACACAGCTTACGTCGTGACCCAGTAAACCCAGTCAGACCTGACCGGCACTCGCTCGCTCCCCTGCGCGCTCACCCACGCCTGCGCACCTCCACTGCCCCACTGCTTTCCTGGTGTTCCAAAGGGACCAGCAAACCCATCCCACTGGTGAGGGATGGTGCCTGGGTCTGGCTCCATGCTGGGAGTTGCAGCTGAATCCTGTAGAAGTTCTCATAGCCAGCAGTAGCAGGATGGGCTTTTGCATCCATGGATGTTACATGCTGTGATTAGAGCAGCTGGTTCCTGGCTTCAACCTTCTTGGTGGGTGCATCAGCCCAGCAGCTGGGTCCTGCCTCCACCATTCTTCTCCTTCAGGGTTGCTGGCTGGGGTGAGGACTGGGGCCAGATTTCAGGTCCTATGTCGGCTTCCACTGTGCTGGGAAGCAGGTGAGGTGCCAGAGGGACTTGGGAGCTCACTCCTTGGAGTGGGCTGGGCTTTTCTGGGCAGTTTTTCTCTTAAACACCTGGTTTCACTGAAGCTGCTGCTGCTTTTCAGCCTCTTTCTCTCCCCTTTTTGTTTATTTCCCCCAGAGAAAACTCTCTGCAGCTTTTCGGTTTCCAGCTTTTCCCCATTCCCATTAAAGTGCTGGACTTGAGCAATCCAGCTGCTCCCCAGCTCTCCTGGTATGTTCCATGGACCAAGACCTCCTCTGCTTCCTGCCTGGGCCCTTGGCTTCACCCAGAGCTTAGAGCTTGCACTCTGACAAGGGGGAAATGATGAATTTGGGGATGTTTGGTGTGGCTGCAGCCCAGGGTAATGACCTGAGGGGAGCCAAGGATGGTTTCAGTTCTGTCTTGCTCTTTCTCCCCCATGCTAGGTATGAAAAATAAAAACTTGAAAATAAAAAAAATAGGGAAGCTTGGAACAGCCCTTCCCTTTCAGTAAAATATTAACAGGCTTACAACGTAACTGATTAAGTAAGTGTTCTTTAGGACAAAGTTACATCTGATCTCGGTCAAAGCAGCGTTTGGAAATGGGTGTAGCTGCTTCCCTGAAATAGCAGAGGAGCCCAACCCCAGCAGCATGGGAGGCTGCTGCCCCCTGCCTGGCTAGGAATCCTGCACAGCCCCCCAGCTTAATGTATTATTTTTGTTTTCCTCTCCCTGTGCTGGCTCGGTGCTCACGATGGTTAAATGTTAGCCGGGACTGGCTTTGCGGCACAGTGCTTGCCCTGTGATAAGCACCATCCATGCCTCCCTGCCCAACCATGTTCCCGATTCCAATCCCCGTCGCATCAGGAGCTGAGCAGCAGGCAAAGTTCAGGGTTGTTTGTCCAGGGCAGATAAGGCGAGGATGCCTGGCAGCATGTAGGGCTGTTACGTGTTTATTAGAGGCTGTTGTTTGCCTTGTCGTAAGAAGGTTTATACTCCCCTCTGCTTTCCCATCCCAGGTCCAGGAACTCTTGTGGCTTATGCATGCTTTCAAGCTTGTGTCCCCATGTGGAGTCCTGGGGAAAGCGTCCCTGCAGCTGCCAGAGTGGCCCTGCTGCCAGTGGTGGAATGGAGCCCTGTTAGCACAGGGCTGGCTGAGGTGCTTTGGTGCTCCAGGTGTGACCCTGCCACTTCCTTTGCCCACAAAGCTTGGTGGGTTTGGCTTGTGCTAGGCATGATGCCACCAAAGCAACTGCTTTCTTATTGACCTCCATCTGCACTCACCTGCTTTGCATTGCCTTGCCAGGCCCATTGTCCCAGACCCTCGGTCTGGGCAGGGCTTTTCTCAGGAGTTATTTGGAGAGAGAATGCTCTGAGATCTGCTCCCCATGGAGCTCAGTCCCACAGGCAGCACCCTGCCTACACCCAGGGTTGGGTGCTCTTTGGGCATTGTGTGGTTCCTGGGGGTCCAGCAAGGCAGCAGGGAGCAAGGGGACACATTTGCCTCCTGCCTCATTCCTGGAATGTCGGAGGCAGTGGCCAGTGCAGGTGCAAGGTCTGGGTCTGAACCAGCACTTTGCTGCAAGCTTCAGAACTATGGCTGAATCCACATTCAGCCTCTTCCTTCTGCTTTTGAGCCTCAAAGCCCTTTTCACTTCAGTTTCACACTGGTGTTACCTCCCCTCTACCTGAGATACAGCAAAGTATTTGCTTCAGGGTTATCGTCTGCAGTGAGCGTGTCTGAGCAGCTTCTCTACAGGGCCAGGTGTTTGGTGTGTATATATATATGTATATATTTTTAAGCCCCCGAGTAAACATATAGGTGCTTGTTGCTTCTGGGGAGCTCTCTGGCTCAGAGAAACCCAATTGTCTCTTAATGCCTGAAGGATGAACTGGTGTCTTTGCTCAATGCAGCTGGGAGGGGTGGGGGGGTTATTCATGAGGAATTGAATACATGAAAGTGAGAGCCGAAGAAGATGCTGAGCTTCAAGGATGAAAGAGAAGCTGAAATCTCATGGGAAAACACTGGGGGGGGGGAGGAAACTGTTTCCTCTTGAAAAAGCTTGATGAAGATGCCAAGCAGTTCCTATATGGCTTTTCCTTCACCTTGTGTCACTGCATGCCTGAAGCATCCTTCCTCATGCTTCTATCCTCAGGAGTCTCATCATTTCAGGAGGGGCAAAACTGGGGACAAGTATCTTGCGTGGCAGGAGATGGCCAGCTGGGCTTTTGGGAAGGAATGGAGACCTTGGGCTCCCCAGGACCTCCGCCACTACCCATCCTGCTGCAGCTACTCTTGGGAGTGGGACTTGGGGTACCTCAGTGTTCCAATGACCCACAGAGGGACTTGGCCCCAAGCCCTACTCTCTCCTTTTGGGGGCAAATGTGCCTGTAGTTTGTGTGTGAAATGCAATGGGGGATCAGCTGGCTCTGACAAAGCATATCCTTCTGTCAGGGGGAGCTGGAGGAGCAGAAGGCTGGGAGCAAAGGAGGGAGTAGCCCAAAGGAGACCTGGAGGAAAATGGGTCTCTGAGCAGCTGACCCAAGCACTCAGCAAGCAACAGCCCCTGCTGTGACAGAGGGGAGGGAGGGCATCCCCAGGGAGATGCTGCAGGGGCTCTTTCCACTCAAACTCCCCTCCATGCCCTCTGCTGGCTGCACGCTCAATGCCTTGTGCCGTGCCTTAGTTCCCCCTTTGGCAAATGAGGGTTTGTTTTTCCCTGAAGCCATCCCCAGTCTGAGGCCGTGCCTGGTCAAGCATCCATGCAACAGTGCAGTTGGCTGCTTCCCTGGCCAGCTTGCTTGTGAGGTGCTGGGACAGCAAGAGAGTCTGACTCGGTGTTCTGTGTTTCAGGAGGGTTTGGTGGCCAGCCCTGTCCCAGGGAGCTGGAGAGCCTGTCCCAAAGATCAGCTGTGCCGGCCTGGCGGCAGTGGCTTGGGCAGCTGCCCTTGCTAAAAGAGCTGGAAGATGAGTGGAGGTACGGCACATCTCCTGACGACTCTCTTCATGACAGTGGCAGCAGCTATAGGATACCCATCACGGCGGTCTGCCACTGACCTGGATGCCACCCCCAGGACAACAGTCACCTTTGATGGTAAGGGTGTGTGGGTCCTGGTGGCAGCAGTGGGGTTTGGGATCTTGCTGGCTCTGGCCTTGGTGCATTGTGACTGCATCTAGTCTTTGCCACTCTGCTAGAGCAGGTGGCTCAGCATGGAGTGATGGCAACAAGGGGGCTTCTGATCCCCTGTGCTCCAGAAATTGGATCCCCCATAGCTGTCTGGCACTGGGTGCCCCAAGGAGTGGAGCACAGCAAAGTCATCTGTCTGAAAGCCAGAGTGGAAAAAAGACATGCAGGGGGCCAGCGCCTGGCCATGCCCAGCAGCCCTCGGAGGGTGTCCTGAGCTGGACATCACACGTGGGCTGGGCTCTCATGGCCCAAATAGTCATCAGGGAACTTTCTTCCATGATTTTCTCTAATTGCCAATGGGCTCTTGGCTTCCAGCCTCTATAGTGTCAGCAAGCTGGCAGTGTCATTGTCCCTTGGGTATCCACACGACTTCATTGACCTCATTAGAGAAGCTCAACTCAGCAGTCAGTGGTGGGAGAGAGTTTCATTACCAGCTGGGGTTCCCTTTTCTCTCCAGGCAGTACCTTCTCTTTTGGGAGTGGGGAGTAATTACCTTTGCAGCTGCCTTATGGGATCTTCTCTTCCTGCTGTGGGAAGGTCCAGGTCTGGCTTGGGGTCCTGGACAAGGCTGAATCCCACCTCACACCTTTCAGCACCCAGAATTGGATGGTTTCATTGGCTTGGTGGGCAGGAGTACCTAGCTTCACTGCAGAAGTTCTCTTGTGTGGCAGTTTTGGTTCAGGTTTTTTTATTCTTCCCTTTGGGCTGGCTGGGCTCAGTTCAGAGCTGGGGTCACTGCCAGCATGTTTTCACTTCCTCCGGCAATTTCCTATACACCATGGCAGGTCTGTGCTGGGCATGGACATTGCAGTTCCCACCCCTGAGCTGTGCATTAATTCGTGGGGAGAAATTTCTGCAGTGAGCCTGAGCCCAATTAGTGTCTTTTGCCTCCTACCTAGCCTTCTCTCTTCCTTTCCTCCTGCTGTACTGCTGGCACCCAGCACTGTCTGCCTGATAACCTCAGTGGGTGCCCTCCCACCCACTCCCAGCTCCATCCTCTTGTCTTTTCCCAGTGGCTCGCACCGTGCCTGCCCCGGGGTCCCCCCTCAGACCCCTGTTCCCTTTGCAGAGCTGTCGGGCGTCCGGCGCTTCAACGCGCACACCTTCAACTACAGCACCCTGCTGCTGGAGGACGACCAGGGCATCCTCTACGTGGGCGCCAGGGGAGCCATCTTCGCCCTCAACTCCAGTGATGTGGCTGACGGCTCCCACCGCACGGTGAGCCCGGCCTCTGCCTGCCACTGGTTGGTTGTCCTCTCCTGCCCTATGCTGCCTGATCCCTGTCCAAATTGTGGCCATTCTATCCCTGCTCATCATCCCACTTTCCGTCTCAGGTCTTGCCTGGAGGTGATGTCTCCAGGTCTGTCCCCGGGTCTCCTGTGGGTGGTGGTCCTTCTCCCCAGCCAGGCAGCGTGGGAACAGCTGTGGCAGACATCCCTAAACTCAGAGCTGCTGGCTTCAGGGATATCCCAGCAGAACGAGGGGCAGGGGGGGAATTGCAGGGAAGGACACCCCAAAATCCTCCAGGCTCCTGAAGGTCTGCCCACAGGTTGGGCTGAGGGACTGCTGTTGCCCTGGGTTGGTTGGATGTGTGCAGGATGCCATCTTTTGCTCTGAGCAACCAACCCCTCTCTAAATAAAAGAGGATTTTATCATCTCTGATGGCTCTGACAGAGGTTGGAGCCTGCAGAGACAGGGGGACTATGCAGCGATGGGGATCACACAGTAGCAGTTTCTCTTCCCCTTGCAGATCCACTGGGAAGCCTCTCCTGAGAAGCAGACAGACTGCCAGCAGAAGGGCAAAAACAACAAGGTAGAGCCAGTGGGTGGGTGCTGGGGAGGCTGCTGTTGCTTTCCCCAGCATGTAACGCCTGTACTCCCCCTCCACAGACTGAGTGCTTCAACCACGTGCGGTTTCTGCAGCGGCTGAACAGCACCCACCTCTACGCCTGTGGGACCTATGCCTTCCACCCGCTCTGCGCTGCCATCGTGAGTACCGCTCAGCCCCACAGCTGTCATCTGTCACCTGCCACTGTGTCACCCCGGGGAGGTGCAGCCCCTGTCCTCTCCTACCATCTCAACCTGCAGTCCCACTCCTTTTCTGCCCCTGTCCCAGCCTCTTCCTGGCTTGCGGGGAAGGCAAATGACCCCCGGGCTGGAGTGAGGTTTGAAGACGCAGCCACCATGGTGCAGATGCCCAAAGTCCCCACTCTGGTACTGGGGTTGGACTCTGATCCCATACTGAGACGGCTCGGGGTGGATTGGTGCCATGGGGGGCACACATGGGCTCATGAGGATGGAATGGGCCAGCCCTGGAGCTGGCTGGTCCCTGGTGCCTGCTGTTGCAGGGTCCCTTCCCAAAGCAGGGGCTGCAGAATGGCTGATGGCTGGTTGTAAGCATGCCCAGGAAGAGTTACAGTGGTGGGGCTGACTCAGAAGCCCCTCCCCAGGGATTTCCTGGGCCAGGCTGGGAGTTCCCACATGCTGTGACTCACAGCAAAGCATTGAAGACCAGCCTTCTTCACTGGCAGTAGGACTTTGACCCCTTTGGAGTGGTTCCTTGAGTCAGTGGAGATGCCACTACTTTGCCCACCTCCCTCCCTGAGCTGAGGGGCAGAGGGGCCTGGGGCAATGTCCCCAGAGTATTCAGGGAGCCCCGGAGATGCCTTGCTTGTTCCCATGGCTGTGCTGCCAGTCCGGTTTGGTCATTGCACATACTAGAAATCAGGCGGAGTAGCTGCCAGGCTGGAAGGGCCTCATCATTATTTGACATGCTTTGAACTGCAAACCCCAAAGAAAATAACTCCTGCCATGACAGGGACAGCACCTGGGGGGACCCAGCCCAGCTGAGCAGCATCAGCCAGCCAGGCACAGCCTGGAAACCTTAGCTCCACTGTCTGGCTCCTGCCTCGTGCCCACACAATGCCAAAGTGGGGTGCTGGGGCTCCCCTTCCCCCAGAGCCCTCTCCCTGCTCTTGGCTGGAGGCTCTGGCTGTCCATGTGGTCTCTGACCACCTGGAGGGTGCCAGGGGTGGGGGGCTATCTTGTCTGGACAAGAGCACAGTTGTGGCCATTGCTTTGTCCCTGCCAGCAGCCTCTGCAGAGGCTGGCAGGTGAGGCGAGTCTGTCTCCTTCTGTTTAACCTGGTTCCCTCTCCCCCTCAAGGATGCCAATAGGTTTGTGTTGCCGTCCCACTTTGAGGAAGGCAAGGAGAAGTGCCCATACGATCCTGCCCGTGGTTACACTGGCCTCATTGTGGGTAAGTGACACCTTTCTAGGGCTGGCAGGGAGATGTGCGATGCCAACGACCCTGGCCCCATTCCCAACACCCCCACAGGGGGTGCCAGACAGGTGGGCCCTGCATGCAGGGGCCTTAGCAAGCCAGGACTTGATGCTCCTCCTCCCTGTCTGCCTGGGGCATGGGGATGCTGGTGGCCTGTGGGGCCGTCTCCAGGGTCATGCTGATGGGTACCTGCCCTGCTCAGATGGCGGCTTGTACACGGCCACACGCTACGAGTTTCGGAGCCTCCCTGACATCCGGAGGAACCTTTACCAGCGGTCACTGAAGACGGAAGAGTCCCCACTGCACTGGCTGAATGGTGAGATTTTCCTGTCCCTCAATTCTGTGACCAGCATCATGGGTCATGGGACCCTTCAGAGAGTGTGGAGCAGGGGTGGGGAGTGACCCTGGGGTCCTGTGTGGTTTGCAATGAGAGGAAACCAAGGCAGGGAGGGATTCCCCATCCTGTCATTGGTCCCCAATCTCCACCTCTTGTTCCGTGTCCCCAGATGCCGAGTTCGTGGCATCTGTGCTGGTCCGGGAGAGCAGGGACAGCCCTGTGGGTGATGATGACAAAATCTACTACTTCTTCATGGAGAGGGCGGGAGAGGAGACCACATCCTTCTTTGACAAGAGTCAGGTGGCTCGAGTGGCCCGGGTTGCCCGTGTCTGCAAGGTAGGCATGCTCCCAGCCACAGGGAGCCAAGCACTGCTTCTCTTGCTGCAGGGGCAGCATGCCTCCATCTGGGGGGAAACTGAGGCATGGGCAGAGGGGAATGCATCCCCCCAGCTGCCTGTGCAGAAATGCTCCCTGCACCCTCCCAGAGTGATGTGGGGGGGAAGAAGATCCTGCAGCGCAAGTGGACATCCTTCATGAAGGCGCGCCTGGTCTGCTACATCCCCTACTACGAGGTGCTGCGCAGTGTCTGCAGCCTGGATGGGGGCGGCTGGGCCAGCACTGTCTTTTATGCTGCCTTCACGCTCTCAGCACAGTGGTGAGTGTGGCAGTAGCCAAAACAACTTGGGCTACAAGTCTGCAGCACAGGGGGCACCAGAGATGCTTGATGGGATGTGCAGACAGGTTCTGCACACCTGAGGTTGCATTAGTTGGGAGCAGCCATGTGTCTGTCCAGACTCAAGTGTGGTTCTGTCCCCCAGGAGGACCATGGAGGCCTCGGCTGTGTGCCGCTACAGCATCTCAGCAGTGCAGCATGCCTTTGAGGGCCCCTACATGGAGTACCAGGACTCGGCTCGCAAGTGGTCCCGCTACGATGGTGCAGTGCCTGAGCCCCGGCCCGGCTCCGTGAGTGCCTGGGGTGCAGAGCAGGGGGGGCACAGGGCAGCCGTACTCCCCTCTGACCCCTATCTCCCCTGAGCAGTGCATCACAGACCATTCCCGCAAGAAGGGCTACAACTCCTCACAGGACTTGCCCAACAGCGTCCTGGACTTTGTCAAGCTGCACCCGCTCATGTTTGAGGAGGTGAAGCCAGCTGGTGCAGAGCCGCTCCTGGTGAAGAAGAGCGTGGCGTACAGCCAGCTGGCCGTGGACAGAGTGCAGGCCCTGGATGGTCACTCCTATGATGTGCTTTTCATGGGGACAGGTGAGTTTGGGATGAGTTTGCCAGGTCTGTGCTGGGCAGGGGGCACACCCCATGTTCCCTCCTGAACCCCCTGCTCTGCTCTCCAGGAGATGGCTGGATTCACAAGGCTGTGGTGGTGGGCTCTGGCATCCACATCGTGGAGGAGGTGCAGGTGTTCAAGGACCTGCAGCCCGTGGAGAGCCTGGTGATCTCTCATGCCCAGGTGAGGGGTGGAAGAAGTAGGGGGACACCACACAAAAGGTATGCTTGTGTTCCAAAGCTGCCATTGGGCTGTCTGGGGGACTGGGTGGACATGGCTTCTGGGTCAGCCCAGTTTGGGATATGTGCTGGAGTGCAGCAGGGAAAGGGATCAACCTGGGCCCCCACCTCCTTACCAGCTAAACCCATTGGCACTGCCTGGGAGCTGGAGGCCCTTCTTGTGCATCCCCATCAAGGGAGAGCTCTGCTGTGGGGCTGGGGGGAATCTCTTGGCACCACGGGGCAGCCACAACCCAGTAGCATCATGCCAGATCGTGCTGAGCCAGCCCTTTCCCCATCAGAGGAGCCTGTATGTGGGGGCAGCCAGCGGGATCGTGCAGGTGCCCCTGGCCACCTGCAGCAGGTACACCACCTGCTATGACTGCATCCTTGCCCGGGATCCCTACTGCGCCTGGGACGGCAGGGCCTGCCGCGCCACCACCACCATCATGGACAGGTAGGGATGAGCTGCCTGTCCTCATCTGGGTCCCCACAAGCCTTCCACCTGTCCCATCCTGTGCAGTTGCACATAACCCTAAGGCACAGTCACCCCAGAGACACCCCCAAAGGTCCAGCCACCATCTGATGGCAGGTCTCCCAGTGGCCATGACCCCATAAAGGGTGGGCTCAGCCAAGGTTGTATGGCTGAAGCCCCCCCCCACCTTGCAGCACAGGGCTGGTGCAGGACATTCAGAGTGGCAACAAGGGATGTCGGAGCATCTCTGGGCGGGGTGAGTTTCTGCTGCCCCTCGGGACCATGGGGATGGTGGTGTCCAGCCTGCCTTAGGGTGGCTGGGACAGGTGCGAGGCGGTGTGTGTCCCTGCAGGCTTCCTGCCATGGAAGAACCGGACAGTGCTGCAGGGGGATGATGTGCTGCTGCCCTGTGACCAGCGCTCCAACCTGGCCCGAGCTGTGTGGCTGCTGAACGGCAGCGAGGTGCTGGGCACGGGGCAGGACCGGCTGCGCGTGGGGGTGGATGGGCTGCTGGTGACAGACACACTGCCCCAGCACAGCGGCGAGTACCGCTGCTACGGGGAGGAGCGGGGTCTCCGGACACTGCTGGCTGCCTACAGGCTCACCGTGCTGCCTGAGCTGCCCCGCAGCCCTACGGTTGCCAGCTCGCCCCACGCTGCCAGTCAGACAGCCAACGACATGAAGGTGGCTTACATCTCTGCCATCGTCACCTTGGTGGTGCTCTGTGCTGTGCTCAGCATTGTCCTCCTCTACGTGTCCTGCCTGGAGAAGCGCAAGGGCAAGTACGTGCTGGGGGAGCCGCGGCCATCCAGTGTGGAGCTGCAGACTGTCTCAGCCAACTGCCTGCACAAGGGCCATCGGGAGCAGGAGGAAGAGGAAGAGCTCACCTACCCTGATGGTTGCCTGCGGATCATCCCCGGTGAGGCGCCCACGGCTGCCACCTCCCCAGTCAAGGAGCTGCCGGCTGCTGTGCCCCCAGTGCCGCCCCCGCTGCCGGCCGAGCTCACCAACGGCATGGGGGCTCTGCCCAATGTCCTCCGCAAGATGAACGGCAACAGCTACATGCTGCTGCAGCAGCAGGAGGAGCCTCTGGCCTCCCCACTTTACAGCGCGTCCTTCACTGAGGAGCTCAGCAAGATCCTGGAGAAGCGGAAACACACGCAGCTGGTGGAAAAGCTGGACGAGAGCTCTGTGTAGGGGTCGGGGAGGGGGGTCCTGCCAGCGGGACCCTCCTCCCCTTCAGCCCCTTCTCCCCCCCTTTGCCAGCAGTATTACAAGACTCAGGCGAAACTACCTCCTGGATGGCAGAGCCGGGCCGGGCCCAGGCTCGGCTGTTCCTTTGGCTTTTACTCACTTTTGAGACTTGCTGTACAGAACAAACAAAAAAAAGAAAAAAGCATCTATTTAAATTTGGGAGCTCTATTTATGTATAAAAACCCACTGATGGTGGCCACAAGCTGGAGACAGGAGCTGGCACCTGGCTGAAGGTGGACACTGGGGGGAGGGAGAGTTTGTCTGTTCATCCAGGCATGAAAGAGACGCTGTCGTGGACACGTGGACTCGGCTGGCCCCACTGGGTGTCGCTCAGCACATGGGAGCTGGAGAGCTGCTGAGAGGTGGGTGAAGAGCAGGGAGGGGGGCTAGGGGCTGACACACTGTGCCCGTGCCTCTCACAGGATGCGAGATCCTTTCCTGGCAGAGGGCTCGGGGGGTTTCCCCAGCTGCCTGCCCCCAGGCAGAAGAGGGGCAATGGACACATATCACATTGGGGGGGCTGGCCTCGGTGGCTGCCAGCCCCTGCCCGCTCTCCCACGTCTGCCCCCCTAGGGTTTCCTCTCTGGGAGAGGATGGTTTGGCAAGGGACAGAGACATGACGAAGAGGTGATGGCCTGAATGCCCTGGAGCAGCTGGTGAAGGGGCATGTGCCCCCTGCAAGGAGGTCACAGGTGAAATACCAGGGTGGGTTGCCTTGGGGAGGTGGCATCCCTAGGCCCTCTGATCCTGACAAGGTTCTGCCCCCTCTCCCCAGGGCGTTGGATGCAGCAGCAGGCAGCAAGATGCACTGGCAGCAGGACTGGCAGCCACCACTGTGCCCTACAGCATGACAAGGGACCAGCGCAGCACCCACATCCTCCTGATGTCCAGTTACCCCCCGTGGCCCCAAGCACAGGTTTCTGCCCTCCTGTGTGGTGCTGTTGAAGAACTGGGGTTCAGGCATAGCTGTCACCTGTGGGACAATGTGTGGGTGGGGAAATATCCTCACACAGTGAGGAGAAGAAGAGCCCTTGACAAGGGCTTGTCTCCCTCTGGAGCCTCGTCCTCTTCATGACACTTTCCAGGAGCAGCCATGGTCCCTAAATCCCCCCAACTATTTCTGCTCCTGCCACCTCCTGAGAGACTGGACTGACAAAAGCATTTCATGTTCCAGGGGCAGGGGCAGGATGGTGGCACTGGAGAAGCTGTGGAGGGACAGACTTGTTATGTGTCCTTCCCTGTGTTCCTTGCTGGCACCTCCATTATCAGGACATTGCCAGGAGCTCAGCCCTGCAGGGGAGATAGAATTGGGGTGGCAGCCCTTGGGGTCCCTTATGGTCCCTCACAGCCCAGGCCTGCTATTCCGAGAGAGTGAGGCTTAGTGACAAAAGGCAAGAGTTGCACACCTAGGTTCTCCCATCCTGCCCCCACCATTGTTTTTGCTGCAAGAGTGGGGCATGAGCCACCCCCAAGGACCACCCCCACTTCCTCAAGGGAGGGGCATCACCCTGTGTCTGGCATCCCTTGTGCACAGCTCCACATTCCCCTGGCAATAAACACGGCTCTCTCTGGACATGGTGTGGCGGCGTCTCTCTGCACGCAGGAGAGATGGATGCAAAGGCATGGGGTTTGGGGGGAGGAGGTTTTATTGGGGCTGCAGGCGTGGGCCTTGGACGTTGAGGATGGAGGGTTTGTTGGTGAGGGGGTGCCACTGGCCCTGGATACTGGGGTTGTCAGTGTGGAAGGGCTTGCGGATGCGGATGATGTCCAGGCCGGACTGGTTGGCCAGCTTGGTGATCAGCTGCACGATCTCCTCACTCGTCTTGCTGGCGATGAGCTCCTCCCGCACCGTCCCATTCACTGCAGCAGAGCGAGGGGCTCAGGCCGGGATCCCCCCACTCCGCAGCCCCCCGGGGGGCAGCTACTGCTCCCCATCCCAGAGCAGCTGCCCCGGCGCCGTCCCCTCCCTCTCCCCGGCACTCACAGTACTCAGCCCGCACCACCGGGGCCAAGCCCGAGCGGGGGCTCACGTAGAGGACGACATCGGGGTGCTGCCGGGCGAAGTCCTGCGCCGCCTCCTCCACGAACTGCCTGGGGGCGAGGGGACCGTCAGCCCCGGCCGGGATGGAGATTTGGGGGTCGTAGCCCCCACCCCACGGCGAGGGTCGCAGGTGGGGCGACCCCCCCGGCCGTGCCCTGCCCACGGGAGGGGTCCCAGCGCGGAAGCCCGGGCGGAGCCCAGCGGTCCGCGGTGCCCACCCCAGCCCCTGCCCCATCTCGCAGAAGGCTGGGGGTCCCGCCCCGCCGTGGCCATGGGGCAGCAGCATCCCCTCGCCACGCTGAGAGGGCAGGGGGAGGAGCCCAGGTAAGGGTCGCCGTGCTCCCCGCTCCCGCCCCGGGGTGCCGGCGGTACCTGGCGCCGCGGGAGTCGGCCGCGGTGGGGCTGAAGAGGAGCTGCAGGCGCTGGAGCTGCCGCACGTACCGCCCCACCCCGTTGTGCAGGACGGCGGTGAGGAACCGGCTCGGCGACCCGCGGCCCGTCATGGCTGCGCGCTCCCCCGGAGCCGGAACCGCGGGCACGGCGGGGCGGGGGCGCGCCCGCCCCCCGCGCCGCGGGAAGTGACGGCGGGCGGGCGCGCGGCCGGCCATGGCGCGGCC
>JAWWEW010000166.1:22518217-22538474 GCA_035583185.1 Anabacerthia variegaticeps | reverse complement strand
CCACGTGGGCGCGGCGCGCTGAGCGGCTCTGCCGGGCCGCGGCCGTCGGGATGGCGCTGGTGCCCCTGCGGCCCGGCAGAGCCGCCGGCCGCCTCCTGCCGCTCTTCGGCGGCGGCGCCAGGAGCAAGGGAGCCTCGCTGAGCCCCGGCGCGCCGGGCCGCCTCGGCCAGCGGCGCTACAAGAAGGACGTGCTGCCTTCCCCCGAGGGGCCCGTGCCCTCCGTCTCCATCACCGAGATCCGGCAGTACCTGCGCACCCACAGCATCCCTTTCCACGACGGCTACAGCTGCCTGCACACGCCCAGCCTCTTCACGGGCGGCCACCCGGACCAGCCGCCCGCGGTGGCCGCCGGTGCCCCGTACACGCTTTTCATTGACAAGACCACGGGCAGCTTCCTGTGCACGGCCACCCTGGCCGAGGGCACCTGGCAGGACTTCCAGGCCAACGTGGAGCTGCGGCACCGTGGCATTCCCCCCGCCAGCTCGGAGGAGACGGAGGAGGAATTGAGACAGGCTAGCGAAGATGCTCGCTGCATCTGGGACCGGGCTCTGCCGCTCTGGGAGCTGCTGGATGAGGATGAGACCAACAAGACAAAGGCAATGTTTGGTATCTCCCAGGTGTCAAATGCCACCCTGAAACGCTTTGGGGTGCGTTATCTGAGGACTGCCAAGTCCCTGGTTTTCCCCTGGTTCAACCCCCGCAACGCAACCCTAAAGGGACTGAAGCTTGTGAGGGTGGAGAAAAATGGGGACACGATAGCTTATGTGGAAGAGACTTTACCCCGCTTCGATTCCTATCACAATCTTTTTGGACTTCCCCTGATTGGCTGCCGAGACACAGAGCTGGTCTTAACCGGGTGGGAGCTGGATACCCTGGCCCTGCACCAAGCTGCAGGGGTGGCCAGCCTGGCCCTGCCGCGGGGAGCCACCTGTCTGCCTCCCGCCCTCCTCCCCTACCTGGAGCAGTTCAAGCGCATCACACTGTGGCTCGGTGAGGATCTGCGCTCCTGGGAAGCTGCCAAGCTCTTTGCCCGAAAGCTGAGCCTCAAGCGCTGCTCCCTGGTGCGCCCTGGGAACCTGCAGCCCCGGCCTTTGGAGGCTCTGAACCAGGGCCTGAACTTCACCAAAATCCTCCGTGCTGCCCTGCCTGCCAGCCACAAATCCATCATCTCTTTCCGGCAGCTGCGTGAGGAGGTGTTTGGGGAGCTAGCCAACACTGAGCAGGTAGCTGGCATCAAGTGGATGCGCTTCCCCGAGCTCAACAAACTCCTCAAAGGGCACCGAAGAGGAGAGCTCACCATCTTCACAGGTAACGGGCACAGGTGGCTGGTGGACAGGGGGAGACCAAAACACTCTTTGGTGGTTTCACCCTTCTGGGCTTGATTCCTTAAAAGTCTTCCAGGTCTCTCTGCCCATGGGTTTGCCTGAGCCTGTCTTGCAGATGCATGAGAGGCTGGGGTGCATTCCTCAGTGTAGCGGGACGGGATGGGGCACACCGGTGTGGTGATGGGCTCCCTGCCTGGGGCAGCATAGGAAGTGCTGGTCTGTCCCTTACCCCTGCTCCCACCTGCCACCTACTGTCAGAGCCCTCTCTGTGCTCACCCTGCTGGTCGCCCAGCCCTTCCCAGGGACCCACAGGCTGTGGGAGGCAATGCCCATGCACCCAGGCGTACAGTGTGGCATAAGGTGCTATTTATTTATAATATGAGTACTGTGGATGAGCCTCTCTTATCCCGCTCCCTGATACTTTCACCTCTAAACAGACCCCCAGGATATTCCAGATGGGTCAGATCATCTCCCCAGCTTATTCTTCCTGTTGCTGTCCTTGCACCAGGCCCGACAGGTAGTGGGAAGACCACCTTTATTAGCGAGTATGCGCTGGACCTCTGTATGCAGGGAGTGTGCACGCTGTGGGGCAGCTTTGAGATCAACAACATCCGCCTGGCCAAGATCATGCTGACACAGTTTGCGGGTCGGCGCCTGGAAGACCAGCTAGATCTGTACGATGAGTGGGCTGATCGCTTTGAGGACCTTCCCCTCTACTTCATGACCTTCCATGGCCAGCAGAACATCAAGTATGGTCCTGCATCTCCATCCCCAGTGGTATTTACCCCTCACAGCATGTGCTGCAGGGCCTTGGGGAGCTGGGGTTCTTTCCCCGCAGTGAGTCAGATTTGGGGCTGCTGGCAGGAGGCACATTGGGACTGTTCAAGTACTGGGGTTGGTGTGTGGGGACTGTATGGCCTCAGCCAACTGTGTTCTTCCTGTCGTGGGGACTGTCACTGCCACCCTCCGGAGTAGGGGTGAAGGGAGTGGACACATTCCTGTGCTGGATGGCTGCTCTGAAACCAACCTCTGCCCCTGGGAGGACATGTCCCTCCACACTGTGCTCACCTGGCAGCACTGTCCTTTGCTAAGGAGGGAGGACAGGCACCTCTAGTTACTTCTATTTATCAGGTGCTGTGGCATCTGCACACATCCCCATGTGCTCTGAGGCTCCCTGCGGGCTGGGGGGATTGCAAGGCAGTGTGCAGGGGCTTTGTGGGCAGCAATTGGGTCCTCCTGATCCCAGCTGTCTTTATTTGTGTGAACGGGGCTGTGCCTGTACTGCAGCAGGGAAGATGCAGAGGTGGGACGGGCCCAGTGCTCATCAGGACCTAGCCTGGTACCTCCCAGCTCTGTTTCTCTGTGTCTTTGTTCCTGGCTCAGCATCCTCATCCCCAACTCTGCTGTCCCTGGGACTGATTCTGGTCTCCCCCACCCAGGACGGTGATTGAAACCATGCAGCACGCTGTCTACATGTATGACATCACCCACGTGATCATTGACAACCTCCAGTTCATGATGGGACACGAACACCTCTCTGGGGACAGGTAGCCCTTCTCAGTCCGACCCCTCCTTCCTCTGGCACCCTCAGTGCTGGAGCTGTCCCTCTTAGGTGTCAGAGCGGGGGCTGAGGACTCACTCAGGCTGTTCCCTTTACTCCTGTTTGGTCACAATGTTTCTTTAAAGGGTGATCACCACCCTAGGGAGGAAGAGGTGGGAAGGGGTGAGCAGGTTATCAGCCATTCCTGCCATGCCATATCCCTTTGCCTGTGTGTGCTTGGCTGCCTTATGACGAGCAAGTCCATACTCCTTCCAGCTGTGGGGATGAGCACATTGCTGTGCCCCGCCACTGAGCACTGCCAGCACCTAACCCTGTTCTTGCTGCTGTGGCAGGATCATTGCCCAGGACTACATCGTCGGTGCCTTTCGGAAGTTTGCCACGGACAACAACTGCCACATCACCCTGGTCATCCATCCCCGCAAGGAAGATGACGAGAAGGAACTGCAGACTGCCTCCATCTTTGGCTCTGCCAAGGTGAGCTGGGCCAGTGTGGCCCTTCCTGTCCTTTGGGTAGACCATGTTCCTGGGGAGGAGCTGGGATACTTTGGGCAGTTGTCCCCAGCTCTGATCAGCACCCTGAGTCATCACTGGGGACTTGAAAGGAGCTGAAAGGGATGGGATGCCCCTAGGAGTTCTGATGCAGGCAGGGAGCAAACCCATTGCTAGCTAAAGCTCTGTTGGGACTTTAGGTGGAGTTAATTAATGTTCATTGACTGTGAGTGGGATGTACTAGGAGATAATTAAAGAAGGAGGCAGGGAGGGTGCAGGTATGGACTCTCTGAGTACTCCAGTCTCTTCCGTGATGCTGAACAACCCTGCAGTGGTGGGCAGGAGGTGCTGTCTGTGCATGGCCCTTGTGTGACCCCCTGTTTCCCTAAGGTGTCCTGTGGCTTCAGCTCAAGCCTATCTTCCTCGTGGGTCACTGGGATGTCCTGGGGGAACATAAGGGGTTGGTGTGAGAGAAGTACTGGAGTTGCTGTGGCCTGGGGTGTCCCATAACAGAGCTCGAAGGAGCTGGGCAGGCTGTTTGTGAGGAAGTCTGAGCCCTGTGACTCTAACTGCAACCCTGGAGATGTTTTGCTCTCCCCAGGCGAGCCAGGAGGCCGACAACGTCCTCATCCTGCAGGACCGTAAGCTGACATCGGGGCCAGGGAAGCGCTTCCTGCAGGTGTCCAAGAATCGCTTTGATGGGGATGTGGGCATCTTCCCTCTGGAGTTCAGCAAGGCCTCGCTCACCTTCTCATCCTCCAAAAGCAAGTCCAGGCTGAAGAAGATGAAGGAGGAGAAAGAGCTTTTAACCAAGAAAGGTCTGGAGGGAGGCTTAGGAGCCTCCAAGAAGCCATGAGCCCATCAGGTGTCTTCCTCCATTCATCTAGAGGGATGGGGATGAGTGCTGGCAGCACAAGGCTGGAGTATGCCAGCCCCTCTCCCCCAGGGAGCAGCAGCCATACACCACTGTGGTTCTTTCTCCTGCACGAACCAATCTCTTGGCCACCAGCACAGTGTCTCTGAGTACCACTGTGAGAGGAGTGGGCTCATCGTAGGGAAGGGTAACCTGGGGAAGGTGCTTTGACAAACACTGGCTGCTCCATGCTGGTGCTGAGTGCTGGGAGCGTGGTGGGAACGGAGTCAGCCTAGGCTGGATGACGGTGGGGATGACCTGTGGCCCTGGAACTTGGGTATCTCTGGGCCTGTCACAGGTTGTTACACTGTGACTGAAATGGGGCGGAAATCCCGAGGCGTCACTAAGTGGGAGGGACTGTGGGGGGCAGCCGTGCAGAGGGACACATAGTAGAAACTTCCTCATAGTAGAAACTTCCACGACGGGAATGGAGTCTGAGGGCTCAGTCCTGGCTGGGGTGCAGCCAGCAAGGGAAAGATGGCAAAGGGAAGTATAGGAGATTGTGGATGGCTCGTGCCCTGGAATGGTGTGCTCTCGGTGGGACATGATGGGAGTGGACATGATGTGGCATTCTCCAGCTCTGCCCACATGGCTAGTGCCCGACCTGGCCCCCTTTGCTCAGGGTCTCCCAAGCCTCTTTCTCCGGGAGCATCACCAGCAATAAAACCTCGCAGGGAGCAGCCCTGCCTTGCTCTGCTGCACTGGGGGGACTGACACCCCTCTGGGCTGCAGGCACCAAATACTGTGACCTGGCCAGTCCTTGCCGTGGTAGGATGAGTCCACAGCTGGATCTTGGTCTAATCCCTTGGATTTTTTTCTCTTCCTATTTTTATTAAAGCATAAATATGAGTGCCTTTTCTGCCCCTGTGACTGGAGGACCCTGGTGTGGGGGTGTTACCCTGGCCAGGGAGGGGGTGGCCCCTTGAGGAGGTCTGTGCTGTGCCCAGCATCCTACCCCGGCCCTGGTACACAGGTTATTACCAGCCTGCGCGCTGGGCATAGTTTTAACCTGAGCCATAATGAGGGGCTGGAGCAGGCGGTCGGTACACACCCAGCCCTGGGTTTCCGGGATGCACTGGCTCTCCTGGAGAGCACCCTTGGGTGCTGTCAGTGCAGGTGTGAGCACCCACAGGGCAGGCTGGGGGTGATGGCAGATGAGGGTCCTGGTGAAGTGGAGGTAAGGTTGGGGGAGTGGAGCTGGGTTGGGGTTTGTGGAGGTGAGGTGGGGGAAGCTGTGGGTGTTCCCCCTCAGCCCAAGGGTCCCCTTCAGCTTGCTGGTCCCCATTTCTCCCAGTCTAGTTTAGGCCGGATGTTGCCATGGGGCTGTGGAGTGGAAGTGAGGCAGTAGGGTAGCGCAGGACGCCCATCTCCCACCCATCCCTCCTTGGGAGTGGGAGGGATGAAGGAGCTGAGCCTGTGGGGGGACCCTTGGTGACCCCAGATCCTGGAGGGCTCCTTTTCCTCCTAGTTTGGGTGTTGGAAGGGCCGGGAGATTGGCAAAAGCTTAAACATCCCATGGGGAGGAGTGGGACCTGGTCTCAACTGGAGCAGAGCCCCCGACCCCCCTTAGCAGAGTGCAGAGCTTACCGAATAATTGCGGGGGGGGCGGAGAGGGGCATAAGCTCGAGAGCGACCTTCACTCCACAGGCCTGGGAACGCTTTGGGGGTGGGGAGCCCCAACTTGGGTGGCTTGGCTGAGGCAAAGAAGCTGGATGAGCTCTGGGAATCCCCCGGCGGGGACGTGACTGGGAATGCACCGGGGGAGGGTGGCCCACTCGGGGGGTGCCCCCCACGCCCCACTCTGTCCCGCCAGGGGGGCGTGTCCCCAAAATGTGGGGGCGTGTCTCCAAAATGGAGGGGCGTGTCCCCAGAATGGGGGCATGTCCCCACCATGGGGCGTGTCCCCACGGCGGGGCGGGCCGGGGCGCGGCGCGGCGCGGGAGGGGGCGGCGGGGCCGCGGTGAGTGCGGGGGCCGGGCTGGGGCCGCCCGGGGGTCCCGCGGGCGCCTCGGGGGGCTGGGTTGGAGGGGGCTCCGGGGGGAGCTGCGGGCGGGGGGCTGCTGTGGGGCCGGGGCTCTCTCGGAGGGGTCCGGCGCGCCGTGGGGTTTGCGGGGGCAGCGCCGCCCCCTGGGCGCCCCGTGGTGCTTGGGGGGTGTCCCAGGGGCACGTCGGGGGGGCCCTGCGGGTGCAGAGGCCCAGGGGCTCTTTGGGGCAGGTGGGGGGTTCTCGGGGCACTTTGGGGGTGCTTTGAGGGTGCTTTGTAGGGCAGTGCAGGCCCAGGCGTGCTGTGGGGCACTTTTTTGGGTGTTTTGCAGCACTTTGGGAGCGATTTAGGAGCACTTTAAGGGATCTGTGGGGCAGCAGAGGCCCAAGAGCGCCGTAGAGCCTTTTGGAGGTGTCGTGGGGAACTTTGGGGATGGTTTAGGGCTCTCCGGGGGAGCTGTGGGGCATCGGGGCCCACAGGTGCCATGGGGCAGTTCGAGGTGCTGTGAGGTTGGAGTGGGTGGAAGCACCATGGAGCAGGATGGGTGCTGTGGGGCTCAGTGGGGCAGCGTGGGGTGGCAGGGGGGGCACCAAGTAGACAAGGGAAGCAGCACCGCCAAGGGAACCTCAGGATGCTGGGGGGACCACAGAGGGGCACAGCTGGGCATGGAGGGTTTCTGTCCCAGATGTGCCTTGTGGGTGAGGAGGGATGGGGGGCTAATTCCCCCTGCTATGGAATGGTCCTGAGGTGCCGTCAAGGCATTGGGGTCCCCGGGGCCCAAAACCCCCAGCAGGTCAGAGTGTGGATCTGGCTGAGCAAGAGCCGAGACTTCCCTTGCCATTTTGGGGTTGGAATCGTGGGATCTGGCAATGCTGTGCTCCAGCCGGAGTGGTGACGCCACCCTAGTGGCTGCCTGGTTTTACTGGGTGGCTGGAGTCTGGTCTGGGTACTCCCTCCCTCCCCTGACACCGGTGGGACCCTCTTGGTGGGCTGGAGGGCTGGCAGGAGGGAGAAGATGGAGTCTGTTCCTGCCACCTGCCTGGGGGGACCCTGGCAGAGGCAGTGTGCCCTCCGGGCTGTGTGGGGACCCGCTGTCCCTGGGGGCGTCTGTCCCCCTGATCTGCACCTCCCAGGGGTGTTTCTCTGGGGTGGGGCACTGTGCCTTGACTGGCTGCCACTGGGGAGCCATGAGATGTCCCTTTGGGGGTCCTGATCCCCTGCCACCCTTGGTGCCACGCTGGCACCACCTGCCCTGGCCCCGCTGGCGGGGGGGGGGGTTGAGTGGGGGGGCACATGGGACCACAAGGGACCTCTGCTGCCATTCGGCACCCTGACCCCCTTCCTCTTCCTGCTTCAGGGGCCAGCAGAGCCGTGTTCACGGTGTGGAGGCCTGAGTGGACCGGACGGATGGGCAGCGACTGGCAAGGTGAGCGGAACCAGTGAGGGGGGTCACCCACCTGCCCACCCAAGGGTATCAGGAGCGTGGTGTGAGATCACAGTGCCTGGGGATGGCACGTGCCAGTGGGGGTGACAGTAGTGTGGGGGGGCAGGCTCGCCGGCATCTCTCCATTACTTGCCCCTCCCCGGGCGCTGGCAGGCAGATTGATTTCAGGTGACAGCTCGGCGGGCGAGACCGTGCGGGCAGCGGCCCCCCCTGCCCGCGCCCTGTGCCAGCCGCAGCCATGTGCAAGATGCGATGAGGCAGCAGGGGATGGATCTGGCCCGTCAGCCAGCTCCCATCACGCAGGCGTATGGCATGGGTTGGGGCAGGGTGGGGGGCACAGCAGAGCACTGGCAGAGCCCCCCCCAGCTGGAGAGGGTGGGAATAAGACCCTATGTGTTGAGGCTGGAAAGAGCCTGGTGCCCACCAAGTAACTTCCCCCTTGTTGGCCTCCTCCTGTGCCCCACTGTGGATGGTTGGGGGTGGGGGGCAACCTCTGTGGGGTTACTGCAGAGAGGTGGGGGCTGTGGGGCAGAGAAGGTGGCTGTCCCTCACTCTCTGTGGGGCTGCATTAGTGGGTTCCATGGGGCAGGCAGGCTGCTCGTGAGCTGGCTCTCTGCAGGCCTCTCGGGATTCGCCTCCAGTCCTGGCACGCTTCCCATGGCAGGGTCATGCCAGGGCATGGCAGGAGGCAGGACTGCATCGCTGCTGGCCTACAGTGCCACCAGCACCCCACAGCCCCTGGTAGCCCCAGGCTGCTTCACTGGGGTGCTGAGCCCAGCTTGAGGGGTGCTGGTGCCACCCCTCCAACAAATCTTGATTTTGTTCTGGTTCATTTGGCATCTCCTTCTGACTGCTTCCCCCTGGGCCGGCCTGTGCCCACACACTGGAGGATGGTGACAGGGGATCTGGGGGTGCCCATGTGCCCATCTGGGAATGCTGGCAGCCAGTGGGGCACAGTTGGTGGTCCACAGCTCTGATGCCCTGTCTCCCTTGCCTGCAGGCTGCTTGTGTGCCCCTGCCTGCTGGGGGCCCCCCCACCATGGCCATCGTGCAGACGCTGCCAGTGCCCCTTGAGGCCACTGCTGAGGGGGCCACGCAGCTCCGTGCCGCCTGCTCGTCCCCCACTGCCATGGGCAGCGTGGGCAGCCTCCTGTCTGTCCGGCCCCGCCACGACCACACCAGCCAGCCCTGTGATGGGGAACCCACCACCACCTTCTGCAAGCAGGAAGGGCTGCTCCGGACCACTCCTGAGGAGCCTGGTGTATCTGTGCCCATCATCACCCACTCCTATGCCAACGGGGGCTTCTGTGATGACTGGCTCGATGCCTCCTCTCCTGCCAGCCCCTGCAGCGACTCAGATGAGCTCCGTGATGACCAAGCACCAAATGATCACCTTCGAGGGCCACCCCCCAAGCTTGTCCCTGTCTCTGGCAAGCTGGAAGAGGTGGGAGGGGCAGCAGCAGGGTGGATGGGTGGGTGCTGAGGTCTTGACTTTACTCCCCATGCCGCACTGGGACTGTTGGCTCAGATGTGTCAACTGGGGTCACATGGCCACACTTCTGGTGTCCCTGGGGAAGTGGCAATCCCCATACCCTTAATGTCCTCTCCTTCGTGCCAGAGGTGTTTGGGGAGCCCACCTGGACCCTACATGGAAAGGGGCTGGAGTGAGTGGTGACTGGCTCTTTTCTTCTTTGGGGTGTGAAGGCATCAGGGGCTGGGGGCACCCATTGTCACATTCCCAGGCAGCCCTTCTTGAGCATGGTGGATCCTCCCCAACCTCTCACTCTCCCCTGTTTTCCTGGCAGAATGTGGAGAAAACCCTCATCCGCCCCATGGCCTTCAAGCCAGTGATATCCAAGCTTCGGAGTGCCCAGCCAGGCACGCGCCTGGGGCTCTCAGAGAGCCAGGTGAGCCTCACCCACTTGCTGGGTGCTGAGAAGCCTGGCTCTCTGAGCTGCCGCGCCAGCACCCTCTCGGACTCGGGGCGCAACTCCCTCTCCAGCCTGCCCACCTACAGCACAGGCTGCAGCCAGCACCCAGAGGTTGGTGCTCTGCCGACCACCCCGCATGGCCCCCTCGACCCTCCAGGGGGTTGCCGCCCCTCCAACTCGGACAGTGGGCGCTCATCCTCCAGCAAGAGCACGGGCTCACTGAGTGGCCGGGGCCGGCCCTCCTCGGAGAATGGCTCCTGTGGGCGCTCACCCCTGCCTGGTGAGGAGGCCATGCTGGTGCGGGAGCTGGAGGAAAAGCTGCGGGAGAGGGAGGCTGAGCTGCGACTCCTGCGTGACAGCCTGGATGAGAATGAGGTGGCCATCTGCCAGGTATGTCCCTGACATCCCCCCATCCTGTCTCTGTCTCCCTCCCTGGGGCACTTATGTGGACATACCCCCTGGCTGGGGGCAAGGACCCTTTACAGACCCTTATAGGGGGATGCTTTTTGCTGTGGGTCTGGGTATATGGGTTTCGTCCCTGAGGGAGCCTTGTATGGCCCATAGGGCCAGTTATACAGACTGGGGTGCTTCAGGTTCTATATGAGCCTGAGACCTGTGGCTTTTTCCTGCTGGTGATGGTGCTGGGAGCCCTATAGGCTCTGAGAGTGCTGACATGGGGGGCCCATCACGTAGAGGAATAGGGGGGAACAAGGAGGTGTGTACCACCACATCACGCTCTTCCTGGGCCCTTCCTCCATTTGGGGAAGATGCGCTGCCCCCTCCCTGTAATGCTGATCTTGGGGAGGGCAGCAGAAGTGCAGGGGTGCTGTGCTGCCCACCCCAGCACCTGTGTATCCCCTGGCCCAGGTGTACGAGGAGAAGCAGCGTCGGTGTGAGCAGGAGCTGGAGGGGCTGCGGCAGCGCTGTGTGGCCCAGGCGTGGCAGGCGGCCCATGCAGCGCAGCGGGGGCAACAGGTCCTGCAGCTCCAGGTGTTGCAGCTGCAGCAGGAGAAGCAGCAGCTGCAGGAGGACTTGGCCCGGCTGCTGCAGGAGCGGAAGCTGCTGGAGCGGCGCTGCGACTCCTTCCAGCGGGAGCGCACCGAGCTGGCACCCCGGCTGGAGGAGACCAAGTGGGAGGTGAGTCACCTGGCAGCACTGGGCATGTCATAGGGCACAGGCTGCAGATGGGGGTTCCTGGCCGGGACCTGAGCCCCATTGTCCCCACAGGTGTGCCAGAAGTCAGGGGAGATCTCTCTGCTGAAGCAGCAGCTGAAGGAGGCGCAGGCGGAGCTGGCACAGCGGGGCGCTGAGCTGCTGGGGCTGCGGGCTCAGCTGCGGGAGGCGCGGGCGCAGCTGCAGGCGGGCGAGCGGCGGGCGCAGGGGCTGCAGGAGGCCGCCCGCCTCAAGGTGCTGGAGCTGGAGGTCTGCGCCAATGAACTGCAGCGCCGCAAGAGCGAGGCCGACCTCTTCCGGGCCAAAGCCGGCCGGCTCGAGCAGGAGGTGGTGGGGCTGCGGGAGGCTGCCCGTGGGCGATGCCCCCAACCTGGAGAAGGGTGCCCCCCACCTGGAGAGGGATGCCCCCCACCCAGCGAGGAGTCCTGGGGCAGTGTGGGGCTGCGGCGGCAGCTGGAGCGGCTTCGTGCGGAGGTGGCCTTGGAGCGGCGGCGTGGGCAGGAGCAGCGGGAAGCCTTTGAGCAGGAACGTGGCACGTGGCAGGGCGAGAAGGAGCAGGTCATCCGCTACCAGAAGCAGCTGCAATACAGCTACATCCAGATGTACCGGCGCAACCGGCGGCTGGAGCAGCGGCTCCAGCATCTCCGGCTTCAGAGCGAGGACCCCCTGCCTGAACCCTGTGACCCCCCCGACCTGCCCTTTGAGGAGATCACAGCCACTGAGATCTGAGATGCTGCCTGTCTTCGCCCCATGCTTGGAGGTCTGGAGGGGCCTCTGGTCCCTGTGGTTTTGGGAGCTGTGGGGCTGTGGGAGGCCCCTGTTCTCCCCTTGGCTCTGCAGACTGCTGGCACTGTGAAGGGGCATAGGGGACTGCAGGTGCCACCCCCTCCCCAGCATGGAGGTCTTGGAGTGAGGGTGCATCAGTGCCCACTGCAGTGAGGGGTGCCTGTGACATGTGAGGTCAGGTGGGTGCCTAGTCCCAGCTTTGGGGCTGCCCGGAACTGGTTCCTGCTGATCCTCTTAGTGCCTGGGGATTAGTGGCGCTGGCTTCAGCCAGGGTCACCTTGGGTAGGGGGAGGGCTGGCTTGTCCCCTCCCTCTCATCCCTGCTGGCACTGTCACCCAGTCACTTGGTATGTGCCCTGTCCCTGCCCATGCCAGCCTCCCTCATGCCCCTCTGTGTGTTTGTCAGGGAATTTGTTTCTGTGCCATTTTAAATAACTCTATTTTTATAGGACCTACCAAAACATATCACCCTCTTCCAGCTCACCCCCCACCAGTCTGTGCCCCTTCACCCCCGTCACAGGGCAGCTTGCCCTCAGTGCCTTTCCCATGCCCTTGCCCCCAGAATCCCTCTGTTTCCCCCCCTCAGAAAAAGCTCCTGCCCCTGTGATGCCCAGCTTGCCAGGGGAGAGGGGTGAATGCTACTGTGCCAGCTGAGGGCACCCTGGGGACATCCCTAGGGTGGGCAGAGGTGGGAAGCCCAGCTGGGCACCCAGTGGGGGTCAAACCAAAGGAAAAGTCTGGCTGTGCCCAGCTGTGGCTTGATCGCCCCTGGCTCCAGGAGGGGATTTTTGTACTTTATTTCAGTCATGTCTCATTCCAGAGCCTGGCTCACTCATGTACCACCGGGAAACGGCGATTAAAAACAAGCTCCTGGCTGTGTTTTTTTCAGGACTGTGTCTGTGTGTCCAGAGACGGGTCAGGGGTCACCTGTCCATCCCGTGTTGCCAGTGGTTCTCTCCCTTGGGTCCTGCAGCGGGCAGCTGCTCCATGCCCATGGGGCGGGTCTGGCTCTCCTACCCTCTGGCTGCGCTGAGACCAGCCACTGCTTGGTGTAGAAATAAGCCATCTGGCTCCTCTGGAACATAGGATGGCTCCTCAAAGGGAAGGTGCAGCATCACTCTGGAGATGTTCCAGGCACCCGCACCACCAGCTCCATGGGCTCCTTGGCTTTGTTGCGGTAGGCCTGCCTGATGATGTCCACAGCCCTCTGGTGTGTGACATTCTGCAGGCTCTCCCCGTCTACTGACACCAGCTCCTGACCAGCCTGGCTCCCGAAAGAAAGCAGGTTGAAGTGCAGCTCCTTTTGGGGTGCCTGGGACTGCCAGCAACCCAGTGGTACCAGGAGATGGGGGTGTCTGGATATCTTCCCACTCCCTGGAGTATGCTGGTTGCCCCCAAGGTCCCTCCATACCTTGAGGATGCCACTGAGGAAGGCGGCTCCACCAGGGAAGATCTTCTCAATCTTCACCACGGGCTGGGCCCTTGACTCAATGCCACCAGAGATGCTGATCCCTGCAAGGGAGCCACGAGACTCTTGTACCTGGGTAGGCTGGGGCCCCCCACCCACTCACAGGCACGGCACCACCTTCCCCTGGGCAGCTGCATTTCCGTCCTGCCCTGTTTTGGTATGTCCTACAGGGATGAGGGGCTGGGGCAAGGGCAGCTCTTCCCCCACTTCTCGTTTTGGAGGAGTGTGCTGGGTTTTGCCCCTTGCCAAGGGGGTGCCACCCATCCCAGTGATGCAGGTGCCAGGAGAAGGGTCCCCACCCCTGGGGTTCCCTGGTGTGTCACCCACCGAGGGAGTGCTTCAGCTTGGAGAGGGTGACGGTGAGCAGATGATACTCCTCTTCCTCCTCTTCCTCCCTGCCAGCATCCTCGGGGCCATTGGTGGCTGTTCCAGCCCCTGCCTCACCCCCTGGCCCCCCAAAGAGAGGGGCAATAGGGGACCGTGCCCGCCGGAGCTTCCCCAGCACCTCGGCTCCTCTGTCAGGTGCCGTCCTGGGGGACTCCTTGTGCCACGTGGCCCGAGGGCTGTGCGAGTGCCCATGCCCCTCGCCTAGGGGGGGCTCGGCCAGCAGCCAGTTGGGGGGCCGGGGGCCAAGGGTGGGCGAGGGGCGGCTGGTGCAGGCATAGGCATCCACTGGCACATCGGGGAGTGGGGTGTAGGTGCGGGGGTGAAGCCGGCGGGGGCGGGGGGATGCTCTCAGACGGGCTGGGCTTGCCTGCTGCTCCCCGGCTTCCTCTAGCTCTGAGGTCCCTGCCGGCTTCAGAAGGAATCCGCCCCGATAGTCTGCAATGAGAGGGCTCAGAGATCTCCCCAGGACCCCACAGCCTTGCTCCCCAGGACCCCTGCCACACAGGCATTCTCTAGGTACCCCAAATCTTCTTCCTCCAGAGACAGACACCCCAGCTCCCCTTCCTAGGACATCTGACATCCAGGGACCCCTAGACACCCCAGCTCTCTTCAGGCACTTCAGGTCCTCTTCCTCCAGACCCCCTGGCACCTAGGGTCCACAGATTCTGCTGCTCCAGGTCTTCCCAACATCCAGGGACACCAGATGCCCTCTTCTCTCGGACCCCCTGAACCCAGGCATCCCAGCTCCCTTTCTCCTCCCTGAAATTGCCCCCTTGCCCCTTTCACCCTGCACCCAGGAGGGCACCACAGGGCAGCCTGGTGTCCTGGCTGCCCGTGGGTGGCACTCACCAGGCACTGGTGTGATGAGGTGTCTCTTCGGTGGGACATCATGGTGGGCTGGCCGGAGGGCAGGTGAGTGCACTGTGGTCAGGGAGAGCTCCCAGTCACCCAAGCTGCACTCACCCCTGCCCACTTCCTTTCCCACATCAAAGTCCCTGGGGAGCTGAGTTCTACCTGAGCGGCTCTTTAGGGCATCAAAGGCTTCCAGCTCCAGTGGCATCACCATGCTGTCAAACCGGCCCAGGTCCGTGGGAGCCACCACACTCCTGCCAAGGCAAAGAGAGGGGACAGGTTGTGGCAGCCTCTGGGATGGCATGTGTGAAGTTCTGGGTTGATCACATCAGGCTGGGCAGTATTGGGGTGCCCCAAGATACTCCCCAGCAGCACTCACCTCACATCCCGCAGCAGCAGGACCTTCTCAGGCCGGTCCAGGATGGCCAGCAGAGGCCGAACCAAATCCTCTACACTGCCCTCATGCAGGTACTGCAGGCACAGGAAAGATGTCAGTGGATGGATGCCCTGCCTCCTGTGCTCCAGTTTACCTCCCAGAGATTAATGTGGGCACATAGTGCTTGCCATGCCCCTGGTATACAGGAGCTTCCCAGGAAAGAGCCCAGGGTGACAGCACTTCCCTGCCTCTGCTCTGCCTTTCATGCCTACCCGGGAGCAGTGGCGGAGCACGGCTGTCACCTCATCGGGGCTGAGGAGGCGTGCGGCAGAGTCCTGGATGTGTGGGAGCCGAGCCTCAGGATCACTGCCATTGGGCTGCAGGCTGGTGATGCCCATGGGGCCCAAAATGCTGGCACGCCGGCTTTTCTCTGGGGAGGCACAGCAAGGAGGGGTGGCCAACGGGGCAAGGACTGTCCCAGGCAGCCCAAAAAGCTCCCCATGCCCCCCACCCCAGCAGTTTGCTCCACACCAGAATGGGACAGACACACACAGCACAGGGGCAGGCGCATGCAGGGCCTGCCCCACACCCCCCTGGGTACAAGAGCACTCCTGTTACCCCGCTTCAGGCTCCTGATGACAAACTTCTGCACAGCACCTACTGCAAGGGAGATGGAGAGGGGTGAGTGCCCAAGGGAGTTGGCAGCATTGCTGCCCATTTTCAAAACTGCATGCCTGGGGAACCCCTCCCTATACCCCCTCTGTGCCAGGGATGCCACAACAGGCCCATAGAAGCAGGGACCAGTCCAGGTTGAGTCCAGTACCTCTGTCCCCATCAGAGCGCCCTGGGGACTTGGCGCGTGCCCGGCGGTCGGAGGCAAGGGCCTCCTGGCTTGAGGGGGTCCAGCTCTGGCTGGTGGCACGGCCCCCCTTGAAAAAGAGGTTGACAAGGGTCTTGGAGCGGTGCAGCCCTGGGGGGGCCCCCCGTGCCCCTTGTCCCTCTGGCTTCTCCTTCTTCCGCTTCTCCTCTGTGGACAAAGAGAGGAGGGCATTGGAGAGGCCAGAGGATGACACCCCAAACCTTGTTTGGAGGCGGGGAACTTTGGGGGATTGGAGGGTCTACTGGCGACACTGACTGGGAAAGAGTCCTGTTGTTGGGTGTAGTGGGTCTCCAGGGGCCATGGGGCTGGGCTTTGGGGCGCCTGGCAAGCCCCAGGGACAGGGCTAGGGCTATGTGGGGCTATGGGATACCCAGGTTAGTAGTTAGGGGTCCATGTGGGCTATAGGGTGCCAGGGTAGGGACCAGAGAGTTGACTGTAGGAAGCCAAGGAGTGAGGGCCAGGTATCTGTGTGGGTATCTATGAGCAGCAGACTCACTCCACATGGGGCAGGGGTTGAGCTGTGAGACTCTCAGGGCTGGGGGTACAGGGTTAGGGGGGGGACTCCAGCCAGGGGTTAGTCATGCATGGGGCCATGCCCCAGTGCCTACCAGCAACAGTGAGGTCACTCTGGGAGCGTGTAATGGGCTGCCGTGGCCGGCTCAGAGCCAGCAGCAATGCCGTCTTGGGTGAGTGGGTGAAGGTCCGGCGTGGGTGGGTGCCAGTGGTCTCACGGGTGCCCTGGCCCCGGATGGCCGTGTCCCGCAGCAGCTCAGGGGGCCGCACTGTGCGCCGTGTCTCTGGCAGCCCCTCAGCAGCTGGCTCGGTCTGCATGGCCCGCTCAGCACGCTCCCGTGCCCAGCCCCTCCGTGGCCCATCCTCCGTGGAGATGCCCACATCCACGGTGCGGGCTGGGGGCCCTGGGGCAGCTGTCCCCAGCCCGTTCACCGTTCCCGGTGCTGGCCCCGAGGAGTAGGAGGAGATGGAGGAGCTGGTTTCTGAGGTTTGAGACAACTGCTGCAGCTGTCCATTGGTCACTGTAAAGGCACAGCACAGACAGTGTGACACATTGTGGGCCACCAAGAATTCCACATCCCCCCCAAAGAAAGGGGACATATGAGGACCAATAGGGCCGTGGGGATTGCAGGGCTTCTGGCAGTCACATGGGGAGCTCTGGGTTCCTGAAGAGGAAGATGTAGAGTCCCACAGGGTTGTGGGGACCAGCAGGCTGCTGGCCATTTCATAGGGATCATCATGTCCTCTCTGGGGATGGGGACATGTAGGACCCTGTAGGATCACAGGGACCACAAGGCTGCTGGCAATGGCATGGGGCTCTTCATGTCTCCTTCAAGGATGTGGGACAGATGGGACCCTGCAAGCTCATCAGGCCTGTGGGATGGAACAATGGCACAGGGAGCCTTTTGCCCTCTCCAGGGCCATGGGACCCCATAGCACATGGATGTTCTCCCTCCCCACAGTGGTCTGGCATCACTTGCATGGGGGTCCCAATCCCACGCCCATGCCCCAGACCAGTGTCCCTGCCAGTACCCGCACAGCACTGCTCTTACAGCGACTGAGCCAGCAGTACTCGGCCACCAACTCCTTGTAGGCAGGGAACCGCCCTGTCTCCTACACACAGAGAGAGAGGACAAGGGGGTCAGTGAGTGCCGGCTGTCCCGGCGAACCCGATCTGGTGCCAGCCATGAATAATGCATTCCTCCCTCCCACCCGCCTGAAATCCAACCAGCCTGCAGCCACACCAGCCCCACAGGCGCCAGGCTGAGCTGGGGCAGTGCCAGTGCAGGGACACACCGACGCCTGCCTCATCTGAGGGTTCCATGGGGTTGGGTGCAGGTACCTTAATGGTGAGCATGATGTGGGTCTGTCCCTTGAGCACCTCCACTGCCTTGCTATGGCTTATGTCTTCAAACTTGACTCCATTGGCTGCAAGGACTTGGTCTCCCACCCGAATGCCATTCTGCTCTGCCAGCCCCCCAGGGTCCACCCTAGGGCAGCAGTGGGGAGAGGATGGGATCAAGCCCTTGCTGGACTCCTGTTCCTGTCCCACACTTCCACTTGGGTGCCCCCATGCCCCAGCACCCGTGGTGGTGCTGCCCATGGTCTTATGAGGCTGGGGAGCTCAGCTAGGGAGGGGGTGCTGAGCCCCAGTGTGGGCACAGAAGGGATTGGGGTGCTGAGTGCCCCTTATGCCCCCTGGGGCAGCCATACTTGGAGACGTAGATGCCAAGGCCGAACTCCCTGCCACCACGGATGTTGAAGCCCAGGCAGTAGTCGTCAGAGGTGGTGTAGAGGTGGACGATACGTCGCAGCCCGTCCTCAGAGCCGCTCTCTGATGGTGTCGAGCCGCTTTTCTCCACCACCAGGCGCCTGTTCACCACATCCACCCTGGAGCATGGGCACAATGTAGGGGAGTTTGGGGATCTGGCTCTCATCCTCCAGCAGGATGGAGCTGTTGATGTCACCCAGTGGAAGAGAGTGATGGGGATGGGTGGTGTTTATGATGGGGCTTGCACCCACTCTGTCTGCTCCAGACCTTCCTATCCCAATCCTGTACCCACCCTGGTCTCTCCCCACCTTTGCCAGAGACTTCTGATGCCCCCCACCCTGGTGGTCCCCCAGCAATGAGATCTTCCCTGTTACTCAGTATCCCTCACCAAGCCTCCCTACCATGCCCTCTATGAGGTTGGGTTTTGGGGTGCTGGCATGGGTGATGCCCTGCTCACCATGCTGTCTTCTCCTTGGAGAACTTGATTCCCGGCACACGGCCCATCCGTCGGACCACCATGCGGAGGCGGTTGTTGCCGGTGAGGACTTTGACAGCACTGCTCATGGTGATGTTCTCCAGGCTCACGCTGTTCACCTCTGTGATCTTGTCACCAACACACAGCCCAGCCTGCTCTGCAAGGGGCACACAGCTCAGATGGGCACCTGACCTAGCACTGATGTCCTTGTTTGGCAACCCCTCCCTAAATGTGTCCTCAACCTCATTTGAACCCCATGGGAACAGAGGTGGAGATGCCTGACAATCACATTGAGGCAATGGGGCATGGGTGGCTTGTCGCCTTGCTGTGGCTTGGGGATGGAGCTCAGAGCCATTAGCACACAGTGCCTGCTCCTGTTTCCTGCTCTTCTCTGTGGGCAGCCTGAAAACCCCATGGCCAAAGGCAGCAGGGAGGAAATGAAAGGTGGCATTCTCACTGTGGCACCATGCCACTGAAAGCTTCTTGAAAGGGTCTTGCTGGCACGTACCTATCCCCACTGGTGTCCTTCACCCTGTCCCTCTTACCGGCAGCGCTGCCCTCCTCCACTTTGCTGACGAAGATGCCCAACCCATGCTCGGAACCACCACGGACACTGAAGCCCAGTTTGCCATCTGCACTCTTCTCCACCGTGATGGCATTGATGACATCACTCTCATTGCTGCTGGCTGTGGGGACAGGGGAATGAATGAGTCACCCAGGCTGGGTGTGAGCAATGACAGGGGGTGTTTCCCTTGCTGGGGATGTCCCCAGTCCCAGGACAGCCCTCTCTGCCCCCAGAGCCTCTGCATTCCGGGCCTTCCTGGCCATAGGGGTGGGCAGAGGGCTGGGACACATCACGTACCTTCGATGGGGGCATTGATGAGGATGACACGGCCCATGGGGGAGGTGGCGCGGGTGTTCCGTGTGGTCCCATTGAGCAGGCGGCTCTGCTTGCTGAGGAGAAAGCGAGGAGCCAGGCTGGCCTCGCTGCTGGAGCTCCGTGAGCGGCTGCCCGCCGTCATCCCAGACAGCACTGCCTCCCAGTCCTGGGCCATGGTGGTGCTGGGCGCTCTGGCGTCCCGGCGTCTGGCTCAGGGCTGGCTGCGTCCTCACAGGGCCAGGGATGCCCGTCAGCCAGCGGGGGACATGGCATAGTCCAGCAGCACATGCCCGGGCTCGGGCACTGCTCTCTTTTAGCAGTGTGATGCTGGGGGCAGCTGGCGCGGGTGCTCCGCGCTGGCAGGAGAGGTCCCGGGTGTAGCAGCACAGCCTGGAGGGAAAAGGAACTTCATGACCTCCTCTCCAGTCCAATCCCCTCCCGTCCAATAGTGTCTTGGGGGTCAAACTGTGGCTCCTGGGTACCACCATGTGGGCAAGGGTGTGGGCACAGGCTGCCCTGCCCTGGGGCAAGAATGCAGGGGTGCAACGGGGCTCTACCTAACACCGTAAATCAGGAATAAGGCATGCAAAGGGGCTTTACGTGGTGATGTAAAGCCGGAAAGGCTTTGGAGAGGGGATACAGGAATATCACCTTTATGCTGGAAAGTGGGACTTGACCCCTCCGGCCGTTTCCCACCCTACCCAGGGTCCCTCCGGATTCCCAGGGCCCTGGGGCTGGAGATGGGTGCATCGCTCTCCATGGCAGTCCCCGCGGGGATTTTCCAGGCGTGGGTGAAACGCCATCACGGTGTCCCCCCCTCCTCCGTCCCCCGCTCGCCCCAGCCTGACCTCAATGAATAAGTGATGGCCCCTGCTTAGGGGACACGCTGGTGTCTCCGCAGCTGCCAGCCCCCCACGGCGCCCACCCACTGCCCCCCGCCAGCATCAGCCGCCGGTGCCCCCTTCCCGAAGGGGTGCAGGGGACCCCCCAAGCGCCGGCGTTCCCTCCCCCCCCCCCCGTGCCCACCACACCTGTCCCCCATGTGCCCCC
>JAWWEW010000166.1:22470776-22516827 GCA_035583185.1 Anabacerthia variegaticeps | reverse complement strand
CGGGCGGGCGGGAGCGCAGCGGGGCGGTGGCGGCGGCGGCGGCGGCGGCGGCGCGGGCACGGCGGGCGCGCCCCGGGGGGAGCCGTGAGTGCGGGCAGCGCCCCGCGTCCCTGCGCGGCGGGGGTCGCGCGTGGCGGCGGGATGGGAGGGGGCAAAGCGCCCATTGTCGCGGGGAAGGGCGAGCGTGGAAATAGAGCAGTGCGGCGTGTGTCGGTGCCTTCCCGGCGGGATATTCCTCCTTCCTGTGCCCTTCCGTGCTCTGCCGCTGCTGGCAGCAGCTCTAGCCCCGAAGTGGCGGGTCCCCGTCCCGCTGCCTTTGGCCGGGGTGCTGGGCCTGGGGAGGGGCTGACCCTGACTTCTGGTGGCTGGTGTAAGCCAGGGGTGTCCCCACTGACAGATCTCGGGGTGCAGTGGTGGGGTCACACCACCCACGAGCCGCCCCATCTGCTGGGTGGCCTCGGGAGTCCTTGCTGAGCTCCATTACAAATGGGCTCCCTGTTCACCCCTTTGTCCCCCAGGTTGAGGGAGCTCCAGAGCTGCCCCAACAGGGATGCGGGGGGATACACAGGCACCACGTCCCACATAACCCTTTCACTCTAACCCTGCCAGAAGATGCCACCACCCTTGCCTGCCACCATCAACATACGGGAGCCCCGATGGGACCAGAGCACCTTTCAGGGCCGGGCCAAGCACTTCTTCATGGTGACCGATCCCCGAAACCTGCTGCTGTCGGGGGCCACGCTGGAGGAAGCCCGACGGGTGGTGGAGGACTACAGGTACCTGTGGGCAGGGTGGGTGTGCTCTCAGCACTGCTCCTGGACAGGATACAGCCTTGGGGCCATTGCCACGGGTGGGAATGGAGGCTGTATTGCCCCCTCTGGCCAAAGCCAGCCCCCCAAATTGCCTGGCTGGTCCCTAAGGCATCTCCCAGCTACTCCAAATGGTGTGGGGGACAAAGTAGGGCACATGTACTGGCAGAGGGTCTTGTAATGAGTACTACCCTTACCTGGCAGGGCGGGCACGATACCCCCAGGGCTGACAGAGGACCAGCTTTGGCGGGCAAAGTACATCTACGACTCAGCTTTCCACCCTGACACGGGCGAGAAGATGCTCCTTGTGGGACGTATGTCTGCTCAGGTTCCCATGAACATGACCATCACTGGTTGCATGTTGACCTTCTACAGGTATCTGTCCCCTCCTCACTCCTGGGCCAGGAGGATGCCCATTCCCAGGCATTCTCTGGGCCCTGGGATGAGGAGGGGACACATGTCCCCATACCCCAGAGTGCACTCATGCTGTAGGATCACAGGTGGTATTCTCCAATGCCACCAAGCACCCTTCTCTCTCTGGCAGGACCACACCGGCTGTGCTGTTCTGGCAGTGGGTCAACCAGTCCTTCAATGCCATTGTCAACTACACCAACCGCAGTGGGGACGCACCCATCACCCCCAGGTAAGCGTTCCTCTGACCATGTCCTTGGGACACCCCAAAATGACAGGGGGGTACCTTGAATAGTTTCTTTAATAGCAGGGGGCTGTGAGGTGGGACGATGGGGATCTGGCACAGCCAAAGATGGACACCAGTGGGGCTGTTGGAGTTAGTGGTAGAGCTGGGAAAGGAACTCAGGTGTCCCAGTGCTCTTGAAGGGCATGCTGTCCCCTCCTTTGGAGGGGAAACTGGAATGGGGGAACCCTGGCTTACTGGTGTCACTTCCTGTTCTTACAGCCAGCTGGGAACAGCCTATGTGAGTGCAACCACAGGGGCCGTTGTCACAGCACTGGGGCTCAAATCTCTAACCAAGGTAAGGTGACTTTTGGCCATCATGTGTTGGCAGCTGGACCCTCCCTGGGTGGATTCACCCCATCACCTGGGGTGGAGCAGAAAATGGAGGAAAGGGCTTCACTAGGGTCACCCACACAAGGCAACTGCTCGCCCTAGTGATGGCTGTGGAGATGGCTTGTTCCTCCAGCCTTGCTCCAGCTGCATCTCTCCAGGCTCCTTTCACCGCTCAGCCTCTGTCAAGGCCTGAGGCAGGATGTGGGACCCCCCAGACCCTTTGGACTGCTCAGCTTGTACTGGCTGAGAGTTGCAGGGGAGGAGGGAATGTATTTCTTCACTGGGACTGGGACACCACAGGGTCTTGTGGGAGCATGGTTGCAGACCTGGGAACAGCCAGCTCTGCCCCCAGACCCTCTGCATTACATGCTCCTGCTTTTCCCCCCAGCACTTGCCAGCCATCATCGGCAGGTATGTGCCTTTTGCCGCTGTGGCAGCTGCCAACTGCATCAACATCCCACTAATGAGGCAGAGGTGAGCTGCTGGGATGGGGTACTTGGGGTCACATCAGGGTTCACCAATCACTGGTCGGGAACTCAGGGACTTCCTTGCTGGTCCTGCTGTCATTCCTTAGCCTTCGGGGTTGGCTTGAGGGTACAAGCACCTGATTGCATCCCCATACAGCCCTCTTGAGGAACATTCACAAGTGTGAATGTGTGTCCAGCTGAGATGCCCCCTAATTTATTATGCAGGCAGTGGATGGGGATACAGGAGAATGCAAGCTTTCCTTGGAGACATTCCCCTGCCCTGTCTCCTGATCTCCCTACCCTTGTGCCCTGGGGCCCCCTCACCACCTCTCTCCCTGCAGAGAACTCAAGCTGGGGATCCCAGTCACAGATGAGAATGGGAACCGCCTGGGCGAATCCACAGCCGCAGCCCAGAAGGCCATTTTCCAGGTGGTGGTGTCCCGCATTGGCATGGCAGCTCCAGCCATGGGTGAGTGTGTCCCCTCCTCCATCTGTGATGGGGGATTGCAGCTGGCCCTTGGCAGCATGGGACAGGGTCCCACTGCTGGTGGGGGCTGGGAGCACTGGGAGCTTATCTACTTCTCCTTTGCTTCAGCCATCCCACCAGTGATCATGAACGTGCTGGAGAAGAGAGCTTTCCTGAAGGTACTAGTGGTCCTGGGATGGGAGTGTGAGCACAGGGGCATCCCCTGAGCTTGTCACATTGCTGGCACCCCTGGTAGCTGGCACCCCATCAGAAAAGAGACACCTTCCCACCCTGTTCACCACACTGACACACAGCTTCTCCCTGTCCCTGGCAGCGGTACCCATACCTGAACGCTCCTCTGCAGGTTGGCCTGGTGGGACTCTGGTAAGTCATTCTCCACCACCCTGGGCACAGACTGAGCCCAGATATGGGGGACAGTGCTGCTGGGTGCTCTGCTTGGCAAGCGGGGGGTGAGAGCTGCTCCAGAGTTTCTTTGGGGGAATGCCAGAGCTCGGTCAATCTGATGGCTCCCCAGCAGATGGGATGGGATGGGATATGAGGTCCTGGAACCAGGAACTGTTTTGCTCCATCTTTACATCTCTCAAGCCTGCCATGAACTCGGACTCAGCATTTCTGTTTCCCCATCCTCGTGGGGACAGGCTTTGCCCCACTTTAGGAGCCCAGTGCAGGGTCTGGAGCTTGCAGAGGGCATCTCTGTACCCCTTTCCTGGCAGAGCACCTGGCACAGATCTGGGCTGCCTCCTGCTGCTCTGCAGTCAGGCCATGTGCGGGTGTGGGTGATTTATGCAGCCCACCTTCTCCGTTCATTTTCTTTCCTTTCCAGTTTGGTGTTCGCCACCCCGCTGTGCTGTGCACTCTTCCCACAGAAAAGGTACGGATGTACACCTTGCCTGCATGTGTGGCTCCCATGGGGCAGGGCTGGGGTAGGTGGGTGGGTGGGCTCCTTGTGCTTTCTGACTCCCAAGTGATTTTTTTTGCTTCTTCGAGCATTCAGAAGCTTGAACCTGTGCACGCACATGTCTGTGCACATGCAGCAGTGCAGACCCAAGGGTGCAGCAGGTGGTTTTCCAACCTGAGGCCACCAGTGGGTATCCCCCCTCCATCTGTTGTGTCTGTGTCCCCTTGGCAGCTCAATGGCCGTGAGCAGCCTGGAGCCTGAAGTCCAAGATCAGATCCGGAAGAAAGACCCATGGCTGGAGACTGTCTACTTCAACAAAGGGCTCTGAATGGGGGTCCTGGGGCGGCCGAGATGTGTACCACGGAGCTGCCGGGCCAGCGCGTTGCTGAGCTTTGCCCTTCGGATCCCTTTGGGGTTGCTGCCGCTTTCCCTTGGCTGTCGCGTGTCCGTAGGTTCCAGGTGCTCAGCCCTGCTTCCCAGGGTGCCTGCAGCCATGCAGCATCACACCAAACCCCGTCCCCATGCCCGGCTCAGCCCTGCTCTGGGCACCTCCTGGCTGGCACGCCAGTGTGTTCCTCCCGTGCTTACCTTGTGTCTGCCTGTAGCTGTGTGCACTGGCAGCAGCACCAAGGACCTTGTGAGCTGTGGTGGAGGAAAATATTATGAAAAATATTGTGGAAGAAAATAGTGCTCCCCAGATTTACGAGGCAGCAGACAATCACAGCAATTGAGGGTAGAAGCCCTCTGCAGGCACCCTGTGGTCTCCAGTGGTTAAGCAGCTGGTGCTTGGGGATAGCAGAACAGCTTTCAGAGAAGAAAACTCCTCATACCCAAAACGGCTATGGGAGAGTGATCAAGTGCACATAGTGACTTGAACTCGGGGCGGGGGGGCTCTCCCAGCCCAGGCGTATGCTCCCAGCTCAGCTTCTGCTCTCCGACAGGCTGCTCTGCAGATTTAATCTGGCTTCTGCTCCTTCCATCCCCAGAGCAAATGGCACATTTTAATCCCAGCAGAGTCTCCTTTTGTATTCTCATTTTAATGCCATCTCTGTTCAGGGCTGGGCTCCCCCAGAGGGGTTACTCTACTCCCTCCTGGAGTGCTTGCTTTCAGGTGGACCTTCTCAAATAGCTTTAAGTGCACTGTGGTTTCCTCTAGGTTTTTTTAAAATACATATAATGTACCTATATATACCAAACAATAAAGGCAGGTTGTTTATACAAAACCAACAGCAAAGAGAAGTATGTTGATTGTCAGTTTGTATATGGTGGAAAGGAACTGCCATTGGGGTGAGGATGGGAGCAGGAGGGAGGGGCAGGTTGGCTTCTTGGGTAACCCTGTACCCCCCGGGGCTGGGCTCTGCTCCCTGTTTTCCAGTCCACTGCCTTTGCAGTGGCTCTGGCTGTCCCAGCATGTGTTTAAGCTTATCCAGCTGTCAGGAGGGCTTTTTTTAGTACAGTCGGCTTTGGACATCACTGCTGTGCAGAGAGCTTTGCTAAGCTGCTGCCCTGGATGCCGCTGGTTTGGAGAGGCCAGAGCGTCACCCCAGCTCTGCCCACACACCCCTCTTGCAGCCCACTCACAGGACGCTCTGCTTCAGTCCTGGCCCTGGTCCTGTGCTTGCCTCTCCTGTGGGGCTATTTTTATCCCACTTTCTGTGCATGGCTATCAGAGAGCACATTGGAGAGCACATTGCTGCTGTCGCAGGACCCTGGCAAGGCTGTGGGCAGCAGCTGCCTCCCCCTCAGCTTTCTGTCTGACCAGGGCAGTCGGAGCGATGAATGTCCATGCAGGGAGGGGAGGAACGGAGGCAACTGTGCTCTGCCGTGCCCTGTGCTGAAGGATAGAGGAGCACGAATGGCTGCCAAGCCCCAAGATAGGCAGATGTAGCAGTGGTGAGATAAGGGCCAGGCAATCCAGAGCCACCCCGTGCCACAGCTTCCCCAGCAGGCAGGAGCTGGCAGAGGCCAGGCTGGGGGTGCTCCCCTCAGGGAGCATCCAGGAGAACATCTGCACCCAGCACCCACCCAAGGTGGGGGAGTGGATTGGGACAAGCGTGTCAGGGGTCTGTCCCCCTCCTTCTCCCAGCCCCAGAATATTGCAAATATCTCCCCTGAGCCAGCCATTGGCGGCTTATAAATAATGCAGCCCCTTGCCGCGCAATAAGGGCTTGTCAGTAGCTATTCTGCTCTCATAAATTAAAGATGAAAAGGTACAAGGCTCTTGCCAGAAAAATGAAGACAAATTTTTAATAGCTTGCCAAGACACAGGGAGATGGAGCACTCGGGAAAAATGAATTACGTTTTTATTATATGTTTTATTGTGGTGTAATTGAACAGGATTATCTGAGAATACAATATATTTCCAGAGCAGTGCAAAGAAAACAAAAATAATGATGACACATGCCTCCTCCCACACATACCCCACACACCACCAGGATGCATGGGGACACCCTCCATGTGTGCACCAGCTAAGAGCTGGCCCTGAGCTGCTTGGCACAAGAGGTGGAAATGGGAATGGGAGGTACACAGGACTAGAGACTCAGGGTGGCTGGTCTGGCTGAATGGCCAGGCAGGGTCTGGGCTCCCCCCAAGGACCCCCAGGGCTGTGGGGATGGGATATGGGGCAGGGTGGCATGGAAGTACACACAGAGCCACTAGATGTCTTGCATCTGCCACATATTCCCAGCTGCTTACATCCCATCCCCGAGATCCCTTTTGGTCTGTCCCTCACTCACACAAGCTGGCATTGCTAGGCTGAGACATGACAAACTTATCTTTGATGGGCTGCAGGTCTGGAGTGCTGCCCTGCAAACCAACCGCGGTGTCTCTCCTCTCCTGGATCTCCTGGTTGGAGGCAGAGAAAACTCACTTGGACAGTGAGTTTTGGGGGGCTGACAAGCCCAAAGGTCACACCGCTGGCTCTGCAGGGGAGTCCAGGATGCAGCAGGGGATGCAGGGGAGCAAAGATGCTCAGTCCCTTCCTGAATTGGCTCATCACAGAGGTCAAGGGCCAGTCCCAGAAAGGCAGCAGTTGGATGCCACCAGGGATGCTGGGGCTGTTGGGCGGTGCTGGGCTGGGAACATCGATTGGTCCCTGGCATCTTTAATGAGCTGCCCGACCACAAGCTTTAACCTTGCCCATAATGAGGGCGAGCGGCAGCAATTCCTACCGCCTCAGCCGGCTCCCCCAGCCTTAATGAGCTAATCAATACTTGTTCTCAGCTTAATTTCCAGCTAATTGCTCTTTAATGACGCCTGGAAACGGGCAGCCTCTTGCAGGGGGGAGCGGGCAGGCTCCCCCTCGCCAGTGCCCGTCCCCAGTGGCAGGGGGTGCTGGGGCACTGATGGTGGGTCACCTTTCCTGGCTGCATCCCAGTTCTGCTGGCACTGCTGGAGCCTGAGGAAAGGGAAGGTGGCAAAGGGGACAGCGGGCACAGTGCCACTGAGGTGGCAGCACCCTCTGGAGCACCCTGTCTGGGGTGGCATCCAGCCCTGAGCACACAGGGCACGCTCAACAGAGGATCCCCACATCCCAGGAGGGTCCCCAAGCCCCTCAGGACACTACACTGCGGTGTGGGCACCCATGCTTTGCTCACGGTGGGGCTTTTAGTGTTCAGGGAGATGGTGGGGCTGATGTGTCCATGCGTTGCTTCAGGATCTGCAGCCCCCAGGCAGAGGGTCAGTGTCACCGCAAGGGGACGGGGACGAGGCCAGCAGTGTCCTGGAGGTGGCAGCAGAGACCCCGCAGCCTCCTGCCCGTACCCCTGTGCCGGGGTAGCCCCGCGGGCAGGGCGGGGGGCAGGCAGGGGCTGCGTGATGTGATCCTAATTGCTACGGGGTCGGGGTGCGGGGGCAGCCGGGCGAGTCACGGGGCGGGGGGATCCGCTGTCAGGCGACACCGTGGTGTCAAAGTTGGCACGGCTATGCCAGCACGGGGACATCTCCCGGGAATGCAGCTCTTGCCGCCTCTTCCAGGCCCCGGGTTATATGACCTGCGCTTGGATGGGACTTGTGGGAAAACCCCACGAAAGCGGCGGGATTCCTGCGGGGATGGAGTTGAGCCGCGGCTCTGGACGGGGACGTCGGGCAGACTGGGGACTGGAGTGTCCCTTGCCACTCGGCCATTGCGCCTCGGGGCTGGCTGAGCGCCCCCGGCCCCTGCACACAGCTGCAACTGCTTCCCTAAGAATTTGCTGACGGATTGGTTCTTCAGAGGAATTCGCTCTGGAAAAGCCTAGAGAAACCTGAGCCGCCTGTTTCCCAGCGCGGGTCTGGCCTGGCACGCAGGCAGAGCGGGGGACCTGTCTGCTGCCCATCTCCTGTCCCCGCAGTGGAGCCCCGGAATGTGGCTGGGACCCCTTGAGAGCCGTGCAGCCTTGGTGTGGGGCGGCCAGGACCCGGCCGTGTCAGGCTGCTGCAGATGGCAGGCAAGAGAGAGTAGTAGTGGTTTATTACCAGAAGGAGACCCCCATGGCCCAGGCAGTGTGCTGGCAGCATTCTGTCCCAGCATCTCCAGTGACATTTGCTTCTGTCAGTGACATAACCCACATTCTCATCACCACCAGCCCAGCTGTGATGCTGCTTGCCAGCCTTGCCTGACATGATGTGCATTGAGTCACTTGGCCCAGGACTTTTTTCCACAGTGGATTTTTTTTCTTGACTTTGTCTGCTGTAACCCCCAGATCCCTGTGGGGTGGTCTAGGAGATCAGCCCAAAGCTGGGGGGGAGCCATGAACATTGTGGTACCCCTGACTGGTCATGATGGCTCTGTCATCAGTGTTTCAATCTGATGAGATCTGGAGGGGTGCCATGGATGTGGGTCTCCCAGGAGCATCCACAGACTACTCCAGGGACAATTACAAGATGGGAAACAGTGATAAGGGGCAACCTACCAGGGAGGGAGGAGGAGGTTTTGGTGCTTGAGACTCAGTCTTCAAAGCCCAATTTCAGGAGTTTCATTTGGTTCAGGGAAAGTGAGGAGAAAGGAGAGATAACTAGCCAGCATGAGTGGGGAGACAGGAATGCAACTTACCCTGCTGCTCGGCCATGAAGGGCTGTGACCACCCTTTTCCCCACAATCTGTGCCAAGCAGCATGAGCCACAAGCCCCATTTGCAGCAAGGGGCCACAATGATTGACTTGAGGTATGATTGAGCAGAACTCTGTTAAGCACAGGTTAGATCTTCCACCCCTCATTCATACCTGCTACTGTTTATTAGCACATTCAATAGTCTCATTAAGCAGGAGGTTTAATTACCTGCCAGGTTTGAGCTCCATCTTGCTGAGCTGAGCTGCCCACGGCTTTCAGGCACTGGGTTGTGTTGCTCCAAGACTGGAGCTCTTCCTGCTCAGATTTGTGTTTGGATTTCCCCTCTGGCCATGTGATCTCCATCTGGAGACTTGGCCTCTCTCCACCTTGTGAGTGGCTGATGCTGCAGTGATTCTCAGATGAATGCAGCCACCCAGAGGCCATGGTGACCCCATGAAGACAGGGACACACCAGGTGCTCAGGCCATGGCACATGGCAGAAGGTCCTTCCCCACATGTGTGGAGAAGGACAGCAGCATTGGGACCTGTTCCCCTTGCCCTCCTGCCAAGGGCAAGAGATGCAAATAAACAGGGACCATTGATGGCCCTCTATTCAGTGGTGCCTGGGATTTAAGCGCTGGCTCTATTTCTGTGCCAGCCTTGTGGGCAGAAGGTGACTTCTGGGGACCAGGCTGGTCCCATTTCTTTGCTCCCTGGGTTGAGCAGGGGCGGGTTAGGGTGCGTTTGGTGCAGGCATGACTGAATGTGCAGGCAGTGCTTCATCCCAAGGCAGGAAAGGTGGCCTGGTGGGGATAGTCCAGGAGGCTCTGTTACTCCTGTCTGGGTCACCAGCAGTCTGTCTCCTCTCTGGCTGGTCTCTGACTGAGCTCTGGGGGTACATGTAGGAAAACCTCAGCCCTCCCTGATTTTTTTCCTGCTCCCAAAACAGCTGCAGCCCCAGCTGCTCTGCAACTCATAGATGCCAGACCTGAAAACCTGTGGCATGAGGGGACTGAACTCAATAGGCTGGACAAGGGGAGCCAGAGAGGGAGGCAGCTCTGAGCCAAGGGGCTGGGGCCACAGAGGGGGAGTGGGATGTGAGGCTGAAGACAGAGCTGGCAGGAAACCCCCCTCTGCAGCAGGGGGCAGGAGGGGGGATTTGGCTGGCAAAGGCGGATTTAGACGGGGCTGAAGCCTGGTGCATTTTCCATCGTTAGACATGGCTGGATTCACAACACAACCGAGCAAAAGCCCTGGAACCCGGAATGAATTTGCAGGAGGGTGTTGGAAAGCAAAAGCAGAATTTTGCAGCATGGTGAAGGAAACCAGATCCTTAGAAGGGTCCTGCTTTGCCTGAGCTTCACTGGGGAAGTAAATCCCACAAATTCCTTGCCTGGAGGATAGGAGCTGGCTGTGTGATCCCCCGGCATGGCATCCAGAGTGAGATGCAAATGCACAACTTGTTTGTGCTGCAAAGGAACATGCTAGCTCCCCCATTCCTCAGAGCCAGGGAAACTGAGGCAGGGAGGAACAACGCAGCTTGCTGGGGCGGTCTGGAGCCTCAGCCATAGGCATGCAGGTTTTGTACTGCTGTGGCATGGAACAGCCCCACCATTGCTCCCAATAGCTCTCCTCCAGCCAAGCTAATGCCATTGTCTGCACCCCAATACCCCCTTTATACCTGGCTCCTGTTATGGCGCAAGTACAGATATCCCCCAGGAATTATCCCCCCATTTACTTACAGCAGTTGCTCAGCTTGTCAGGCTGTGTTTCCCAACCAAATAACACGTTGAGAGATGCTTTTGACCACTTCCTTAGCCATGCCCACCCCTCCCATTCACTTGTCCCCAAGGACCGCTGAGAAGTTGGTTTCTGCCACCCACCCCAGTCCTCTACTACCCCATGGATGGAGCTGAGCATTAGCCCAGGTCCTGCACAGGGCCGGGTGTGACTCCAGCGTGGGGGTCCGCAGGGAGGTGCTGGTGCCGGGGAACGGGACCGGCAGAGTCCCGGGGCCAAGGTGCGTGGCGTGGCGGGACCCCGGCAGGGAAGGGGTGCCGGCCAGCCCGTGTCCCGGTCCAGGGACGGGCTGCGGGCCCGGAGAGGGGCGGGGGGATTCACGTTTCGCTGACATCACGGCGGTGCTGGAGCGGCCGGGGGCCAGCAGCCCCGGGGGCCAGCAGCCCCGCCGCCACGGCACCCGCGGCCCCAGGCACCGGCGGCTCCGGTAAGTGGCGGCTGATGGAGAGGGGGCTCCCGGGGGACTCCAGGGGACGCCGCGCCCCTTCCCAGCACTCATCCAGACCCCCAGTGCCCCCACCCCGAACGTGGGGATCCAGGGACTAACTTTGCAGTTTAGCCGCTACCCTTTCTCTGGCCCCCCACATCCATAGGATGTTGGAGCCTTGCTTCGCAGACTGGGGTAAGGTGGGCTGGGAGTGGGGGATCCAGCACAGGGATTCCCTGCCCCTTTCCACCCCTGGGGGCGAGAGGGGGGAGGTCGGTGGTCTCTGTAAACGGGTCAAATCTTCACGTTTTGTTATCCGGGGGGTGCATGTATGTAAACCCACTGTCTGGGCCATCCTCACCACCTCACCCCAGCTCTGAGCTGCATTAGTCCCTGAGGGGAGGGGGTTGCAGCTTGGGGGGGGGGGGGCGGGGCTGCCGGCTGCCCTTCGGTGCTGTTCCCAGCAGGAGGGGAGGGGACAGCCTGGCAATCTGGGTCCCCTCCCCAGCCCAGCTCGCTTATGCTGGGTCACCCTGGGGCAGAGGACCATAATTTCACCCCATCTCAGCGAAGACAGCCAAGGTATAACTGGGAGCAGGACGAGGATGTTCACAAAGGGGTTTGGTTCATTGCCACACTCTCTGGGGACAGGCTTTGAGACTCCACATGTCCCCCTCCAGCAGAGATGAGAAGCCTGGGGCAAATCAGCCTCTGCTTACCCTGGGTGGGTAATGCAGGCATGGGGTTTGGGGACAAGGACCCTGCTGCGCCGGTACAGACTGACCACACTGGGTCTGCTGTCAGTCCACTGGCTGCCCACCTGTGCACTGAGCTTTTCCATGCTCAGCCTCAGTTGTCTGTGTGGTAGCTGACAGGGTCACAAAGCTTTCTTGAGGGGGTGTTTTTTCCCCTGCTCGAGTGGGTGGTGCCTAAAAAGAAGGGTTACAGCTCGGGGAGAAAAGGAGAACAAAAGCCAGGCATGATTGGGAGCATACTCTTGGCTTGGCTGCTTCCAGCACAGAAGGAGCACCTTGTCTGCAGGATTGGCCACTCTGTTATGCTTGTATAGATGGTGAAGGAGGAAAAAAGGGCTTGTGACTCTTGCAAACTGATGGAGAAAGGAAAGGGGCTTGAGAGCAGCTTCTTTGGAGATGAGGAGCAGGGTACAAAGCAGCTGAGCCGTAACAATGTAGAACAGCCTGTCCAATGCCCTGACAGCCCTGTGGCTCCCCATGCTGGGATCAGAGCAGGCTGGACTTTGCATGCTGGGCTGCCAGGGAAGAAGGATGAAATCTTGTGGGGCTGGGGTCAGCAGCCCCATCCCACCAGAAGATGTACAGTGTGTCAGGACAGGACCTGGTTGGGGAGCTCCAGGGTGTGAAGGATGTGGCTTCAGGGCTGGGGGTGAGAGGGGCTGGGACTGACCCTCCACTGCACATCAAGCAGTACTGACGCTCTGGGCAAGCCAGCCAGAAGCCAAAGGGGTGGGAGACACTTCCTGCACCAGTAACACAGGTTCTCCCTCCTCACAGGCCAGGATGGCTCCTCAGATTTAGACAGGAAGACCAGAACTGCTCCAGACATCTCCATCCAAGTGACAGTAGGACTGGGATAGAGGAGCTACCATGAGGATGTCTGAAGCCAAGCCTCTCAGCTTCTCTTGCCTTGTGCTTTCCTTGCTCTCCCTGCATTGGGCTTTGCTCCAGCTGGGCCAGGCTTTTCCCAGCACCTCTGACTACCTCCAGCGGGGCTGGCAACGGCTGCTGGAGGAAGGGGAGGGCTGTGCCGAGTGCCGGCCAGAGGAGTGCCCAACGCCGCGTGGGTGCCTGGCTGGCACAGTGCGGGATGCCTGCGACTGCTGCTGGGAATGTGCCAACCTGGAGGGACAGATCTGCGACCTGGACAACACCAACCACTTCTACGGCAAGTGTGGGGAGCATCTGGAGTGCCAACTGGATGCTGGGGACTTGCATCATGGAGAGGTGCCGGAGCCCCAGTGTGCCTGCCTCTCCCACCTGGCCCTCTGCGGCTCCGACGGCAAAACCTACGCTCAGATCTGCAGGTTCCTGGAGGTTGCCCATGCCCACCCTGATGCCAACCTTACTGTGGCCCACGAGGGTCCCTGCGAGTCAGGTAGTGCCCCTGGAGCTGCAGGATGGAGGCTTGTACCTCTTGGGAAGAGGCAAGCAAAGGGGTCTGGCTTAACTGTTTCTCCTGACAGCAAACTCACAGCATTCACAGGGATGTGGCAGCACTGCGGGCTGCTCCATAGAGTGCTGAGTCTCCCCTAGTTCTCCCACCCTGCTACTCTGGGGCAGCCCCTCAAGATCAAGCTCTTGGAAAGATCTGGGAGCAGCTTTGCCAAGAGGGAGTGGGGTTTATGGGAAACAACAAATCCTGCTGGAGCAGATGGGGAAGTTCCAGGGAGTTGTTAGCAAATTCTTGGCGGCAGTGCTGGGTTCATGCTGGCCTGTTGCTCCCAAGAAATGAGCCTGCCTCCTGCAAATGGAAACCTGAGTCAGTTCGACTTGGCTGTGTCTTTCCATCTTCCATTTAAAATTCAGCTGGGGGATGAGAGGGGGATGAGACTGGCAGGGAGGCTGTGCTCCAGCCTGTCCAGTCTGGCACAGGTCAGCCAATGATGTCACCACAACCAGGGGAGTGTCAAGGTTGACTTTCTGTAGTTCATCATGTTCTTGAGTTTTTTCCAGGTGTATTTGTAGGTGGAAGACTTCCCTTGACCTCTGGCTCATGATATGGGCCAGATCGTGGAGCAGATGTAGGTAGGAAGGGTAGTCCTCTCTCCCTCTATGGATATCCCTTCAGGGAAGAGATGTGGAACGTGGAGGTGTTGGCTTTGTCCAGCAGCTGGGGATGTCCTGACTCCCTTCATTGCTGACATTAGTGCTGTGTCAGAGCAGAGGTCTTTTTTGACTGGAAGCTCACCTACCTCATTCATCCTTACCAGCCTTGGCGTGGATGAGTGCCCCAATGGCCTTTCCACTGCAGGAGTGTGCTCAGATTGCTCAGGAATGCTTTGCTTTGTAGTGTTGCTGTTATTGCACTGTTCCTTGAGCATCATTCACAGGTGGGGAGACTGAGGGCAGAAGGTATGGCACCCCACAATGGGCTGCTGGGGGAGGCTGGGGAGGGAGCCCTCAGTCCCAACTGTGAGGAGGGACAATGTCCTGGAAAAGGTGAGAGTCTGCCATGGGTGGGAGAGGAGGGGCATGGGAAGGGTCCTAGTATCTCTACATGAACCAAATGCTGCTGCCTAAGAGACCAGCTCAGGAGAGCCCATGGAACTTGCCACCACTTCTGAGCCCACCCTGCTCTCCTGTACCCCTCTCCCCAGAGCCCCAGATCACCTCTCCTCCCTATGACACGTGGAACATCACCGGACAGGATGTCATCTTCGGCTGTGAGGTCTTCGCCTACCCCATGGCATCCATTGAGTGGAAGAAGGATGGCATGGACATGCTGCTCCCTGGAGATGATCCCCACATCTCTGTCCAGGTGAGTGGTGTGCCTAGGGCATTGGAGATGGCCCAGTGCTTCTCAGAGCTCACGGACAACTGGACCTGAGAGTGGTCATACTCGGGATGGCCAAGCCTGGCTGCCTGGGATGGGAAGGGGTAACTGGAGGCTGCATACCATGAGGGTTGGCTGAGCCAGCACTGGTGTCTGGGGCCATCAGCATAGCTCTCTTCTGCAATTTTCTCTAGAAGTTTTTGAACTCATTCATCTTTTTTAGGACCTGCAGAGTCCTGCAGCAGGGAGTTTCTGACCTCCCTGCCTTTAGTTTGCTCTGCTTGCTGGCTTCATTTGCAGCCCTACTGGCACGGCTGGAGGACAGGACCTCCTGAGTGACTTCCAGCTTGGGCTATCCTCTAGTCCTACAAGCACACCCAGTCAGTCCCTGCCCTTTTTTTCCCATCAGCAGGGCTCCAGAGCTGGCAGGCCCAGTGGTCAGCATACTGCCTGCGGCCAGCCCCAAATATAGCGTCCAGCTGGGCATACCTAGCTATTAGAGGGTGTGGGCAGAGGCGTAGGGGCTGTGCCTCAGCAAGGCACAAATGGAGAGGAAACTATGGTGGGATGGATGTGGGAAGCTAGGGGAGCAGGTGAAACCTGGCAACATTGTGGTCTGATGTGCTGGTCCCCTTCCATATTTCTGCCCTTCAAGCCTCTCCACAGCCTGTTGCAGGGTCTGACTGAGGATCTCCACCCCAAGCAGGGCTACCCTGTCTGGTTGGAGGAGACTCTACTGTCCTCCACCCCTGGCCACTGAACCATAATAGCAGCCTGCAAACACAGCTGCAGCCCAGCTGGGTCAGGAAGAGCCAATTTATTCCTGGGGATAAACAGAAAATAGCATTGTTGCTGCCAGAGCAATCCTGGGACCTCACTGCCTGTCAAAACAGGGGACTCAGGGCTCTGTGGCACAGAAGCCCCCTTGCTTCTGACACAAGTGCGAACTGAAATCCCTCCCTTCTTGCAGTTTAGAGGGGGCCCCCAGAAATATGAAGTGACGGGCTGGCTCCAGATCCAGGGTGTGCGGGTGACAGACGAGGGCACATACCGCTGCTTTGCCAGGAACAGCATCGGGGAGGTGGTGGCAGTGGCCAGCCTGACTGTCTTCACACCAGGTGAGCATCATGTCCTTGTCCCCACGCTCTCATGGGGATGAGGGAGGGATGTTTGGGCTGAGTGCACTGGTATGGCAGGAGCTGCTGGAGCACAGGGCTGTGCTGGGGATGCTGCAGGAAGTTGCTTTGCATGGTTTGGCTTTGGTCCTGGGGAGGAAGGGGACAGGGTGGCAATGTCACATTGTTCCCATGCTGCCATTTCAGACCAACTCAACCTGACAGGCTTTTCCCTGCCGAAGGCCCACATGACACCTGAGGACTACGGGGACAGTGAGGAGGACTACTACTAGCCCAGAGACAATGTCTGGCTGCAGAGATCACCTTGCCCACAGTGACTGTTCCTGGGGGTTGGGGACATCTCTGGAGCAAGCACCCACCAACCCAAAACTCCTTCTCTGAACAATCCTGGCACACCAGCCTGTTTTTTGGGTGGGAGACAGGGCGACACATCCTTTCAGGGTGCTCAGGGAAGGGATACTGGCTGGTTGGTGCACAGGGCTGGGACCAGGAGCAGCTCTGCCTGGAGCAGGGTGGGTCTTTTTTCTGGCAGTGAGTGGAGACATGGTGGCAGTTGGGACACTGCGAGGACAACTGTGCTGTGTGTGATGAGGACTTGGTGCTGGGGGTGGAGACAACTTCCTTTGAGAGAGTGAGGGCAGGGGCATCACTGCCCTGTACTACGTATTTCTGGGGAAGCTGGAGCAGAGGGTTGGGACCTGGCTGTGACACGTGGTGTGTCACCCCCATGTCTGTTCTGTGTTCCTTGAGCACAGAGACAGCCCACCTTCTCCCCAGGACCTGAGGAACCTGCTGCCAAAACATCCTTCTGTTTCCTTTTTAACCAGAAACGTAGTGATTTGAGGAAACCAGACACTTGTGGCTTTCAGCCCAACAGCCCTTGTGGTCAGATATGCTTTGGCCTTTTTTGACTGACTTCATGCTTTCCCTTTCATGCAGCTGTTTCCTTTGCCATTTCAGATAATATTATTTAAAATATACATGTAGGTCAAAGCCAAGAGGTAAATCGACTGTCCTGCATCGACAAGAATGATTATTGGGGTGAGGGAGGGTGCAAACACTGTGGATGCTACCTTATCCATTGTGGGGGTGCTTGAGTTGAGGAGCCCTCCTGCCCATCCTGGTGCTCACAGCTGGTCTTGGTGTGGGTCCTGCCCTGCTCACCCCACATGGGTAGGGGGTGCCCAGCAGACCATCTCCTGTGCAGTGGGGATGCATCAAGCCAGGTCATTGTCCCCCCATCAGTTTGGATCCTGTCCCGCTGCTGCCCATTATGATTTTGGGGTCCTAGGTTCTGTGACACTGGGCTTTCCACCAGAGTGACTACAGCCCTGTCAGCATGGACCAGCTCTGTGCCTAGGTGGGGAAGGACAGGGAGGCTCTAGTAGGTAGAATCTACTTCTATCCTAAAAAAAAAATAAAAATAAAAATCCCACCTACCTCCCAGAGCTGGTGATTTAGAGCAAACTTGCATTTGTGGGGAGCATGGGAAGGACGCTCAGAGTGCTGCTCACTGTGCTGCTCTGTGCCCAGAAAGGGCTGTCAGGACCTCTTCTTATGAGCATTCTGGGGCTGAGTTCACGCTCAAGGGGTGCTTTCCCCCCAAAACGAGCAGCATTTAGAGGACTTCTGGGGCTTAAACCCGAAGCACTCCCGGTTACTCAGTCCCAGCTTCGGGGAGGTCCAGAACTGCGGGCTGCGGCAGGAAGCCAGACCCCGTGAGGAAGGAGTTGGCCGGTCCCCCGGCAGGAGCTGGCAGGATGCAATGAAGCTGGTGGCTTGGGCGCCGCACTACTCTCTTTCACTTGTTTTTTCTTTTCTTTTCTTCCTCTTTCTCTTGGGAGCTGGCTCAGACGACTCAATTACAGCACTGAAACCTGAACAAGCAAATAAAAGGGATTTGTCTGGAGTTGGCAGCAGAGCAAAATTCCTGCAGACAGCGAGGCTGAGCCAGCCCTGGCCCCTGCACCACAGCTTGACAGGGCACAGCCGTCAGCCCTGCTGCCCTACCTGCCTCAGTGCCTGCCCTCTCTGGTAGCAAACCTTTTCTCAGCCAGGAAAATGCCAAAGCCACCCGTGCCTCAGCTTCTCCTTCCCTCTAAGAGTGTAACAGTATCCTCCTGGGGCTGCTGCATCAGAGTTGGAGGGTGTTCAGGAAGGACCAGGGACAGAAATGTGCCATTGACTTTTATTTTGCTTTTTTGGGGGTATAAAATCTGCTTTTGGAGTAGCTGGGCCGGTTTTACCCATCCTGATCCTCTCCCTGTTTCACACACAAATCAGCTGGTGGAAGTGGGCCATGCTCAGGCTGAGGCTGCCATGAGGAAATCTGAGAGTGTCCCAGAGCTCCATCAGGCAAGAGCTGCTCACTGGGCTCCCTGATGGTGCCCAGGGCTGGCCCCTGGCCAGGGCTGCCATGCCAACCCTCCTCAGGGCCAGGCTCGCCCTGTCCATGTCGGCACAAATCCAGGTCGTGCTGGGTGTGGATGCAGCACTGGGCTGGCTGGGCAGTGTCAGACGGGTCCTGCCCCCATCCCTGGCTCTCCCTATGCTCTGCAGGATGTTGCCCTGCCTGGGCATGGGTAGGCATTCACATTTTGGTCTCAGTCCTTGCCACCTTCAGCTTCACTTCTTGTCCCTGGGGGTACCCTGGGGGTACCTGGCTGGAGGTGCTGTTGGCTCCTCTAGGAAGGGCAGCCTTCCTAGGTGGTAACTGAGAGAGGGGAAAAGGAGCAAAAGCCCTTGGCCAAAATTAACCAAACCAAGGGCTATGTCTCCCAGTCTCCTCAGATCCCAGTGTGGGAGAGGGCTGTCTGACTGGCAGGCTGGAGCTCAGCCACTATTTTGGCTCTGCTAACCCCAAGACGAGGAGCAACAGAGTGGCTCCAGAGGCACAGAGGGGGCTGGTTTCCCCTCATCCCAGCTCTCAGTCTTGCCATTTCCAGCCACTTAAAAATTAAAGGAGCCAATATTGCTGCACGGCTGGAATTGGTCACTGCCACAGAGCTTAAATGAGGTTATTTGTCAGCTCTAAAACACGTTTGGCCCCCTCTGCTGCTGGTTGCTTGGATGTTTCCTGCAGCCCCTGCCCCACAGAGGAGTTCCCCTCAGATTCTGCAGATATTCTTCTCAGCTCCAGGCACCTGGAGGGTCCGGGGGACCTGGTCAAACCTGGTGTCCATGTGGGGTCAGAGAGGGTGCCCCAACAGCACGCAGCACCAAATTTCTTTGCTGGCCAGTTTTCGGGATGGTTGCTTTCTGAGTTCAGAGAGGACTGAGCCAGCCCAGCTGCCTGCACTCAGAGCAACTGCTTGGTCCAGTTGATGTCAGGGACAAGGTCAGCTGGACTGGGAAGCGCTAATGTGGCCACGGGTCTCAGGCATGCATCTGCACGGATACCTCCTGGCCTCCTGGGATGAGCAGGGTGCAGGTACCTCTCAGGGCACCACAGGTCACTGTGAGCCTGGGTACAAAGAAAGGGAGGCTTGTCCTGCCACCACCTGAAAGATGCTGAAGACACACCCTAACGGAGCCAAAACTGTATGGTTAAAAACTGCAGACATGTTCAGGGCTGGCACTGACCTACAGCCATCAAGTGTTTTGGCCACCCCCACTGTGCATTCACAGCTCTGGGTGCTTGGGGTGAAATTCAGGTAAAACAGCCCCCCTAGCCTCCAAAACAGCTGCTTTCTGCCGTAAAGCTGCAGTTGAGTCTCACCTATCCCCTGCTGCAGGCTGGTGGAGCTTCAGCAATTCCCACCACTCCACTTCAGTGCATCCGGCTGCCATCCCTCATCCTTGCACCCCCTCAGTGCTGTTCAGCACTCACCTGGAAGCAGGAACTCTGAGCAGCCACCAAACCACAGGGTTTTGTGGTCTGCAGGGAAACTCCACCAAGTTTGGCAGGTAAATACACTCCAGAAGCAAACACATGCTGTCCCTGTCCTTCCCTGCCCTTTGGGTGCTGAGACCTGTCTCTGTCTGGGCCTGGGTGAGAAGCACATAGAACAATAAAATGGTTTGGGTTGGAAGGGACCTTATTAGAGATCAGCTAGTTCCAACCCTCCTGCCATGGGCAGGGACACCTTCCACTAGACCAGGTTGCTCAGGGCTCCAGTCTGGTCTTGAACACTTTCAGGAATGGGGAGTTCACAGCTTCTCTGGGCAATCTGTGCTAGTGCCTCATGGCCCTTGTAGGAAAGAATTCCCAGCCACATGGTGTGATTCTTGGGGATGTCCTGTGCCGGGCCAGGACTTGGACTCAATGTTCCCTATGGGTCCCTTCCAACTCAGAATATTCTCTGATTCTTCTTAATACCTATTTTAAACCTACTTATTTCAGTTTAAAGCCATTTCCCCTTGCCCTGTCACTACATGCTCTTGTCAAAAAGTCCCTCTCCAGCTCTCAGGTACCTTTAGGTACTGGAAAGTGCCTTAGAGGTCTCTCTGTAGATTTCTCCAGGCTGGACAGGCCCAACTCTCCCAGTGTGTTTCCAGCCCTCTGAGCATCTTCATGGCCCTCCTCAGGACTTACTTCAACAAGTCCATTTTCTTCTTATGATGGGAGCCCCAGAGCTGGATGCAGCACTCCAGGTGGGATCTCACAAGAGCAGAGGGCCTCCCTCCCTCAACCTGCTGGTCACACTTCCTGTGGTGCCTCCAAGCCTCCCTTCCAGAGTCCAGATTTGGGCCACCTCCGTGATTATCCGTTAAACAGTGCCATCTCCTGGCAAAGCCACCGGCCACGCCGAGCCCTGCCACCGTGCTGGGCAGCCAGCAAAGGCATGAGGGGCTGTAGGCACACCCGGAGCACCTCAATCACCCAAACCCAGCCCTGCCTGCTCCATGCCATCCCCTTTCCCGGCAACACCTCTGCATTTTTAGGAGGACTGATGCCATTGCAAGGGACATAATTACAAAACTGTCTCTTGGGATGATCAGCAGAGCCAGAGCATCCTCTTCATACCAGCTTTGGGTGGCTGCAGGAGCCACAGCTGAGATGGGGCAGAGCCTGGAGATGTTCAGCCGTGGTCCCTGGGTGTCTGCTTTGAACTAGGGTTGCAAAAGGGTCAACACCCCTCATGGCCACATGACAGTCCCCTTGTGCCAGGGGCATCTCCCATGGGAGATCGATGGCTTCTTGCAGAGGTTTGTCCAGCCTAAGCTGATCACTGGTCATGCCTGGATGGAAGATTGCAGCACTGCAACCTCACTCTCCCAAGGGGTAAACTGAGGCACAGAGCAACCAAACATGGGGAACTCGACCAGAGCCAGAGAGACCTGCAGGGCAGAGCAGCCAGCTACCCCCAGGACTTCTGTCCCCAACCTGTCCCCATCCGTGGCAGGGGGGTGTGGTATTTTCCCTTGTGGCCTCTGCACAGCACCTCTTCACCCTGCTGTAGCAGCTCAGGGAGAAAATAAAAAGAGCGAGGCAGCTTTCCTGCCTCCATCCAGCACTTATGCCACCTGATAAACAAAATGGAAATAAATCCTCCTGCGTTTGCAGCAAATAGGTCTCCATGGGGGGTTGCTTTCAATAATTCAAATGCTGTTGCAGAGCAGAGCAGAGCCCACGCCAATGGGTTTTAATAAACACAGCTGTAATGTGACATGCAATTTATTATTAAGCTTAAAACAGGAAGCAAAGAGTTCAATAAAAGCACCAGGTTCCCTGTATCAGTCACAGCAAGTGTCGGGGCTGGTTGTCTGTGGGGGGAGGTTGTCTTAGCTTGCTGCAGGGGCACGCGGAGCTGGGTTCGCTTTTCCACATGACGCTCAAGCCGGGACTGCAGGAACCCCATGGAGATGTGAGTCAGGCTGGGGGGAAATGGGGATTATTATATGGCCAGGGGTAAGGTGTGAAATACTGCACCTTGTACAGCTTCCCAGCCATCCAGGGAAGAGGCATTGCAGCGTGTTTGCAATGGCAGATTAAAGCTTTGGGTTTAGTCCCTCTCCCCAAAACCTTCTCACCCACGTTCCTTTCTAACTCAACTCCACCTGGGCAGCCTTATCCTGCTCCACCCTAACCATCCCTGGGCTGCCTTTAAAGGCAGACAGAAGGGACAGCTGACCCTCCGGGGGATAGTGAGGCTGTGTAAGGTGAGGTGCTGCAAGGCGTGGGGAACAACTGGTGTCTGACACTGCAGCACGTGTGTGTGCTGCCCGCTGGGCTGCGTGGCTGGCCCTTCAAGCCATGGATTTGCTCAAGGGCTGGTGGAAAACAGGAGCTCATGAGAAATGTGGCTTTGATGAGGGACGAAAATGTTCCAGTTATGTCTGGAGGCACCTCCATGGATAGGTGAGGGGTGAAAGAGGGTGCAGAATCCCATACTCATCACCTAGAAGGAGCAGGATGCTGCTTTCTCACTGTCCCCACTGTAGGCTTCCCTGGACACTTGAATGCTGACACTTTCTCTTTTTGTGTGGCTTTTTTTGTCTCCTTTCTGTGGTCTTGCATCCTAGCAGTGCCCTTTCTGTTTGGGAAGGTTTCTGGCAAACCCCAGTACCCACTCTTGCAGAGATCAGTGCAGCAGCTGGAAGAGATGTGAGAAGTAGTGCAGGGACTGCCCATACTGTTTCCCCCTGAAAATGGCATTTGTATGACTACCCCATGCTCTGATCTGGGGGAATGGCTTCAAGGAAAACCAGTTCCCTGGATGAAAGCTTTGTCCCTTCTCCACCAAGGCTGTGGGAGATGGGGAGCTTTGTCCCAGTCCAGCTAAATGACAGCCGGGGCTCCAAGGCACCTGTGACTCCTTCTAGCAGAAGCCTCCTATATTAAGGAGGGCTTTCCAGCCAGATAAAGCCATGTAGGCAACCTCTGTCCTCCAGCCTGGCTGAAGTGCTGGCAGGGCTATGTGTGGGGCAGCTTTTGTGGGCTCTTTAGCTGGTGTTGACAGCAGAGGGTTTATGCTGGGATTGATGCAGGGTAACACCCACCGGTTCTGCCAGCCAATGCCTGCTGAAGCCTGTAAAAGACTTTAACTTGAGACTGCTTTATTTTTCTCAGTTGTGTTTGCTGAAAGTTCCATTACTTCTGGCTTTAAAAGCCCCAGGGCTGCTGATGTGACTCTATCCATGACCACTACTATCAGTGTGAACAGTATCAGTATTGCCTAACTCTGTTTCCAGTAAAAGCATCAAAAGTTATGATATTCTCATTGCCCTTTGTAAGAGATGAAGGTCTGAGACTGTGAGTGGGATACTGAACCTGAATCCAGCAAAGGGATATGGTGTCTTGCCTGTCCCCTTGAGGGGATAATTCCTGTGCAGATACATCAGGAGTGACGACACCAGCTCAGGGAGGGCTCAAGGGCCCCCATAGTGAAGTTTCCTTGCATTGCAAGTGACTTTTTGACCTTCACCTGTGGGCAGCTGGGGGAAATACCCACCCTTGGTGGTGTGTGGGGATGGTGTGGAGATGATTCTGATTGTGTCTCTGCCAATGTGCTCATCTAATGTCCTCAGCCTGCTCCCTGTGGGGAGCTCCCAGTAGGCTGAGCTTTCTCCTGTGCATGGGGCTGAAGTGTGGAACTAGGATATGACCCCATGGGGACAGGGGGATGAGCTGGACCAGACAATTACCCGTGTGAGGGCACAACTTGCAGAGAGCACAGGTACCCTTCAGAGAGCGCCTAGGGTGCGTTATCTCGGAGGCAAGGAGGTGCTCGGCAGGGACCTGCTTTATCGGAGTGCTGGTTGCTGTCTCTCCTCGCAGCCCTTTCTGCCCCGGGGCTGCTCTCTGTCACTTCTCTTCTCCGTAACAGCCGGAGGCAGGCGGAAATGGGAGCCCCTGTGCCTGGTCCCTGCCAGAGCACACTGCTTCGGAAGTGGGGGGGTATCTGACTTGCAATTACTGGGCCTTTGGCTTGGCAGGCCTGAAAGTGTGAGTGATGGGGTCTCTGCAAAGCAGTCCCTGAGCCCTGGCGTGCTGGGGAGTGCTCATACCCATCAGCAGCTTCCCCAGCTGCCTGAGCTCTGCCGGTTTAAGAATGTGGGAGGGAAGCATGGGAGAACAACTTTGGGCTACTAGTGAGAACCTCAAATATTTACCTGGTTGAATGTCCAAAAGCACAGCTTGAGCCCTTCTCTTTAATAACCTCCCTCTCCCAACTATGGCTGGGAGGAGAGGCAGAAGAGGCAACTTGCATCTCTCATTCCCATCCATCTTTCCCACTTTGCAGCCCTATGTTGCTCTGTGTGATGGAGGGCTGGGGTGGCTGTTCCACATCTCTCCAGGACATCTGCCAGAGCCAGTCCTTCCCTGCCAGAAGAGCTCAGATAGGAAGGATAAAACAGTAAAAAAGTCTGGGTTTGCATCTTGGCTGGTGTTAGTGTGACCAAGAAGGTCCAGGAAACCCTGAACTGGCATGTCCTGCAAGTACAGTCACAGCCAGTGTATTGAAGTTCTTCATGTTTGTAGATAACAGACCATCAGGCTGCTGCAGTTGTAGGATGGGAGTGGCAATTCCTCTGCAAGCATTTTGGGAGGGAGGATGCTGCCTTCCTTGTCCAAGAACGGAGGAGTCACAGATGAGTGATTCCAGCTCATCATGGTTCACTTTAAACATGGGAAGAGGTCCAAAAGCACTGAGCACATCAGGATGGTGTCTTCAGGAGTTGTCCCAAGCTCCAGCTTTCTCCCACTGCCAGTATGCCCTGGCCTTGGGGAAGGAAGAGTTAAACTGCAGGTCTCAGCAAAACAAGTGCTCTCTGAAAAAGTCAGCCAAGCTACCCAAATGCCGGCCTCCCCTCTGCCCCCACCCTTATCCATCTCTCTTATCTGCCCTGGGCAAGGGCAGGGCATTTCCTCTCTGCTGATGAGGACCAGAGCTGGCGACAGGCGGAAGCCTGTGCTAACTGCGTGAGGGGCTCAGGGAGGCCATGGCCGTGGCGTCCCAGCTGTGAGGTGGCCTCTGTAGCTGCAGGTCAGAGATGTAGAGTCGTGGTATGGTCCACCATGGGGCTGGATCCACTGAGGGGTTCCCTATCTCTGACTGTCTGACACCCTGGAGTATTCCAGCAGTACCTCATTTCTGCAGTATGCATGTAGTGAGTGTCTGGGTCTCAGCCCCTCTGGAGAGCCCATCTCACATCAAGGTGGTTATCTGCTCTGCAAGGGCTAAGTACCTCTGGGCACTGATATCTGAGTGTGCAGCAGCCCAGTTTGGGGTGGCATCATGCAGGCCAGGCAAGCTAGGACACAGCTCTATCCATGCTGGGAGTGAAGATGGAAGGGGGCAGGGGTGTTTCATCCAGTGAGGGCTGCAGTGGGAGCAAGGTGCCAGGGCATCTCTGGCAGCGCGTGAGCTCTGCCAACACGAGGCAGGCTTGGATGGGGTGTTTAATTAAATGTGAAGAGCTCTTACACTTCACAAGCTGCAGTCCTCACTGCAGCCTGAGCGACTTCGGGAAAGAGACCTTTTATTAAAAGAGAGAGAGAGAGAGAGAGACTCTGGCTCTGCCAGGCAGCCATCAAATGGCACATTTAATTGTCTCAGCTTGTTTAGCTGTCGTGCAGGGAGGGATGTGCTCTGAGCTCTTCAGCCGTCACTATACATCCTCCCCAGCAGGCACACATACTGCCTGCATCCTGGATGCTTCTGCTGCCCTCCAGGAGCGTTGCTGAGGAGTAGGTGGGAGATGAGGCTTCATCTGAGGTCAGCATTGAGGTCTTGCTTGGTGCACTGATGGTCCAGCCTGCTCAGGGCTGAGCATTGGGGTTCAAAAGGGCTCAGGAAAGCAGCCTGTGGCTATGGGAGCTGTCTGGAAGGTATAGGGTAACTAAATGGCAGCTTAGAAGTACCTTCTCATTTATTCCCATGGTACAAATGAGGCAGAAAACTGTCTCTGAAGACGCCATCCTACTCTGATTTCAATGTGATGACCTCAGTGTGTAAGCTATGGGGCAGGCTGGCAGCAGGTCAGGATAGTTGTGCTGCTCTTTTCCTCTAGGAACTGAAGTCCTTGGAAGTATCTTCTGGGCTCTGCACTATTCCAGGAGCAGGGACGTGGCCTGTTCAGGGTGCACATGGAGGGAGAAAGGACCAATGTGTTGTTTTGCTTTAAATTTCCTGGGTGGCTGAAGTCGGGTTCAGCTGCTGGTACTGAGCCCACCATCCTGGGGGAAAGGCTGTTTGGCTGAGTGAGGGGACATGTCCCTGGAGGGGGAGTTGCAGCCTTTCCCGTGGCAGTGCAGGAGCAGCCATGCCAAGCTCATCATTTGAAGAGGAGAGGGGGAAGAAAAAAAAGATCAAGAGGGGGAGGAATTACAGGCTTTTATCAAAACCTCCTACTTCAAAGCTGTCCAACTGAAGTGCTCCCCTTTGGTTTAATTTGAAGTGATGTTTCCTTCAGCAACTGCAGCTAAATGGTATCAAGCAAGGCTGAAATGGCCGGAAAGCCTGGAAAGGAAAGGCACTGTTTGGGAATGGCTCGAGGCAGACCTTCCCATTGGGGTCAGCTTTGAAGACCTTTCCACAGGGATGAAAACTGCCAGTGCTGGCATTTCTCATCCCTCGGCTAAAAGCATGGGATAAAATCCAAACCCTTTGGGTAATGGGAACAGGGTAATTTCTCATCCTGGGTGCCTGGGGTGGCTCTACCTCTCTGAACTGGCTGCAGTGTCTGTACTCAGGAGCAAGGGGAAGGCAGCGGATGGAGACCTGGGTGCTGCTCTGGCCCGAGGAGCCAGCACATCTCCCAGGCTTGTGGTTTCCAGTAGCCTCCCTGAAGATGCTCTGGCAGCCCTAAGCACGGGTGAGAGCTAAACCAGATTGCAGGGGGCACCAGGGGAAGGGTCATGAATTCATCTTCCTGATGAATCCCTTCAAACCTTCTTGGAGCAGAAGAGAACGGCCACTGCTCCCAATGCCAGAAGAATTTCTGCGTGGGGGCAGTGGGGAAAACCAGCAACAGTGGGGCACGTGCTGTCCTGTCACAGCATCCCTGAACTACCAAAAAAACTGTCTGGGAGGCAAAGCAGCTGGCTTTTCCTGGGAGAGTCTGATGTTCTCTTGTATGTTGCATAGGAACTGATTTTCTCCATCTGGCTGGAAAATGGAGAGAAGCTACTTTGAAGGCAGCTGTGTCCTGCCCTGCTGGGAGCCGCAGGGCTGGATGCTTCCTGGGCAGTGGCTCTGGTCACTGGGAGGACAAAGGTGGTCAAAACAGCTCACCCGACCTGGAGAGATGGAGAGGGACATGTGCTGGGAAACAGAAAGATGATGGTCATCCCTTTAAAACCTCCAGTGGCCAAAACAAGGTTTTAATGGCAATGACTGTGCTTGCACTAAAGCCACTGGCCAGGAAGGAAAGTGAAGGACAAGTCTCCTCTCACTGCACATGGAGAAGGGATGCTCAGAGATGTCTGTTTGCTAGAGACTGCTTGTAAGTGTCTGCAAACCTTCTTCCACCCAAAAGACTTGAGTGCTGTTCCAGCCCGAGGCTGCTTTAAGGAATGGGACTTCAGAGACCCATGATGGTGGCAGAGCTGGGACCCTGACCACAGATTTTCTTACATTAAATCTCGAGGGGGGGATACTCAGTTATGTCTTTGTGCTTGCAATGATGGGAGCTCCATGGAGCAGAAGGCAGCTGACCATGTGCTCTTTCTCATGCTCTCCTTGACATTTGGAAAAAGGTCTGTGCCAATCTCAAATTAAGTTTTGAAGCTGCATGAAGAGGCAAGGAGGAAAAAGAAAAATTCTTCTTCTATAAGAGTGGGGTGAAAGGAGCTGTAATTTCTCTTCTTTCAGTCCAGCAAGCCCACGTCCCCCGCAGCAGATCCATTCCAGCACTGGTATCGTTGCTGCTTTCTTAACTCTCCCTCCTCTTCGTTCCCTCCTCTGCCTCCCCCCAGCTCCACTCCACGTGCTCCCAGCTGCTCTAGGATGATACAGGCAGGCGCAGAGTTCACAGGAGCCGTACCTGTGCTTTGTCTTCATCTGTCACCCCTCCTGACAGTCAGATCCATCTTAAACTGGGAGCGAGAGGGGAAGAGAGGGAAGCAATAATTAACCTCTGTGCAGGCCGCTCCCAAAATGCTGCAGTCTGGTGATGCACGAGGAGACATCCCTGACACTTTTATTGCTACTCCAGCATCGTGCTGCGTCTGTAGGAGGTGATTTGGCCGGGCTGGGATACCCGAGACTTTCATTATGGTTGAAGAGCTGCTGGCACCCGCAGCCCTTCTCCTCACATTAGCAAGGGCTTCCTACCACCCTTACTGGTGAAGCTGGGGGGTAAAGCTCATTCGGAGCGTTGGCAGGCAGGATGAGCAGGGGTTTTCATGGCACAGTCCTTGGGGTGAGGGGTGGGTGTGAGGTGCGTGTTGGATTTAGTGGTTGAAGTTGTTTTTTGTGTGGGTTGAATACTGGCATGCAGAAGCAGAGCTGGCGTGTCATCTGGGATGGATAGTCACAGTCCCAGGGGGAGCTGCTAGGATGTGCTTGAGATCTAGGGCAGGACCCCAGGTGTTACAGAGCTTGAGCGTCCATTACCTGTGACAGATCCTTGGTGGCAACCTTGTCCTGGACTGGAAAGTTTCCTTGATGGGATTATGAGTGGGGAGCGGGACTGGGGACTTTTGGTCTCCCTTGTGATGCTGTGCTGGACCATAATGCCTTCTTGGCAAGCGACAGTATTGGACAGCCCCCTGGGTCCTTGCAGCCTCCTGCCCTGGGTGCCTGTGGGTCCCTGCCCTGGCACTCTTGGGGTTGGATGGCCCCAGGGCCACCTCCCAGCAATGATACAGCAGTGACACTGCACAGCTGACAAATGTCAGCTACACACCTGCCTGACTAGAGCCTGGTAGCAAAGGAGCCTGGCAATTAAAGCAGCATCAGTGGCCAAGTAGCATGAGATGCAAAGAAAACAGTTCTTGTAAACCAAATGAAGTCCAAGTATTTCCAGCCTGACCCTGCATGGGAATTAGGAAAAGTCATCCAGGGGCTGGTGTCTGTGTTAGTTCTTCTGCTGGATTGCTGGGCTGTCAGTCAGAGCAGTGACCATGTTTCATTACATGCTGATACCTTTTCAGCAGATGTTGCAACCTCACCTCATACGAGAGCAAGAGAAAATGAGTGCTAAAAGCACTTGACAGTCAAACCCTGGGTTGTGCTGCTCCAAAGTGGATCATAGTCAAGCTGGTGATGTATAAAACTCCTGGTCCTTCATGTGGCTGTGCAGAGGTTGGGGAAGGGTGGGGTAGCACTGGCCAGAGCTGGGGGCCAGGTATAGGTCCAGATCCTGGTATGAGATGCACTATTGTGTGGTGTCTTGTGGTGTCCTGGACATGGAAGGTCCTGCGTGTGGGGAAATGAGCAGAAAGGACTCCTTCGAATGTGTCTTTGAGATAGCACTGGCATGTTTGCCCATGCGATTGGTTGCAGCAGCTGTTCCTCCCCAAAAACAGTCCCAAGCAATCAGGACTGTGAGCAGGTGGGAACCTGTCATCAGGTCCCACTGGTGTCCCCAGGGTTTGCAGCAATGGGCAGCCATCCAAGGACTGTGAGCCTCTTGGATTGGAGGGTTGATGGGTCATTGTCATCTCCTAGGTGGGAGGATAGAGATGCCACTGGAGCTGGCACAGGGAAGAGCTACTATAGCATTTTGGGACTTATAGAGTCTAATGGATTGAACTTATCAAAATGAATATGAGGGCCCCTGGTCCCTTTGTGAGGGAGAATCACCAAATGCTGAAGGATTAGTTCATGAAACTGAGTAAGGGAAAACAGGGAAAATATGAATCTGTATCCAAGTTCAAACTAAGAGAAACACATGTAAAAATAAGATCTATTTTGGTTTTCAGTTGTTTTAGCAGTGAGAAGGGCTGAATTAAGCCCATCCACCAAGACCAGAAGTGGCTTAGCCTGCTCTTGGGGTCTGCAGAGCAAACTGGAATCCTTTTCCATGGTGTTTTGTCATAGGGATTCTTTAAGTAAACACAATTTAGAGCTGTTAGTGTTTGTAGGCAAGTTGATATAACCTGGTCTGAGTAATTTCTGAGGCAACTGCAGAAAATCCTGGCATCTCTCCTAGCCTTGAATTCTTTATTTGCAGCCTTGGTCCTGGCAGATTTCTTACTCCAAGTACTGGCACTCACATCTTAAGAACTGTCAGCCCCATAGGTGTCCCCAGGCTGTTTCTAAGAGGTCTATGAAAAGCTGTCAAGAAAGACAGAGGTTGCTTCTGCCATTTGGGGCAAATTCCTAGTGGAAGACAGTCTCTGCTTTAAAGAAAACAGTCTTTGGATGTAAGAAAATGTCATTGATATCAGTTGGAAATAGGGAAACTGAGGCAAAGAGGATGAGACTGATTTTTCCCAGCTGAGGCAGGAACCTGGTAGCAAGCCCAGAGATAACTCAGAAGTCTTGTAAATCTTCCCTCTTCTAGCTGCAAAAATATCCACTGGGAACAGGTCAGCACATTCAAGAAAACCAGCCCCAAACTTTCCAACTCAGCCTTCAGGGGGTAGTTTTCCAAGGGTATGGGGGGAAAATGCTCCTGAGCACCTGAAATGTCCAAACAGACTGCAGATGAGGCCATGCACAAGTGCTGCCAGCTCCCTGCCTTTTGAGAAGCAGGAAGACTCGGCCTTTCCCTGCACAGATGGGGGTTTAATCAGGCACAGTTTAAGCACATGGGTGTTCAGCACTAATCCAATTTCCCTCCATTCATTAGGGTGGTTATTCATCACTTGGGAATGATGAAAGGCTGTGAGTCCACGTGGATGCTGGAGAGCAGCAGCACTGCTCAGTGCCGGCGTGCGACCATGAGCTCTTCCTTTGCCACTGAGCCTGACTGATGGTGGAGATGCAAGTGAGATGCTGGATGAGCTCAGGTCCTTCACAACATCAAATTGCAGGCTAGGCTTGCTCCACCAAGCTCTGAGGGTCAAGTCATCTTAGACTTTGTCCAGCAATCATAAGGAAAACAGGCTGGAGCACCAGGTTAACACATGCAGACAAGGTGCTGCTGGGTTAGAAATGGATCTGAAGCAATGGAAACCTGTGGTCCTGCTGTGCTCCACCAGACTTTTGCATTGCTCCTGATGGTTGATTGTATAGTAAGCTTGCAGGTCACAGTCTGTAAGAGCAGAGCTATGGGGAGTGGGTGAAGGAATGGCCATCCCTCCAGACTGGTCAGAGCTCAGGTATAGCACCAGCTGGGACAGCCACTGGTGAGGCTGCACAGAGAAGGCAGCTGCATGGTTGCTTCTTCCAAGGTTTGGCAGACGCACTTCAACCTCTGACACGTGGTGCCTGGGCAGACAGGTCAGGGGGCTGCCAGACCATGTCATGGTTGTGCTCTGGGCCCCTGGCATTCAAGAAAAAGACAAGAGATGTTTCCCTCTGTTCCTTTCCCCCATATGTGAAGCTCAACAGACCTTTGCTTTCAAGACAAACAGCACAGATGTCCAAGATGTTCTCTCCTGATTCCCAGTTCCTGTAATAACTGTGAATATTCTGGCCGTTAAAGGCAAAAAGTAAATTACCCTCCATGATTGGTGTGAATTTTGTTGTGATGTGAATGAAAGGGGCTGCAAACATTGTACAGGAGGAATCAAAGGCTGTTGAGTGGATGCAAGTGCGAGTGTTTCCCTGCTGCATTTATTCCCTGGCGATAGTAAATGGCCCTTATAGTATGGCTCACAGGGATAAGAATTACTGCCCTGCCCCAGGGAGCTAAAGGGTAACTACCAATTAGTGGCTGGAGAGACACTGGATAATTCTGATTATCATGATGTGTCTGGGGACCTCCAGGTCATTGCCACAGGGCACCTGGGCTGTGAGCAGGTATTTAGCCATGTTCTGGAGTGAACCAAACTGGCTCTTACATCTTGGACAGGGTCTGGTCCTGCAGAGTCCACCTGGGGGTCCCTGCACAGAGCCCAGGAGGGACAGGAGGTGAAAGCTGAGCTCCCAAGCTTCTGGCCAGTCTGTCTGTCCATCCTGTGCTCTCCTTCACTGGGAGTTGGGTATTCATGAATCTCCTCTCCCCTATCCCCTCTCCCCTCTCCCCTCTTCTCTGCAGGATTTCTCCTCCAAAGCTCTGACCCCTCAGTCCCATCACTTTAACACCTCATTCATTTAGTTTCCAGCTCATGTCATCTTCCAAAACCTCCCTGGCATCCCTGCAACCCCCTGCCCTCCCTGAGGCCATCTCCCCTCCTTCTGCAGCACCCCACTTCCCAAACCCTAGCTGAGCAGCAAGGCGCTATCACGGGCACCCCTCTACCTTCTGAAAGGGGCTGGTGGTTGTGTTTGATGGGAGCAATCCATCTCCATCATTGTAATGACCGTTCCCATTAATCGGCCATAAACTAATAAAGTAAGCACTTTCCCCTCCACAATCCCCCCCCTCAACTTCATTAAGTCTTTAGTACATTAATATGTCTTACTTAGTGTCTGCTTTGGCCTCTGGTCTGGTGGTTGGGTTTGGGTTTTTTAGTTTTTGGGTTTTTGTTTGGGTGTTTGGTTTTTTTTTGTTTGTTTGGTTTGGTTTTTTTGTTTTTTATTTTTTTTTCCTGTGGGTAACATGGGTTTACCTGCTGATGTTATTCCCTGCAGCCCCGAGGAAGCTTTGACAGCTAGGTCATGTTACAGCAGCAGGAGCATCATGCGTGCTGATGAGTGGAGAAGAAAGGGACAGGGACAGGGATTGGGGTGGGGGAAGGAGGGAGGGAGGGAGGAATAAAAGATCCCACACACCTCCAAATTAAATTTGTGATGCCTGGCATCAGATGGGCCCGCAGCCAGAGATTAATTCGACTGATCAAGTTATAAAGAGCGCTGAGGTGGGTAATCAATCTTGGAGCTGTCAGGCGAATAGGCAGCAGTATTAACCTGGCAGGACTCACACACACATACACACGCACACACGCAGAAGCCTTTTTAATTCCTTTCACATTGACAATTATTTCCCAGGCCTCTTAATTTTGGAAGGGCTGGGGGTGGGCGGGGGTAGTGGCTCTTTGCTCTCTCCTCCTTCATCCCTGACAGCAATAGCCCTATTCAAGTAGAGCATCGTTCTCCCCCTCGCACACCCGCCACCTCGACATGCAAAGGGGAAGCCCTTGGACATGAAGTTAGAAGGCTTTAGCACCAGTTTTACAACTGGATTTTCTGCTGAATACTGAGAAGACTTGGGCTGGGTTTCCTCCTCTTTTCAGTGGTGGTGGTGTTGTTCTTCCCCACCAGCCGCCTAGCTGGGACTGGTCCCAGGCTTGTGATGCTCAGCCCAGGACACCCCCAGGCATGCACAGTGCCCATGTGTCCCTGGATGTTCACAGAGCCACTGTTCCACTCTGGGTCAGCTGCAAACTGGAGCTTTTTAGAGCTGAGTCTGCAGAACCCATAGCAGATGAATGTCAAAAGCTCTCTTTGGAGGTCTTTCTTGGGAATGGGCTGCAAACAGATAAGCAGTGTTGGGAGCTTGGCAGCTCCATGCTTGCTCTGAGCCTTGGGAGTGACAATCCCCCTGGCAGCAGAGGAAAATTCTATCTGTATGCGTTGGAGATCCCTGTGCTGGCCAGGTGATGGGCAGAGACCTTATCTGGTTACAGACTCAGAAATAGGAGTCAAAAGAGCCTTGGATCGGCTTCACAGAGAGAAGGAGCCTTGCAGGCGAGAGCAGGGACAACATCAGAGAGGGACCCAGGAATGGGTTGTTTCAAGGGGGAGCTAAACTTAGGATAATTGGAAAGATAAGAGAAGAAGCAGGAGTCTGGGGTGCTCAGCCAGCAGACAGCACTGCAATGTGTCTGGGAGACTACCAGTGCCCCATGGGATTGTCACATGCACCCAGTTGCTGGCTGTTCATAGCAAACCACCATGACATTAGGAGGACGCAGGACCTCCTTATCAGAGGAGAGCAGGATGCCATTCCCTGCTAACTCCTCTCTGGCCAGGGACATCTTCTCAGGTGACGTAGTCAAGGAGCAATATCTCCATGCAGAAATCACTGCTGGCAGCCACTACAAGCCAATGGTGTTTCTTTGCTAGGCCAAACACACAGTGCCCCATCTGGCATCCTCCAGGATCTGGGAGGGGACCTGGACAGGTGAACCAGTTTGTATTGGTGCTGAATGCCGAGCATGGGCCAAATGCATGGGGACTGAGAGCTGGCTCTGCAGTGTCCTACTCCTAGTGGCGGGTGGCCATGCAGACCCCAGCTGAGTGTGAGTGCTTGTTCACTGAAAAGGCTCAAATAGGAGTTGCCCTTATACTGCGGCTCTTCTCATCCCATCTTGACAAGGGATGAGAGCTTTCGCTGAGCCCCTGGGCTGGTAGCCCTTTGGCTCAGAGCCATGCTGCCCCAAGTCCAGGCAGGCTGGAATTTTGCAGTGGTCCTACAGTACTTTCCAAGTGACAAAGCTGCAAGCTGTCAGCATGACAGAAGCAGGACACGTGGCTTGGGCTGCTGGGAATGCTGTGGCCTTTCCGGGATGTTCAAGTGGATCTTTTCAGGCTGGAACAAATTGCGTGGGCAGCCAAGGGGTCTCTGAGAAATGCTCTGGGGTGGGAGCTGGTGTCTCTGCAAGAGGAGTTGCTTTCCATGAAAGGTTCTCCGGTCAAACGTTTCACAGTCCTTTCACTCCCACAGTTTTCCTGCATATCCCCTTCAAGGGCTGTCAGTCAGGGTACAATGGCCCCGCTGTGAGACAGGGCACACAGCATGGCTGCAGCTTGCAACCAGCTCCTGGATCTCTGCATCCAGGACATGTGTTTGTGCAAGGGCTGTGCTGAGGGCTGATGGGGGGCACTCGACTCTAGGGTGCTTGGGGTAGGTCCCCAAAGGGGACAGAGTTTGTGGAGGGATTGCAGGGTGATGTACCCAGCACCAGCACTCATCCTCTGTGTCCCTCCCTCTCTGAAGGGGATGTGGGGGTGGATGCTGTGTGCCCCAGGAGTGTCCCCATCCTCCTTCATGTCCCTCATAAAGCAAAACAGAAGTGCTGGTGCTGATCCTCTCTCTGGGCTGGGCAGGTGTCTTCTTCCCCCTGCTCAGAGCAAGTAGTGCAGCCATTCCCCCATCTCCTGTCCCCATGGCCCCATTCCTGCCATCCTGTGGCGCCCTGATTGATGCCATAGCTCCTTCCACCAGATCCACCAACAAACACCTGTATCCTCTGCTGGCTGTGCCGAGCCTGCCAGCTCACAGGGCTGCAGGCAAGAGGGCTTCATCCTGGTGCCAAACTACTCCTGCTCAGCTCATGCCAGCAGATTTTGGAGCTGTTCAGTGCCAACGTCTTCTCCAATTAATCTTCCTCCTCCCTGGCTCCCTCCTCTTCTCACTGGGCCACATCTTGGGGAGGATCCATCGATCTCAGAAATGCCCAACAGAGCATCTGGAGCTCAGATTAGACTGTGTTCCTTAGCACCTTCTCCAGGTTGCTGGGTAGGTACCAGTGTGGATGCTGTCTTCATATTTATGGTGTTATTAACACAGGGAGAGGAGAAGGGGGGTGAAAGAAAGCACTAATTGATCTGGTAATAAAGTTAATAGAAGCCCTTATGAGCTTGCCCATTAAGAATAATTAAGGAAGGGTGAGTAAGGGGAGGATGGTGAAGGGAAATCCACCAAGTCTGGTGTGGGCTCACTTGGTGAGGATTTACAGAAGCTCTTCTACCCCACACCCTCTGCCCTTGGCCTTCACCCCCAAATCCTCTTCTGTTCCTGCTCCCAAGGTCCCAGGGAGGTCTGACTTCTCTAGCTGGAATTGGGCCATCTGAGAGCACAAGTCAGCCAGGTCTGGGAGGTGTGAGGTTGGGATCTTCCCTGTGGGTACTCAGACAATGTGGTGGTCCCATAGCACTTGGGGGGGTCAGTGACCAGAGAGGATGGGAGGGGAACTTCTTCCAAAGATCTCCCAGAAGAAGGTGAGCACCAGTTTTTGCCATAATTTTCAGGGATGCCAGGACTGCCCTGGCTCAAAGGCTGTCTTGGCAGGAGCAGCATCCCTGTTCCAGGTTGTGGCCACTAAGAACTCTCCAAGCTGGGAAAGGGCATGAGGCATCCTGGGCTGGAGACAGGATGGCTGAGCTCTAGCATGGAGGAAAAAAAAGCCAGCCTCCAAGCCCTTGGTAAACACAATTGCCAAAAGAAGAAAAGAGCAGCTCGGTGGGGTCAGGGGTTAATACAGACAGGGCTGCTACTACAAATGGCAGGGAAAACAGGTGGGATTTCAGTGGCTGATAACAGGAGGCAGCAGGGACAGGTGGGGCTGTGATCTGGCAGAGGCAGGATCAGTCTGGCTATGGGGCAAGAGGTTGCAGAGTACCTGAGGACAGTGGAGAATAAACCCCCTGTTTCTTCCCTGCTCTTGGGACTGCAGGCAGCATGGCACAGGCTGCTCATGGCATGCCCTCCCTAAACTCCTGGAGACACTATCTCCTGCTTTCCCACCTTGCACGGCTCCCTGTAAGTGTGTGCTTGGCTTGGTTGATGCTGCCAGCTATGAGTACTGAGTTGGATTCCAGGGAACTGGGTGGCATGTGCCAAATAAACAAGGAATTCAGAGAATGAGTGTGATGCTGCACTCTGTCTACAGCAGTCATCACCAGGTTCTGGGCAGTGAGAACACCCAGGGACCTTTGGCAGTGCTGGCCCCAGCTGCTGCCCAGATGTGATATGGGGCTAGAGACAGTAAGTAAGAACCTGCCTTCCTCTGTGGTTCTGCCCCACAGCAGGCACGCAGGTACTCCAGGCTCACTCTGCCTGTGAGCTGGCCCAAAGAGGGACAAAGTTCCCCTGGCTCCCAGCAACTCCTTCTGCTCCTGACCTGCTCTCAGCCCATCCGTCTGCAACCAGCTGGAACATGCAGCTGGAGCAGGGCTGCAGGGCAGGCGGATGTGGGGTTGTTTTGAGTGGCAGGTGGATTTTGCTGCAGGCACTGAAAAGCAAATACCAGGTAGTGGGGCAGGACTGACTCTCCTCCCACTGCTGCATGGCAGCTCTCCCCCAGCACTCTCCCCCAGCCTGGACCCTTACACATCCTCCTACCCTTGGCTTTGCAGCTCGGCTCTGTCCCTCTCTGCCCATCCCTTGAGCACTGTGTGGATGCAGTGCCCATGGGCCTCTGGGCAGCCCTGCTAGCCAAACCCATGCATGACATTGACTTCTGTCCTGCCTGTACCATATTAAGGGTGACTTCATCTTTATGTGAATGGCACGGCAACCCTGAGACCCCTGGCCACAGGAGGAAATGGGCTGACTTTTGCCAGTGGGATGCAAGAAGGAGCCAATGCCCAGGCTGAGTATGGGGGACGTTGCAGGTGCAACCTAGAGCACCAAACCCAGCTCAGAGCTGCCCACATGCAGTGTCCATAGGGGAATGAAGCCTGCCTGCCTGTCCTGGTACCCCCTCAGGGCAATGCAGCAGGTGACACTGTCTGTGTTTGTTTGCTTTGAGAAAAGGAGTGAAACCAGATCCAACCATGCTGCTGTTTGTGGCAAGGCCCTGACCCAAACACGGAGGACATAGTAAATACAGGCAGGATTCCAGTGCTCACTGGAGAGACCATGTCCCTCCTATGAGTGTCTGGGCCACAGGGAAGCATTTCCAAGGCATTTCTCAGGGCATCCATTTCTGCCCCTCCTACCCCCAACTGCAGCCCTTGAGTGTCCTGTCTGGAGCAGAAAATCTCATTTTTTAGTGATTTTGTAGCATTGCCATGTGGTGTGCTGGGTACCAACATAGGCATGAGGCCTGGTGATATGACCCTGCAGAGGTCCCTGGACTCCCTTGCCACTTCAGCCTACGTGACTTGGGCAGAGAATCCCTGTGAGGAGATCAGTGACATCTTAAAAGCAACACTAGCCGGTGGCTTGGAAACACCCATATGCTCTGCCAAGCCCTGGGGAGGGCAGCCAGGGCCAGCAGGCTCCAAATATTGATCATGGCCAGGATGTTCATAGAACATCTTTCAAGCCCTGCCATCAGAGAGAGCCATGGCCAGATGTCACTCCTTTAAACACTTCTGTGGGTAGAAAGAAGTGGTACCTGTTCCTTGGAACCTAAATAACTCAAATCATCCTCCTGTGACACCCATGGGTGACAGAGCAACCCCTTGCCATGGCAGACTGGGCATGTCCTGTGTGACCATGAATCACCTCTGCACAGGGGTGACACCCTTTCTCCCTTGTGAATACAGGCTAACTAATGGGGCTTGGGATCCTTTGTGGGGGTAATACTGAGCAGTGATTTACATTTAATTAGCCAAATGAATATGAAAATAGACTCTGCCCAAGAGCCTACTAATAACTTTCTGTGTTAATGGCTTGGGCTAATATAACTTCTCCCTGGAAGATCACTGTTCTTTGCCGTGGGAAACAAGGGCCCATCCAGGCTGCAGAGGGAACTGGAGTTGGACATGCCACTGAGCAGGGCAGGGTTTTTGCTCCTAAGCAGTATGTGACCATGGGCTGTTCCCCTCTTTTCAGCGGGTGCTGTGGGTCTGATGTGATCAAGGCTCTAAATTACTTAGGTATAGCCTCACCACATGGGTATGGTTCAGTAGTGGCTTTTCTGGTCCTGACTTTGGTGTTGCATTGATTAGCAAGATCTAGATCTGAATAAACAGGCATTTTATTACCGAAGCCCGTGACACAAGAGGAAGGAGTCCAGTACAACTACACCGGGAAGCTCAAACAGCAAAAAATAATCACTGTGCAGAGTCAGTCCAGGAGCTGGATTCAAACCACATCACATCTGACACCTGTGAGCTTGGTAAGGACTTGGCTATGAACCCCCAGAGCTTTCCCTCTTTGGGCCCTCCAGGAAATGCAGAAACATCTCTGTTAGGCTGCTGGTTGTTGGAAAGAAATCAGGTGGTACACACAGAGAGCACAGAGGGGAGCCTGCCCAAAAAGAACAAAACTCCCCACCCAGTCTGGAAACAAGTTTGTCACAACCAGCAGCCCTGGCCAGGGTGAGAAAAGGCATTTGGAGGAAGCTGTTATCAAGGAAGTAAAATAACATTCAGCTTGCTAGCTAATACTAACATCTAATTAATGTTAATCAAGTTTTTTGTTTGTTTTTGGTTTTTTATTGGTTTGGTTTGTGTTTTCTGGTTTTTGTTTGGTTTTTTCTTTGTGTGTTTTGGTTTGGTTTGGTTTGGTTTGGTTTGGTTTGGTTTTTTTAAATAGCTTCTGCACCTCATGCTAGTCTGCTCCCAGGACATCAGAGGGTTGGTCTGACAAACCTGCAGACTTGTGTGATGGACGTGACATAAAAACCACTGTGAGTGTTTGGTTTCTTTAGCTGTCTGAACCCCATTAAACTTGAAAAAGGCTAGAATGCGGTGGATTCACTTAAAATATCTTACAGTGGCTTAGGGTCTCCCCAGTCAGTCTTGTTTGATTTCTTGCTGTCTAGGAGTACACCAGTATCTGTAATCAAATGTAAGGGCTCTGTCCAGGGGAGCAGCACTGCATTAATCACTGCAACCTGATAGAGCCAGGCCAATAGATCTTCCCAGCATGTAAAATAACTCATGTTAATCATTGCTTGTGATTTATCCTTTTCTCTCTCTCATACATAAATTATTCAATATAATGCTGGGGGAAACTGGGGCAAGGAAAGCTGTGAGAAAGTCCCATGGCTTGTGCAAGGTGCCTGACTCCCCAGGTAGGAGGACAGAACGGCATTCAGTGGGGTTATCCCTCTGGCCTTGGGCACATCCAGGCTGTGAGAGGTGCTTGTCTGGGGTCTTCACTCTCACAGGGGCCACTGGAAATTAATTGCACGGTCAACAGCCATGTGTTGAACTCTCCGGGCATCTCCACCTGGGCTTCTCAGGACAGGCTCTCCTCTCATCTGTCTTTGTGCTGGCTGCAGGGCTGTGTCCATCATTGGCGCCACATTTGTTTTGCTGTGGGTATTTTCCTTTAGCCCCAATTACGCTCAGGCTTACACAAAACAAACAAGCCCTGGGACGTGGAGGTACCTGGCTGGCTCAGACAGGCTGGTGCCGCGGCTGCCCCGGGGCTGATAAAGGACCCGCGGTGTCACTGCGCTGCAGTCTGGGCTTGCAAAACGTGACATGGTTTTTCTTGACAATTAATCACTGGGGAGTGAGCGGTATCAATTAATGGGTAATTGGCCTGATTTTAGGTCAGGGTTTCCAGGCCAGACTCCTTTTGACCCTCTCTCCACAACGTGGATGGGTATCCCCATCACGGCACCTGGATGCAAAGCCCTGCGGGACAAGGTGGACGGAAGAGTGGGTTGATTCACCAGTGGTGCCAGCCAAGGGGGTTATTTCCCCGGGCAAGTGAGAATATTAACAGCAAACCCTGCGATGGGAAAAACAGACCCAGCTGGGGTAAGGATGTGACCAGCCCTGTACTCATCACGGCCATCTGTGCCCCAGCCAGGCTGGCAGCAAGTGTCCAGTCTGAACCACGGGGCATTTTGGGACCTGGATGCTTTCAGGGGTTCAGTTCCCTGTGTGGGGTCAGAAACAAGGGCTGCTGGCTTTGGATTTAGGGGTGAATTGAGATGCCTCTAATGCCAGGAAATGCAAATGTTTCTGGTTCATGCTTGCTTTAGGAAAGGCTGCAGTGAGGTGGCTGTTTGCAACACTTAGCAGGGAAACTGAGGCACAGAAGCATCTTTCCTAAGACTGAAAACCCACTGATAAAACAGGACACTCACAGCCACCCTGTGTGACACAGGGGACAGCTCCTGGGACAACGCCAGCCCTCTCCAGGGAAGCAGCCAGGTCAAAGGATGGAGATGCACATTTGTCTGCCAGGGCGAGAGCCCTTCCCTTTGGCCACTGACCACATCCCACTGCAGCGTGGCTGCCTGGGGTCTCCAGTGAGCACCAGTCTGGGAACTCTGAAACACTTCAGAGGAGTGGAGTTCAGTTCAGTTCAGTGGAGGAGTATAGGATAAGAGAGTAATTTGATGCTCTGAGTGTCCAGAAAAGATCCTGCTAGAAATACCCATCTGACACTGCTTGAGATAAAGCAGGGAAGGCGGGTTCACTTCAGCTTATCTGACACATTTCCTCTAGAGAGATCTCCATCAGCTCAGGGAGGAAACTACTGAATTTTTGTGTTTTGGTGGCTTTTTCCCTTTTGAAATTTTTCAAGAGGGACAAAGATGGTCAGGAAAAAAATGTTTCATTTGATCCTTATTTTGTTGGGGAGAAAGTTTGAAGTTGGAAAGTTTCTCTCTCTGTTTTCTTGTCTTACTGTAAATTTTTTTTTTCCCACAATTGAGATGAAGTAAAAAATACTGCCTGGAGAGCAAGGCGGAAAAGGAATTTTTAAGCTGAAGAAGAGCAAGTGACACTCTTGGAAAGCTGTATTTTTCATAATTATCCAATGGAGACAAAGTGAAGCACAAGCACAATGTGGGAATTTTGCCTGCTACTTGAAAGCTAATTTAATGAAATTCCATTTTTCAGGAACAGAAGCAGCTCGTCAGAAAGCATTTGCAGACATCCCCATCCTCAGGACCCAACCCCCTGCCTCCTGCTGTGACTCTGCACATGCTGGGGAGTCACAAAAGAACATTGTGGATGCCCTTATCCTTTGAAGACTTTCAAGGGCTTTGCTTGGCCTTGCCTGTCACGCAAACTGCTTTGTTCCCTGCGTCAGCTGTCACCAGACCTTGCTGGGCGATTTTGGGGTCTCAGAGCTGCCCTGCTCCCCCAGTCCCATTACTGCAGGAGAGAAGTAGCTACCAGCCTGATCCTCTTCCCCAGGACCCCATCCAGGCACTGAAGCTCTCAGCAGAGACCTCTCCTCCAGGACATTTCCTCCTGGGAAGGTGGATATCCTCATCTCCTCCACCTTCCAGCACCAGATGTGCAGGTAGCAGGGCACATGAGTGGGATTCTGCAATGCAAGGCAGGATGGATGCCCACCTGGCACAAGCCCAGGGAGCTGTCTTCTCACCACTGCTGTGCTGCTAAGGACCAGGCATTCAACATCACTGCCCCAGAACCCATTGGCAGGTTCAGAGGATCCACCTTGCAAGCTGCAAGTGTGAGAAAATGTGTTGTGATGCACCAATGTCTCATAAAACTTCTGCAAGGCTGTGAGCATGTTAAATACCAGTTTTGGTACAGCAGCACACTGAGACCAGACCCTGGGGAACACAGCCAGCCTTCAGGAGCTGGAACTGCCTTCATCCATTTGACTTTCCAGCTTCTTTTACCATAGAATTTGAAAACTTACCACTTACTAGCATTTTGCAAGTGCCCTTTTGTGCCTTTGGTCTGCAAATGCAGCCCTGGGACCAGATTCTCCCCACTGACATATGATGAACCAATTTCATTCATTTTCCTTCAAATATTTTACCAAATCTCTGATCTGGCTCAGTGAGGAAACACTTCTCTAGCCTCCCAGGTTCTCAGCACTCATTTCTAACTCCATGTTAACCTGTCCCAGTCATCACTGAATATAAGGTTTGGGTTTGCTGGTACTCAGGGCATTGCCCCACGGCCCCAGTACTCAGGGCTATGATGGCCTCAGGGATTCCTATGGGCAACAGGCAGGGAAAACAAGCACTGGTCAGACACAGAAGCCTGGAAAGAGGCATCAGCACACAGCCATTGCTGCAGTGTGAGCAGGGCTGGGATATTCTGGCTCAATGGTGGTGTGGGCCCCTTGCCAGCCTGGCAGCAACATTAGGTCCTTGGAAAGTGAAGTTTCCAGGATCTCAGTGACCAGCAGTGCAGGGTGTGTGGCCAGAGTGGGTAGTGCGTTAAGTAGCTGATTGGGGTGGTGATGGATGGGCAAGGTGTTCGGGGCTCATTAATTTCCTGGCAGGGATCGACTTGTCACATCCTGTAACGCAATCAAAGTGGGTACACATCTCACTCAGGGAACACAAAGAGCACTCAGTCAGGAGCTAGAGCACTTCCTTGAACATCCTCCAGCTGATAAAAAATGCTACCACTGTAAGTTTAGTCCTGCTAAGTGCTGAGCATGGCTCAGCCTTGGCTCTGTAACCCTCGGCAGGGACACTGCTCCCATTTGGCTGATTTCTCCTGGCTGCCCAGGCAAAGGTGGCTGTGCAGGAGATGCTAGAGCTTAGCTTAGTGCTACCTTGTAACCCCACTATCCCTGGCTTGCAGGTGTCCTGGGAAGCCTCTGTCCTCTGGAAGTCTGGGTGGGCTGAACCACAGACCAGAGCACAGGCTGCAGGCATTCTTCCTTCCCCTCATCTCACTGCAGCAAACTTTGGGGCTTGCTGTGGTCCCTAGAGCAGAGGCTTGGTTGTTCTGCAGGGACAGTCTCGCTGGTCCAGAGGTACACTGGGTGCAGCCTGGGTCTCAGGAGCATGTGATGGGTTACAGCCAGCACTGCTGCAGCCAGAGGATGCTGTTGGACAGGGCTGCAGTGGGAGGTCAGGACGGATGAGCTTGTGCTCTCTCCCAGCCTGAAACTCCCCAAATCCCCAGCCTCCTCTCCAAGACGCTGCTACTTCCCGTCCTCCAAAGGACTGGGAGAGCACGGAAACCGAAAGATTTAAAAAAAGAAAAAAGCCCCTGTGGTGACAAACAGGAGCAGCATGGCTGTGAGCCAAGGCACTGCTCACCTACCCTGGGGACAAGCTTGGGGGGGACACACACAGCCCCTCCAGCTGGGCCTGGGGCAGGAGGGAGGCTTGTTTTTCCGGCCAATGCATTGTTCGGCAGAACCTGAATAAACACCCAGCCTGGGGCACCCAGGCAAAGGGCACATTTCCCTCCCAATGTCTGGAGCCTTCAAGGAAACCCCTCTTTGTGTCTGCTTTTGGCTGACCCTTGGAAACCCCCTCCACTCCTTGCAGCCAGTGGTGCTTGCAGCAGCATCACAGGTCCCTTCTTCTTGGAGAGGGTGGGACAGGACTGTACTACAGTTCCTGTGCAGACATCTGGTGCATGGTCTCCTCTGAGAGAGTCAATATCCCTCATCTGCTTCTTCAGAGCCTAAACCCAGCACCATGTGTGGGTGTGCTTGAGAAATACTTTAATTTACCATTTTAATATCAATAATATTCAATAGCAATTATTTGATAACTATTTAGTTATTCATACAGCTTGTTTGCTGCTATTGATTGGTTTGGTTTGATGTTACTTGTAGACAACAGGGAGCTGAGGGCAGGCTCAGCTGCCCCACAGTGAGCTGGAGAATCCAGAAGGAGGGGAGACATGCTCAGTGATGGCTGTCCCCAGGTGGGACAGGACAGGGAAAACGCCACTCTCTGGGCTCACGCAAATGGACAAAGCTTGAAACCTGCTGGTTTTGTGGCCAGCTACAGCTGAGGAGCTGTGGCTGTCCTACAGAGTTGTACCCCTGCTTTTGGGAAATTTTCTGTCTCTGAGTCTACTCATTAACTATCCTGGAAGGTCCAGGGTTTGGCTGGGATCCACCAGGCTCTCTTACCCTGGGCATGCTCTAACAGCAGAGAGGGCAAAGGCACAGGAAAGCCAGCTGTTTATGCTGGGCATGGAGCCTGAAGCTGGCACATTCCCCAGCTTAGTACAGGGCTCTGGCTTTGACTACTGAAGCTCTCACAGGTGCAGCAGCATCTGATGGGCTCTGAGAGGGCAAGGATATCCTGGTACCTGGATACTGCAATGTCCAGGGACAATGTTGTTCTGCAGGGCAGCAAAGGACTTAGTATGACCAGCTCTAGAGGCACCAGGAAGCAGGAACTGCCAGGCTGGGGGTAATGTCAGGGATTTTCCCATGCCATTCATGATTTTTAACATGGGTGTGTCAGTGTTTGGAAGTGTATATGTCCCTCACTTCATCCCATGCTGAATCAGATCTTACCCCTGTCTAGGTAAGAGCTGCTGCCTGCCCAGCCTGCTTTGCTGTGTGGCACTGGTATTGCCCAGGGAAGGCAACACACTTTTCCACAGCAAAGGAGATGGGGAGTGCATGCTTCTAGCTGGGGAGCAGGTTAGCAGCCCGCTTTGTGTCTGTTATCCAAAGCACTGAAAGGGCTGCAGATGAACTAAGTGAGGGACTAAGTAAATAAAGGATTGACCTTCAACCCCAGGGGCCAGAGGGCAGCTACAAACTAGTGCTAATGTGAAATAGAGAACCAAACTTTGCAGACTCTGGAGGAATTTGCCCTGGAAGCATCAAAGAAGGCAAAGAACTCTTGTATCAGCCTGCCTGTATCAACATGGGGATGATGGCCCTGCCACCCAGAGTACCAAGCTCTGGCCAGCAGCTCTGGGAGGGATGCTGTGTCAGTTCAAGGGCTGAAGCAGGAAGGGGCTACATGGAAATCCCTGACTTGGATGCCTGGGGCTGCTCACACTTTCAGTGTGATGCCCTGTGGACAGCTTAGCTCAAGAGATTTGCTGTGTATCCCAGTGTTCTGCAAAGATATTGTGGGACTACTGTGTGCCCTGCACGTGGATGGACTTGGAACTGGTGCTTTTATGTCAACCCATGGGTGCTGGGAGGGGGGACTGCTAGGAAAGCTTGGGCCGTGCAGTACGGCGTTTTCAAAGGACTTCCTAAAACGGGGTCACATCTAAATGTCTGAAGCTGGGCAGCCAACATCCCCAGTTACTTCTGACCACATGCAAATGGGCACACGGCTGAGAGTCATATGATATTGCAGAAGACCACAAAGGATGGATGGTTCAAGAGGAGTGGGCAGATGGACACAGCCACTGAAAAGAGGAAAAGACAAGCAGACAAAGGTGAGAGCTGGAGATGAGCAGAGGAGAGTTTTGATGGGAATATTTTGACAGAGGTATTCTAACTGAGGGAAGTTGAAGGGATGGGTTTTGTTACTGTTTTTCTGGGTCTTGGCTAGGGAGAGAGGTGAGAGTCTGCCTGTTATTAACATCTTGAGACAAGTGAGCTGGCACAGAGCACTTCTGATGAACCCACAGCTGAACCCAAATACTGACAGTCAGGCACTAAATCATTCGCTGGATCATGATAATGTGCATAAACCTCCCTAGGCCTGTTGCATTATGAAGGGCTGTGAGTGATTTACACCCTATTAGCAGCTAACCAGTCTGTGTGTTACCTACAGCACAAGCAGACTTTCTGGGCTACTTACAGCTGCGCTTGCTAGTTCAGTTGATCCTCGAAATTGTTCTTTCTCTCTCACAACTGATGCTATAGTGCTGTGCTTGCTTTTCCCTTGGTGCAAAAAAAAAAAAAAAAAAAAATTTAAAAAATCTCCAATCCCCCATACCACCCTGTTAAGAACTTCCACATCTCATTGAGCTGTTATTAATAGGGGGATTGTCTGGTGTCACAGCACAGGCATAAAATACATTATCACATAATCTTATTTAGCAAACACTTGTGTCGCTTCGCCCTTGATAATTGCATTTGGGAGATGCAATATTTATGAAAGGGGAGAAGGAAATGTCTTGACTCATCTCCTCTGAGCAGTAAAAGTCCTGGGAAAAAGTGGGGAAAATACCCGGGGGGGGGGGGGGGGGGGGGGGCG
>JAWWEW010000166.1:22445198-22470766 GCA_035583185.1 Anabacerthia variegaticeps | reverse complement strand
CCCCCCCCCCCCCCCCCGAGAGGCGAAGGGGATGTCAGAACTGCTGTTTCTTTTCCAGTGGGTTCAGTGCTCTGTCTAAACTTCAGCTTTGCCGCAGAGCTGCTCCTGGAACTGAGCGAGACTGGGGAATGAATTGCACTAGGCTGTGTCGGACCCCAGCGCTCCCCCGGCATCTCTCTGTAAATCCTGCTGCTCGCTCGCTGCCTTGCGTTATCTCTTACTCTTGGTTGCACCTGCGAGGCTCTCCCATGAGGCTGTAGTCGGGGCTCGGCTCTGACGATGCTGCCCGCTAAACAGGAAGATGGATCAGGATTTCCACTGGGACTGAAATTCTCCCAGCAGTTCTGTGTCGGACCTCACAGCCTCACAGCCTGCTCACAACAGGAGCCGAGGAGCAGAGTTTTACGCTGAGTGCAGCATCCCGACCCTGGGAGCTCAGATCTGTGTGCGCACCTTCCTCCCCAGCTCTGAAGCCTCAGCTCCTGCCACTTCCAGTTTTGGAGGAAATTTGCGGCGCAAAAATTTGCTACTGGAAGATGTCCCTGTTTCCTAGGGCATGCTCTAGTGAAAGGAGAGAGCCGTCTTGGAAGATTATGTAATGCCTCGGATAGGTCCATTCTCTCGGAGCGTTGAAATATTTGTTCCCAGAAATCAAAGCTCATTTCCCCACTAACAACCACCCACGTCCCTTCGTACCCCCAGTGTTCGTGGGTGATCCTGACCATCCAGAGAGGCACTGTGGCCTCTGTTGGGGTCCCACAAGCTCCCGCTCCGGAAAGTCGTGGAGGGAGCAATGATATGAAATAGCGACTTTTCCCAAATCTCGACCCTGTCGGCACTGGCAATTCAAAGCCGCTGGTGATGTGCCCGGAACTGGAAAACTGGTGTCACCTACTCTTCTCCCTGAATTGTGTTTACACACCCTGTTTAATCTGTTTGTTTTCTGTCGTGCTTTCTCTAAGCTGTTTTCGGGATTCCACCTGGGTGGTTAGAAACATCATTCCCAAAACCTTTGGGATGGAGCCAAATCTGCCTTCTCCCCGTGCTCGCTTGGTGAATCGGAAGGCTGTAGCACTGGCTATTACAACGAATTACGGGTGGAAAATACAAATAATACAATACTGGGAAATGCAATAAATTGACTAAATTTACAAGTGTGGAGATTGCTCTTTGCATCAATGGCCAATCGTGTTTAAATCCAGATAATCCCTTGAGCTGCCCACCCCCGGGGCATTGGTCCCCGGGCGGAGCTCGCTTGGTGTTTTACCCCGCGGGGAGCTGGTTGTGCCACGAGGGGAGGATTAGGGCTTGGAAATCCTGATTTCCTATTTCTACATCACTTCCCTGGTTTTATGTCACGGTTAATCCCAAAAACGTTCTGTTCCTCTGCATCTCCTGTGCTGCAAACGACATGTAGCGAGTCTTCTAAGTGCCCTGACAGAATTGAGATGTATTCTTAAACGTTAGCAATGAGTTAAGAAGAAAAATTAGTTAAATGATGAGCAGGGTAGTCGTTTGCTAGGAAACCTTCTCCTACCATTAGTTCCAAAAGTTACGTTTCAAAATGTCATAAATGGTACAAAACTTCCTAACCGTTAATTCCGGTTATGTACAGTACATGCATGTGAGGGAAAAAATCCTTAGGTCACTAATAAGTCATGATCGATAGCGCTGGAATTCGTCAGTACTTTTTGTAGGTACGAAAATATTTTCTTCTATATTTATTTGCAGATCACATGTTTCAGCCCATATATGAATCACTTCTAAAAAGGCAGGTGTAAATAAATAAAAGCGTCTGAACCCGCCGGAGTCCCTTGACTTCGGGGACCGAAGGGACCCGCGGTCACGGCAAAGACTCGTCGCCGTAGCCGCCCACCTGTACCGCAGCTGCCTGGGGGTGAAAGGGGGCTGCCTCCCTGCCCGGCCCTCCTCTCCACAGGCTAATGCAAACAGCAGCAAATTAGATTTAAGTTTACCCATCGGTTCTGCCATAATTTGTATTTGCTTTTTGCGTGCTAATTGACCTTTGGGAAGGGAGGAGGGGGGAATAAACAAACAAACGGGAGTATTTGCAGAGGAAGGTTTTGAGGTTTTTATAGCTAAGCCCGTAACAATGTTTGCAATAATTAAGACCATTATTATTGGATCGTCTCGTTCATTAGTGAAAGCAACTCTGTTAGAGGAGCCGGCAGGGAGGGCCTCTCCCCGCCTGCCCGGCGTTGGGAGCTGCCTGTGTCTCTGCCCCCGAGGGCGGCTTTTAGGATGGGGTGGTCGGGGAAGGGAGAGGCAAAAATCTGTTGGCAAAACAGGACTTTGTTTGGTGGGGAAAAGGCCTAAGGCTCGGGGCAGGCGGGAGACAAAGCGGCCGCCGCTCCCCCGGCGAGCGAACGAACAAGGCAGCTGCTGGCAGCCGCGGCCGAGGGCGGTGAGCAGCCCCCGTGGACACGGGGGAGTTGCAGGATCGGGTCCATGTCACGACTGCCACCCTCTGTGTCGCGACAGGCCTGGCTGTCGCAGGTGTCAGCGTTTCTCAGAGAGGGGGAGACCCGGAGGGAGGGGATGAAGGGACGCGGGTGACCAGCCCACGTCTGCTCCCTTGCTGTCACGGAGAGTGTAATTAAACTGTGAGTTAATAACGGGGCAGAGCCCCCGGTGTCCCCCCACTGCCGTCGATGCCCTCGAGGATGGCGGCCAGACGCCGTTCATTAGCGGCGCTGGTGCGGGGCGGGTGGCCAAGGGGACGGGGCTAATGGGATTACACGCATTTCTGCACGGTGGAGAGAGGGGCTGGTGCCGCAGGACCAATAATTTATTGGCAGATGCTCCTCCGGCAACGGGCGACATTGAATATTCATGGGGCGCCGCCGGGCACCGCAGGCCCCATCGACCACCACCCCGTTCCCTCCCCTCCCGCGGGTACCTCCGGCTGGAGAGGCCCGGTAAGGACGAGAGACCCCCGGCCTGTTGCATGGAGCTGGTCAGTCCCGGGGCAACGGGAGGTGGGAGGCACTCGGGGGGTGCAGATCCCTTCGGGACTCCACGGAATCCGCTTTGCGAGCGCCCATACGTGCGATGAGTTGTGACCGCGCTCTTCCCTCTCCTGAACCTTTTTTCTCCAGGAAGCCAGCGGCTACAGGGAGGCGAGGGGGGAGTTTGCGGTCTGCTCTAAATACTTATTTTTGGTAGATAACTACTGACCCGGGAGATGTCGTTGACAGAGAGCGGAGCCGGCCCCGCCGCTCCTTCCCCGCCGTATTAACTCGTAGACCGTCGGTCGTTTGTAACCATAAAGGGGAGAAATATTGTTGCGGGCGAAGTTCGCGCGATGCTGCGGCTCCCGCTGCGCCGGGCACTTTATACTCATTAAGTGCAGCGGCGCTAAGTCATTACTGTAATAAGGAGTTATGCTGAATGCACGGAGCCACGTTTCCAAAGCCATAAATTACAACTGTCAGTGCGTATTCGAGGGATCAACAGAGCTGGGAGTAATTATTTACAGCGTGCTTTATAGAGCAATTAAAAATTCCCCGAATTGTGTTAATTGCTTTTAACGCGCAGGAAGCGCGGGCCGCCCTTCCCGCGGACCCCAAGCCGGGGAAAAGCCGCGGCCGTCCGTGCGGGCTCCGTCTCGGTGGGAACTGCGGAAAACGAGATTTCCCCCTGGGAAACGCGCACCCCCGAGGGAGCCCGGCTGGTTGGTGCCAGGGTCTCCCTGCTTCGCTGTCGGCGTCTGTCGCGACACTTGAGGCATAACTTAGTGGGGGCGGCAGCGCTGAGAGGCAGAGCCCCGACGGCAGCAGAGACCACGATCCCCGGTCCAGGGAGAGGCGAGGGACGCCCGACGGGGCTGTCTTGGCCCCGGAGCTCTCCGGCCAGCCCCTGTGAGCAGCCCAGGCCCGCACGGCCACGCGTGGGCACCAGTGCCTTCGCCGTAATTGATTTCATAGGGGCCGAGCCGAGACGGGAGGGAAAGAGCTGCGGGAGGCAATGGACGTGCACCCGGGCTGGGGGAGCCCCCGGCCCAACGAACTAAGAAGCGAGGGACGGAAGGAGTCGAGGTGCACCCTTCTGCTGAGGGGGTGTCTGGCACCGTGCACCTGCCCACGGCAGAGTCGCTCTCTCTCCTTTCTCCAGTATGGGAGGATTTTACACGTTCCGGAAAGCACTGGTCGAAGTGCCGTTTTCGGAGCGAACCCGATGTGCTTTGCTGGGATCTTGCCAAGGTTCCAGGCACACCACTTTTGTCCCCAGTCCCCTCAGGAGGGCTTGTATTTCGCAGCAGTGTCCCGGCCAGCAGCTGCGAGGCAGGGAGGCAGCTTGCAATGCCGAGCTCCTGGGAGCCCCGAGCTGTAAAGGAGCTTGGGGGGCCGAGGGGAACTGTGGCAAGACAGCAAGGCAGGAGAAAAGGGGAGTGAAGGGTGGAGGTCAGGCCCTGGCTGGGCTGCTCCTCTCTGCTAGCAGGAGGCAGATGCACCCGATCAATGAGAGAACCTGAGAAAGGATCCCTGGGCCTTCGTGGGAAGAGAGGGGAGCATTATGCCTGTCTCAATTACCATTTCCTAGCATGGATATGTTGGGCCTCCAACACTCAGCTGGGGCAGGACTGAACCACTGTTTTGGAAATTAGCTTGTCCCAGCAGCTGCTCAGGACAGGTGAAGGGGGACAAAAGTTTCAAAGCTGGCAGGAATATGTAAGTGGCCATACATACTTGAGGGAGGTGAGATGCTCTGGAATAGAGACCAAGAACACTGGGCTTCCTCAAAGTAATGATTTTGCAGTAACTTAGCTCGTGTCAGCTCCTGTATTGGAGGCTTTTGTCCAATTCCAAAGAGGTCTGATCCAGCTTGTTGGTGTTTCCTGTTATAAAGGATTTATCTATCCAGAGAAGAAACCCTACTGCCCTAAACAGCTTTTTGGGAAGACACCTGTGAATGTCTGTCTCCCCAAGCTCTGCCTAGAGTATGATATCTGAATTATTTTTTGCAGGGCCTGACATTCAGAGCCCTACCGAAGACAGATAAACCCAGCCCTCAGCAGGTGGGAGCATACTGGCTGGGGATCCAGACAGTCAGCTGGGCTGGGATGCCTTTGCCCCCTACCCCAGATACCCATTTGTAGGGTCATTGAATGCACCTCAGAGTAGGTGCTCACCCTTGTAAACTGTCCTGTTGGGATGTGAACCTGAAAGCACTAAGACTGGCAAGTGTGTGAGCTTGCAGCACTGCCTCTTCAGCCACAGAATTAGGGAGTCAGCCCTAAGATTAGCTCAGTTGGTTAAAGAATGTTGCTAATCCCAAGGTTGTGGGCTCGATCCCTCTATGGGCTATTCATTTCCAACTCAGAATATTCTGTGAACTCTATGAAAAGTTATATATTAATTGCCAGCTGTAATGAAACAGGACATTTTCAGAGCCTTGTATTCTATAGTACTGCTCAAGCCACAGCCCTGTAGACCCCAAGGGGAAACTGAGGCCAGGAGCAATCTGAACTGGAAGCTTAGATATGCAGTGCCCAAATTTCCCATGCCAGGAGCTGTGTGGCTTTCCCAAGGATGCAGGTGAGGTCCGTTGCTTGTGTGGGGGTTAAATCCTGGAACTGTGCATCATCCTAAACCCATCAATAATTCGCATTGACTTCCAGAAGTTTTGAATCCCAGTCAGGACCTAGCCCTGTCTGCCCTTCTCTTTTGTCTCCAGTGTGTGCTGGGCAGAGTTCTGACTTACCTGTGGTCTGTCTCCTGGCAGGTCTTATTGCCAAAAAGCCCCTACCTTGGTCTCAGCAGCTGGGGGCTGTGACCCTCACTATCCAATCTGGTTTACTGGTGGTGACCCTGTAATTTCTTGGGGCCAGTCCCTCTGGGGCCCTCCACATCTGCTCAGCCTGGGGGATCTCTAGTGCAGGGGAGGCCGCAGACTTTGCCAAGCATCGAGTGGGGCCTTTGGGATGCACCAGGAGCATTGGATAGCTGTGTTATTTACTAGAGGGAGGGCACCTCCTGGATCTCTGGTCTTGGCAGCAGATCTGGGTCCCTCTGTGTGTCAGAGCTCACTGTCAAGGGACTCTGTGGCACTGTGCAGGACTGCCATGGCATGCTTTATTCCTTCCCTGTGGAGACAACCTGACATGCTTAGGGCTGGTGAGCAGGCTCTGCCCCACATCTCCCGTGTTGGAAGGGGTTGGAGGAGAAACCTAGGCAGGTCCTGGAGAAGGGCAAAGCAGCAGCAGCCCTGGGGAATGAGAAGGCCTTCTGCCCGAGGGCAGCCTCCCGGCCCTGGCTGGCCCCAGCTCTTGCTCCCTCCCTCCTCTCCCAGCTCCTCCTAACCACAAGGACTTTGGTTGATGGAGCTGGCGCCAGCGAGTTCCCTGAAGAGTTCAGAAGTCAAGAACTGAGGCAGGTACGGGGAGGGGGAGAAACCCGACCCCAGTGGGCAGGCAGGGCTGGGCGGTGCAGGGGTGGGGGGGGCAGGCTGGCTGGGCACCGGCCAGGCATGGAACCGAGGGGTGGCTGTGGGCTGCTGCTGCTGCCCACTCTCTCCAAAGCCTTCCTGGTGTGGGGCTGTGGTGATGGGTGCCTGATGGTGATGGTGTGTCACAGTGGGACTGTGTCTGGGGTGAGGATGGCAGGAGCCCACAAGCACTGGTGTGTCAGTGTGTGTGTGTCTGGGAGTGTCTGAATGCACACGTACCAGAATGTGTTACTGCGTGTTGTGGGAATGAATGTGTGTGAATACACACAGTTTTGAAGGTGTAAGCGAGAACACATCTGAATTTGTGTGGGTGCAAGGAGGGTCGTGACTGTCTGTGAGTAGGGGGGGGACGTTTGAATAAGTGAGTGCAAATGTATGTGTGTGTGTGAGTGCAAATGTGTGGGACTGTGAGCACGGGTGCCTGTGGGCTCCTGAGGGTGTTCGTGAGCATCTGTGCATCTTTGTGAGTGTGAGGCTGAGCAAGGGGGTGTGTGTGTGAGGATGTGGATGGAATGATATGTCTGGTAGTGGGTGAGGAGGTGTATTGAGTGCATGGGCACGACCTTCTAGGCCAGTGCATTTGTTTTGCATGGGGGACACTCCGAAGCTGGCTGTCTTGTGGGATCCCCACGGCCCCCGTGGACATTAAACCACGGGCACGTTGAAGACATAAAGGGCAGCCTTTGCCCCAGCCGAGGAGAAGGGGGCCTGCAGGGCCGGTCCCGGGCAGGAGCAGTGAGAACGGGGGCGGCCAGAGCACAAACTAGCGAGCAAAACCTCGGCGCAGCAGCCAGAAGCGCTGGGTCGCCCTGGGCAGCGCCGATCGGCAGCAGCGAGGGGACGGGGGGATGGAGACAGCAGTGCCCCTGCCCCACCGGCCCCTCTGCCCCCTGCCCGGCTGCGCGGAGCGGGCACCGACGGGCCACGGCCACAAGTTTTCCAGCATATTGCGATAGAGGCTTTCATTTTCCTTTTGTACAAGGCATTTTAATTTTTTATTTTTTTTTTTAACGAAAACCCTCATCTCTCCGCGGTCAGGCGCGGCCAGGGACGGCGGCAGCGGCAGACGGCAGGCCCAGCAGCGGGTGCCCCGTCCGCCCTCGCCCCGCCGCGGTGTGTGCCGCTGCCCCGTGTCCCGCCGGCCGTCGTCCCGGGACAATGAGCCCCCCCTCAGTTCTCCGGGAGGGTTGTGCTCCAGGCACCCATCGCCTCTTCCCGTCATACCCCCCCCTACTCGTGAGGTGCCCTCCTGAATACCCCTGCTCTGAGGTCTGGTGATGGGAGATCCGCCCCCCCCTCCTCCTCCTCGGCTTTTTGAGAGGTGCTGACTTTTGAAATTGAGAACACCCTTTCGGAACAAAGTGGCACAGCAGGTCTGGAACCCCAGTAGAGCTCGGGATAAGCTGCAGCCCAGGGGGATCGCGGCCCAAGCCTGATTCCCCGGCGGGGGTTAGCAGCCAAGACCCCCCTTCCCAGCAGCCCACAACTCTAGGACCAAGCGTATACACTCTTGTCTCCCGGTACATGCCATTATTGACACCTCAGTGACCTGCGTGCACCCAGTGTTCGCTTTATAAGGCCGAGCCAAGCAGTGATTTTTTTTAAATTTTTTTTTTTTTTTTTGCGGGGGGGGAGTGGCGCGAGTGGGGGGCTGAGGAAGAAGAAACTCCTTTGCTCGTGTGCTCTTCTCTGCTGTCATTCACTGGGCTGCTCTCAGCATCCAGCCAATGGAGAGTGAGGGCCTGCAGTAGTAGGCCCTGGGTAGGGTGATTGATGGGCAAGCGGGGCGGCGGGCGATTGCACTCGCACTCCGCCGCGCTCTGCTCCGCTCCGCGGGGCTCCCGGCTCCCCACCGCCCGCCGTGGCGAGGGGTCCCTGAGGCACCCTCGTGTGCGTGTGTGCGTATGTGTGTGTGTGTGTGTCCTGGGTGAGCGGCTCCTGGCGTGCGGTGGTTGTGTCTTGGTGCCTGGGGGTGCTGGGTCTCACCGGAGCGGGGCCAGCGTGCGTGGGTGGGGGTGTCGTGTCTCCGCTCCTGGAAGCTGTTGGGTGGTGGGGGTGTGTGGCCTGGTCGTGTCTCCACTGTCTGGGTCTTGTGCCTCGCTGGGCATGGCTATCGTGTCCTGGGCTGCGGGGGTGTTTCGCTCTTGTGCCTGGGTTGCGCATGGCTCTGCTGGTGGGTCTTCGTATTGAGTGTGTGGCTGCCGTGTCTCGGCCGTGTGTGGCTCTGCTGGGGTTTCTTGGGGTGCGCGACCACCGTGCTATGGGACTGAGCGTGTAGCCGGCGTGTCCCTGCTGTGCGCGGCCCCGTTGCCGGTTTCGGGGCGCTGCGGGGCTGTGCTGCCGTGCCTGGGGCGGAGGTCCGGCCCCGGTTCCCGGACGGCGGCATGGAACACCTCGGGGCTCAGCACCTGCACCAAGGCCAAGCCGAGCACATCAGCTTCGGCATCGATCAGATTCTCAACACGTCGGAGCCGGGAAGCTGCATGGTGTCGCACCCGCGGCTGCAGGACTCGGCGGACTACGGGCTGGGCTGCATCGTGGGCAGCGCCTATAACACGGTCACGGGGGGCTACGGGGCGAGCGGCGGCGCGGCCGGCGCCTACACCGGCACCTCCTGCAGCATGGGCGGCCTGCCCGGCTCCTACAACGTGAACATGGCGGTGAGCATGAACGGCAACACCTTGAGCTCGGCCGGGGGGGTGATCCGCGTCCCTGCCCATCGCCCCGTGGCCGGCGGCGTCCACCAGCCCCTCTCCGCCGCCGTGCCGGCCGTGAACGGCATGAACAGTCTCACGGGGCTCACCTTTCCCTGGATGGAGAGCAACAGGCGGTACACAAAAGACAGGTTCACAGGTGAGTCGGGCCACCGGGACGGGACGCCCCTTCCCTCCCTGCTCCCGCCGTCCTGCTCCGTTCCCGGCCGCCCGGCCTCGGCGCGGCAAGCCGGTGCTCACCGGGGCACGCAGGATCCGGCCAGGGATCTCCCCGGTCAGTCGGAGAAAGTGGCCCGGATGGTCCTGGGAAGTCAGTCCCGGATGAGGACAGAAGCAAGACGGGGAAATCGGGCGCATTCAGTCCCCCCTAAATGAGTTGTGTTGTTTTTGTTTGCTTGCTTTGATTTTTTTTGGTTGGTTTGATTGTTTGTGTGTAGTTTGGTGTTTGTTTTTATTGGTCTTTTTTTGTTGTTGTTGTTTGTTTGTATTGGTTTGGTGTATTTTTCTTTTTAAATTATTTTTAATTTTTGTTTTCCGTGATGAGGCTCGGGAAAGGCGGGCAAGGAGGAAAAGGGATGGCAAACTCGGCACACGACCTCCCGGGAGCCCCGGGCACGGCTGCCCGGTCCCTGCCACCGAGCCAACACCCGGGGAAACTTTCCTTTGAAACCAGGAGTTATTTGGGAGGCACGATACGGCCGGTGGGAAGGCAGCCCGGCGGCCCCGGCCCTCGCCCTCCCGGGAAGGCCGGCCCATTACGTACCGTAACCGGGATAGTTTTCCCCGGTCGCGGGTGTCGGCTGAGCCTTTTCCCCCGCCAAAGGGTACTCTTTGCAGCCCAGAGCAGAGCTGGGTTCGGGCTAAAGCCGCTTCCCGGACTCGCCGCCGTTTCCAGGTGTAGCTGGGCTCGTTTTTTCGGCGGTAACAAAGCAAAAAGTCGAACAACGAAAATAAATAAATAAGGATCAAACAAAAAAAAAGGCAACTAAATTGCAAAGGTGAAAAATTAGCGCCCGGACCGACCCTTGTCCCCGGGAGCGGAAAGCGAGGCTCGATTTTTCGAAGTTCCCGATTAATTTCGACCTGATGGCGCTGGGTTCAGGCACGGCCACGGGCGGACGAGCGGGCCGTTCCCCTGGCAGGCACCGGGCTGAGCCTCGGCTGAAACACAACGCGACTTTTCACTAATTTTTTTTCGTGGGGTTGAGAAAAATTAACCCAGGCAAAATCTTACACGTATTTAAAACAACCACAAAAAAAGGCAAACAAACAAAAGGCAAACAAAACAGGGAATGGAAACTCCGGGACCTTACTTCCCGCGTACGAGGCACTGGGGCCGGGGCCGGCGGTGTTACCGCCGCACCCAAACGAAATTAGCCCGAGCCTGGCTGGCACGGAGCGCGGAGCCCCGGCCCAGCGCCAGGACGGGCCGCCGCTGCTGACCCACCGCTTCCCCCCGGGCACTTCGCTGGGCAAGCGGCGTTCTTGGTCGGAGCCGGAGCCGAGCGGTGCCCGGAGGGTGCCCGAAGCACCCAGGGAAGGCGCCGAGGCCGCCGCCGAGTTTTTGCAGCCCGTGAGTGGTTGTCGGCGGGGAAGCGGCGGCTTCGCAGCGGGTGGGGTGGGTGTCCCCAGCCCAGCACCCGGGAGCCGGAGCCCCTCTGCTGATGTGTTGCTGCTTGCTTCTTTGCCTCTCATCCCCCCTCCTCCCGTGTCCCCCCCAGTGGCCCTCTCACCCTTCACTGTAACACGCCGTATAGGTCACCCCTACCAGAACCGCACGCCCCCCAAGAAGAAGAAGCCGCGCACCTCCTTCACCCGCCTGCAGATTTGCGAGCTGGAGAAGCGCTTCCACCGGCAGAAATACCTGGCCTCAGCCGAGCGTGCTGCCCTGGCCAAGGCCCTCAAGATGACGGACGCCCAGGTGAAGACCTGGTTCCAGAACCGGCGCACCAAGTGGAGGTGAGGAATTAGGGGGCTCGGTGGACTGGGGTGCTGGGGCAGCGCCGTGGGGCAGGTCTGGCTGCCACCAGTTCTGTGAGGGACAGTGGTGGCCACGCAGGGGTATGCAAATCCTGTGTGTGTGTGGATGTGTGTGTACGTGTGTGTGCATGCACGGCTGTGTGTGCGCGCAGCATCTGTAATTATGAATGTGCGGGTGGTGCGTACATGTAGGCTGTGTGCACGCCAGTGGGGGTGTATGCAAGTAGGGCATGCGTATGTGAGCGTGAATGCATCTGTGTGAGCGCCACGTGTGCCCAGGTGTGCCCGCATGCAGTGTGTGTATGGGTGTGAGTGCAGAACAGATCTGCATGGGGGTCTGAGTGCAGTGCAGGCCGTGTGCGTTCTGTGTGCATGTATGTATGCTGTGTGAGCACACCGGATCTGCGTGCAAGTAGATGTGCGTGTATGCAATGCAGTTGAAGGTATGTGTGTACACACGTGCATGGGTTGTGTGTGCACTGTGCCGTGCAGTGGGTGCAGTCAGTGTCACCAGTGGGTGCAGCGCCTCCCGTGCCTCTTTCCTCGGCACCGGCATGTGGAAGTTTTCAGCCCGGGGCTGCCGTAGTACTGGGCTCTGCACAGCGCGAAGATTTTGATCCCCATGGGGTTCTTGGCGCCTCCTTGCCCAAATGCTTGCTTTTTGTTCTGCTGCTGGGCGTGCCAGTAATGCTGGAGAGGAGGAAGAGATCGGGCTCAGACGGAGCCTCACAGGCTCTGTTGCCGTGACCCTGCCTCTCCCAAGCTGCACCTTCACGGGATGTCCCCGAGGGAGTCACTCCAGCCTGAAGAACACCTCCTGCTTTGGACTTGGGGGCAGACAGCCCATGGTGGGCTGCTGGGCAAGGGGTAGCTCCCTGAGAGAGCAGAGAAGGGGAGTATTACTGGGTACTGAGCACTGGGTGCTGGAGTGCAGACAGACAACAGCTTCTTCCAAAACATGGGGAAAGAGCTTCCCCAGGGTCTTCCCAAGAGTTAATAGGACAGTGAGGATGCTGGGGTTGGGTAAGAAGCAGGGGACAAGGAACTTGAAACTGAGGGTGTGTGTGAATCCCCAACCCCAGTGAGTTCTTCCTTAGACCATGGGAAAGCAGTTCTCCAGAGTCTTAGGAAGTCTCTAGCTGGAGTGATCTTTGTTGGCCAGGAGCAGAACACTGGAGGAGGAATAATCCTGCCATGGCCTGCAAAACAGGGTCAGCTATGTCTTCTAACCAGGTTTCCTAAGGAAGTGAGGCAAATCCATCTGTCAATACTCCTTGCGTCTGTTGGCTAAATTCAGCCTCTCTTGGCAGAGGAGCAGAGGATACAAACCTATTCACGTGTTCTACAAAAAATAGCTGGGTAAAGTGAAACAAAATACTTGTTCTGCCGAAGTGAAAGGCTGCAGCCAGACCTCAGCTGTAGTATTAGACTTGGGAGAGTCCCCATCAGCCTGTGCCAGAGGGGCTAGGCATGTAAGCTCTGCTTACATGCATCTGTGCATGCTGGGTGCTGCAATGGAGATGTGGGTGACCCTGGGTGAGAGCACACCCAGCTCTCTGCTCTGAGTCTCTGAACTGGGTAGTGGGCTCTGAGCAGTGTCTGAAGCACTGGGTGCTGCAGGCTCAGCCTGAACTAGGCAGTGAAAAGTATCTGAGAAAAGAGAGTTACTTTAAGCTCTCTAAGAGCTTAAACTGCTTAACTGCAAACTGGGAGGAGAAGAGTCTTGCCCCTGCCTCTTGCCTGGGTGTCTCTGCTGGAGTGAGGTGGCTGTGTGATTCCCTCCTCAGATTTGGGATTCTTACTTTAGACACAGTTCCGTCCAGGCGGATTTGAACCTGCAAATCCTAGCCTGACATGAATGCATGACTAGGCCAGCTGCTTGCAGCAGGGAGATACTTGTAAGCCACGGTGCTCCTGAGCACCCTGGACATGGGGCTCCCTCCCTCCTCCTGGAGCATCTCATTGTGGAGGGAGTCATTAAATATTAATTGAGACAGTGACAGAACCGCTCCCGGGTTGCTGGGGATGGCTGGTGCTACTCTGAGCCCACTCTCCCTGGGATATCTGATGCAAAATGTTGACACAGTGATTAGAACTGTGGGACTGAGCCCTGAGCTACCTGCTGGCAGGGAGAAGCACTGGCCACACACCTGGAGGCTTTGGTGCCCAGAGGCCCATTGCTGGCATCCAGCCCTGTCCCACTTCCCCACTGGGAGCCAGGGACCCCCTGCCCTGTGCTCTGACATCACTGCTGCCACTTCAATTTCCACAGCTAAAGAGAATGAGACGTCTCACATCCCCCGGAGTTGCTAAATTAAAACCTGCCATTTCCTGTGTCTCTGGTCCACTGAAGCCGCTGGGAGAGCATCAGCTGGACTAGGGGGTATGAGGGAGGAAGGGGGCAATTTAGGAATCATCCTGGGATCAGCACTGTGAGTTGCTCCCAGGTTTTCCCAGCAGCATCAGTGGAGGTTCTGGATGATGTTCACTAGTAGTAGCAGAGGTGACTGCAGGCTGCAGAGTCCAGACCGACCCACGATCCAAGCAAGTGGGAGTAGGATTTTCATTGTGGATATAGGCGCATTCAGGCCTTTTCTGCCCATCCCGTTCTCTCCCCCCAGGTAGCCCAGAGCCAGGACACTATCAAAACTGGAAAGAACTCCTGCTGGCCCCCTAAACCCCGTTTCTCAGCAGGATCAACTGTTGGTGTCATTCCAGGCAGATGCGTGTCCAAATTGTTCTTAAAATTTTTGTCCTTCACCCTGTCCACATAGTGTATTCTCTGCTTTGATTTTTCTCACTGCTAAAAAACGCTTTTCTGTGTTTAGCTGATACTTTGCTGATTTTTGTCCTGTCTGCCATTGACATGTTTTTGCCATTCTCCAGACTCTGAACAGCTGTTCACAGCAGCTCAGCAGACAAGGTGACAGACCTGGGTGCTGGAAGGGGATGCCCAGGGTGATACTTCCCATCTCCCAGCTCTGTGGCACTGCCAGTCACTGTCCCACCTCATCACGCTTCGTGCTCTTCACCGGGACATTGTGTGCTTGGCTCCTGTTGGTCCCAGACCATATTTGCAGGGGATTACCTTTTGCAATGATGTTGTATGACCCTTCCCATGTTTTGTCCCTGCCTGCTTTTTTTCTGGTGGGCAGAGAGTAATCCAGAGCTATGTGTTGCTCCCAGCTCTCTTGGATCAGAGCAATTTTTGTTGAGGCCAGTGAGATATACAGACCCAGTCCCCAGATTACGGGATTTATTAGCAGTTTGTGCAGGCAGTTTGTGGGATCCTCTTTTCCTCACCCCCACCTTCCAGTCCTGAGCACACAGCACAACTTACTCTCTTGGGAGATACTCCTTCTTTTCTTCTTCTGGCCCATCTTAACCACTCCGTCTCTCCTAGGAGGCAGACAGCGGAGGAGCGGGAGGCTGAGCGGCAGCAGGCGAACCGCATCCTCATGCAGTTGCAGCAGGAGGCCTTCCAAAAAACCATCAACCAGCCCATCCAAGCCGATCCTATCTGTGTCCACAATTCCTCTCTCTTCGCCCTCCAGAATCTCCAGCCTTGGTCTGATGACTCCACCAAGATCACCAGTGTCACAACTGTCGCCTCTGCTTGTGAATAAGTCAGGCACCCACTGGTGGCACACACCTTCTGCCAGCAAGGCTGTTCCCAGGGGGACACATGGCATCCTTGATGGGACATGTAGCCACTCTGTTTCTCCCCAGGGAAGGCTGGGACCTCCTGGTTGTTCGGCCGCATGTGCATTCCACATGTCCAGCTGGTGAAACACACCACAAGGACTGAAAGGAAGGGAAGCCACCCCAAAAACTCGCCCCAGCCATGGGGTTGCTGGAGCAGCAGTGCTGTTTCACCTCCCCCCAACTCTTCTGTTCTTTTGAAAGTCTCCAGTGTCAGCCCTGAACTTGCTGACGTGCTGCCAGACAAAAGCCCAGCCCTGACAGACACGGCCGCCGGCGTTCACCCAGCTTGGGGAGAGGAAAACTTCCTTTGGATTCTACTGGTGACAGTGCAAGACCTGAGTCACCATTATATTTTCATATGTGTGTGTATATATATATATGTGTGTGTATACATATATATACACACACACATATATATCTACATACTTTGGACTGATGGCTTAAAACAAAAGGAGAAGGCTCCCTGGAAATCCCTTCTCTACTGTGAGTCTTCTCGGATTGTCTACACCGGAGACGTTCGGGGATGCAACAAATGGAGGAAACGGCAGCAATTTCTGCTTGTGCCAGATGGGAACCCTTCAGATCTCACCTCGCTGTCTCTCCTCTCCTTTTTCATTAATTTTTTCTTGCGAGGGGGGAACAAGAGAAGGATTTGACAGACTCCTGAGGATGGTAAATATGATATCTCAATTGTATGAAGAGCCCAAACTGTCCCCGGCTGCCACGGACTCTGTGCCCATCAGTGTGTATTTTAATAATGAGAAGACCTGGGTGGCAGTTTGTGGCAGTAATGCAGTTTCTTTCCATGGATTATTTACATATAATTTGCAAAATGTTGTCTAATGTTTTATTTTACCTGTTTTCCTTTAGAAGGCAGTTCCTGACAGCAGAAAATCAATTTCACTCTCAGCTGTTTAACTTAGTTGTTCCTCTAATTGTACCAAGAGAATGAGACACAATTAAACAAAGCACTTCAAGCAAATGCCAGGATATATATATACACACAATATATATTTTTCAGTTACTTATAATCTAAAACAGCACTGCCCATTTAAGCAGTTAGTACAAACAACCAGAAAACCTATTTTCAGTGAGATCTTTAAAGGCATTAATTTGTTTGGTTTTGGCTTGTTTTTTTGTTTCTTTTTTTTAAGTTATGCACTTACAAGGTGTTTTATGTGTATTCATTTTATAAAGTGCTTGTGTAATTTATGTGAAAATGAAAAAGAAAATAAAAAATTTCCAGGGTACTGAATAAATCATTTAAAGCCTTGCTGTTCTCTGTCTATTAGTTCTCTGAGAGGAGACAGCATATCACAACTACTTCTGAAGCCTGTGCTATTTTTAAAAAAAATTAAAATAGAGTTAGCATTTCCATTTGACTTTGCTCAGGTCCACTTGGCACCACATGTAATATGCTTCTTTTAATCCCTGATCCTGTAAACATTTTCAGGCTTCAACCCAGCAGTGCATTTAGCACCTGCTTTAATTGAAGCCCTTCTGGGAAGCTTGCAGGGGGTGGCAGGAACTGTGCAGAGTTTTGGCCTTAAACTCATGCGGAATAGTTTCTCGAATAAGACTTTGGAGGGTGGTCTAATGGGGGGTCTAGAGATATTCTTATCTGAAACTGTACATGGAAAGGGGAATTTGAATATAGAGAAATGTGCAAGAGTACATTTTAGAGACAATCTTGCAAGGAATTATTCTAAGGATGCTGTTTCCCATTCATGCTTAGCCTTGCTGCAGGACATCATCCCCAGCTTGGCAAGCCTAAGAGGAAAATCAAACTGGTGGGAAAATTCTCATCAGCTTTCCTGGTGGAGACTCCAAGCCCTATGGCCAGGGAAGCTGGGCTGACTTCAGCCTGGTGTTTCCCTCCAACACTGGGAATTACTGAGTGAACAATGCTGTAGGTTAGGACTGAAAAGGGTGGGCACCCAGGAGGGCTGGCAGGAGCTCCCTGACGTGGTTCTGGGGTCCAGTCTGCCTGTGGGACATCTGTGACAGAATACCCTGAGCCTTTGATACCTGGTGGTTGATGGTACTCCTGGAAGCTGGGTCCTCTGGGTGCAGCATTGCTGGGGAGTTTGTTAAGGGAGCATATGAATAATCTGCTTTATCCAAAATCTACTATTGTAGCACTGGACTGAGAATTTATGGTGCTGCAGGATTTTCCCTTTCTGTAGTCCTATGTGTAAGCAAATGCAGAGAAAATCTGCATCAATGGAGAGACAAGAAGCCAAAAACTAAAAATAAAATTAAAAAAACCACCACAAAACATAAACACAGAAAAATAAGTAACTACAGAGAACAAGTGTTTTTTTTTGAGATATCTTTGAAAGGTACTGCTTACCCCCAGAAAACTACTAAAATAAAATAACTTGTTTTTTTTTTCCAACATAAATTTCAGAGAAGTCTTTTGTTTTGAATTGTTTTATACTACAGACAGATTTTTAGATGCTGATTAAGCTAATTATTTAACATGCGGCCAACTTAGTCTACAAAGATAATGCTGGGATTATTGCTTACTCCTTCAGGAAGCATTGCTGTGTACAAATCTTTAATGGTTTACAGTTCCTTGTAGTGTACATTTTTGTTTTCAAGCTTTCTGTAGACGAAAAAACACCACAAAATAATAACAAAGGATGATAAAACTCGCTGTTGATATTAAAAGTGTTTTCTATTTTATTATCATGACACATCAATATCATAGAATTTAATTCCAAGACAGCCATTTTATAATATCCACATTATTCAGTTCATAATCCAAAATGTTCCCCAGCAAAGGTGAATGTATGATAATGCACATTCGAGGACGTGTTCAGATAGAATACTTAGCTACACCTTTTTCTAAAAACTATGACTTCCTCCTTATCAATCTTTCCTGTTAAAAACAAGCAAACAAAAAGACCAAAAGAAAGAAAAAGAAATCACGATATGAAATGACAATATATGTAACACTGGAACCAGAAAAATAGTTGCCAGGTCTTTCTTGTCTCTGGAACAATTTTTTTCTGGCAGAGGTTTCTCTTAAAATATTTTTCTTGGATTCATTTTAAAAATTGGTTTAGTGGCAGGAGGTGTTTTTGATATCTGCATACGTGCTTCCAGTTATTAATATGATGATCTGCACCTAGACAATACAAGTTGTCTGAAATATGATGGAATTAAATCAATAAGTAATGACATGAAACAATGACACGTAATGTTATGTTTTGTAGACTGACATCACCTCAGCCATATCCTGGGGCCATCCATGCCACACTGAAGGCTGATTTAATTTTATGTATTATACTTATTTGGAAACAGGAATAAAATTGCATTTAATTGACTTGAAAGTAATTTCCCCCTTCTCTCGCTCACAAAATAAAGCAAATCTCAAACATGAAATGGGAGTCAGGGAGAAATGTTTTTCCACTGTTTACCTGTATCTAGGAAATATGGACTAAGATAGAGTGACCTTGGTCTGGAGGGGAGAAGCCTGTGTGGATGCTCTTTTAAGACCTGCAGCTGAGGGCATGTGGGCATCGCAGGGAAGCGCACTGTGGTCGTGCACACCTCTGTCACCCGCAAGACTGCCAGGGATCAAGAGCTATCATTCATGTTGGGTTGGCTATGGATGTGCTGAGCTTTTGAAGGCAAAATCTGTGGGGAGAAAAAGCAGTCTTTGCAAGAGCAAGCAGAGTATTAAACATCTGTGTGGAGCTGGAAGAGACGAAGCCCAGCTGTATAGGCTGCGGTTGTCTGGGTTTGGTCCCAGCTCAGCAAACTATGTGGGCAGGAGGGAACCAGAGGTCTGGCCCCCATTTAGTCAATTAGTTGAGCACATGAGTCATCCAACATCAGTTGGTTTTCCTCTGCTGAGGGATGGCCCAGGGAAAGGCTGAAGGGTCTTTGCTGGAGTCTTCTGCCTTGAGCGGAGCCTGCAGTTGTGCTTTTCCTGGGCATGGGCCAGCATATTTGGTCCCTGCCCCAGTTTCTACATGAATACTTGTAAAGATCACATGCAATTTTTCCTGGGTTGCATTATTCCATCTGTGGGGTGTTTGTTATACATTTATTTTTCCTGCAGCAGCATCAGTGAGAGTCACCTGTATGTGGTGGCATTTGCTGGAGGATGACCCAGGCGAGTGTACATGTCCTCTAAATATGGTTTTTATAAGTGATAATGAAAGGAGGTTCTGACCCCACAAACACCCATATATAGGATCATTTTAATTATCTCACTGGGACTGCTGATTGTTATTTTTGAATGTGCTCCTGATTAGCCAACACACCAAAAGAAGCTTAAAACTGGATCTACTGCCTCAGCACAGCGGCAGCAGGAGCCCATCCCTGTGGGAGGCAGCCCCTTCCTCGCTGCCGAGGCCAGCTTACATGCACTTGGGACTAAATGGGATAGAAAACCTAAGCCAATTTACTGACAAAACTGAAAATGGCTTTGCTGAAAACTGTTTGGGTTACAGTAAAAAGCCATCCCTCTCTAGGGTTCTGGGACAGCTGGAACTTTTTGAATTAATCTTTTTTTTCTCCCCTGCCAGAAGCAGGCTGGCTGAGTGACACTGATTTCTTTGTGCAACAGTCAGCTTTGGTGGCCACTTGTTTGAAAAACATTTGTGAAATAACATTTGGAATTATCAAATTATCCTGGGTGGAAATTTTCTAAATGAAAAAGTCTTAATTGGTCAAAAAAGTTAGATTGCTTTTTTTTTAAAAAAACGCACAAATATTAAGGGAAAAAAAAAGCACACAAAGTTATAGATTATCACAACAAACTTCTGTTGGAGTCAAACTGGATTGTCTCTGTTTTTTTCAGATCTTTTGTTTGTGCAGCTAGCTAGAACTTTGATGATTTTTTTTTTTAATTACTGTTATTATCATTGTCTCCATTACAGCACAAAATTTATTTGCTGTGTCAGTGCTTGCCCAAGATTAGGACAGAGGTTTTTTGCCCCTATTTCTTTCCATTAATCAGAAACTCTTTACTATTGATAGTTTTAAATTAATTCTATACATTTATAAAAGTCAAACCTAAAACTGTGTTCAAAGAATTGCGTTAGTTTTTGTTTCCTGAAAGCACTGGAAAAATCTTGATTTTTTTCAAATCTAGAATTAGGCTTTCTTCTGGCATTTTTTCTTGTTGTTGTGTTTTTTTGTTTGTTTGTTTTTTTTTTGTTTTTTGTTTTTGAGGGGGGTGTTTTTTGTTTTTGTTCTTTTGGGTTTTTTGGGGTTTTTTTTGGTTGGTTTTTTTTGGGGGGTTTTTTTAGCTAGTTGTGGTGAGCATGGGGCTGGCTCTCACAGTTCTCAAACTCCAGGTCACACACCAGTCTCCAGCCAAACCCCTGCACACGGAAGATGTGTCGTCCCCCACTGCAGAGAGCTGCAAAGCCCTGCCCTGTGCTTCCTTGGGGCTGGAAGTTCAGTACTTACCCTCAGCTCAGCCACCCTTTGCCTTTCTGCTTCTGAGGCAAAAATAGAATGAGCAGAAATAGGGAGTTCCTGCTCTGATCTTTGAGTAGGAACAAGCAAAGCTTGAGAAAACTCGTTTTCTCATTGCCTGAAAAGAATGTGAACCCGCTGGTCTGAGAGCTGCGGTTAACTGTCTGTCTTTCCTAGACTGCAATCACCTAAAAATAACAAAGCAGCGATTAAAAAATATCAATCAATATATACTTTTTTAAACTACAGTTGGGAAGCAGTACAAAGACGGGGATAGATGAAAACATGGAGAAAAGCTTTGTTTCCCAGGATCTTTCCTGTCTCAGCAAGAGGAAATTTTTAGGAAGTCGCTATATTTAGGGATTGGTACCTGCTGTTGTCAATGCTCAGCTTTCAGGCACGTGCCAGAGCTTACCAGTCTCTTCCTTCCTGGGTTTTCATCTAGAATTCGTCTGGTTTGCAGTGACGGTGCTGAGCAGGAATTAGACTGAGCCTCTGAGCATGACTGGGCTATCAGTCATGTTGGCTGCAAATATGCTGAAAGGCAGGGCTTGGCCCCAAATCTCCCCATGTAAGGTGGCAAAGGGGAAAAAAGAGGTGTAGGTGGGGATGGGGTTTGTTCAGCTTTGTGGAGAGGAAGCGATCACAAGTATACTGAGTTATGGCCAGGCCTCTGCACAGCTCTCCCTCTCCCAGGGATAAGAGCCTTGCCCTCTTTTCGCAGGAGAGCCCTGAGAGCCTGGGGGAGAAGGACGTGTCCTCCATGGTCAGGCTAGGGGAGAAGAGGATAAAGGCCAGCAGGTTCTGGGGAGCCATGAAGTACCAGAAGGATGTTCTTTCAAGACCTGTATAAAAAAAGGCACCAAGTCTCTGCACGCCAGTGGGGTTTGAGAGCAAGCAGTGAGGGGTACTGGGAACTGGAGGTCCTGGTCCAGTAGGAACATGGGTTAGGCAGAGGAAGGTTGTTCCCCAGCAGGGACTATACCCAGCCCTCCTGGCCCTGTACCAGTGGCATGCACTGGAGGGTCTTGCAGGGTCTGGAGATGTCACATCATGGGACTGCTGCTGAAATGCAGGTCCTATCTATGGCACCCCATGGTGACAGTCATGGAGCATGGCAGTAGTTGCTGGGCTGTATCCAGGGCACTTCCCTCCTTCCAGGATTAAGCTCTGGGAAGTTTTATATGCATTTTACAGCACTGTTGGGTTTCTGCCACTTCCAGGCTGGGCTCCCCTGCCATTGGAGGGACACCTGCAACCACGGAGGGATGTGTCCCAGGCACCCTGCCCACTGACACAGACACTCACAGAGGCAACTGAGTGAGCTGTGGAAGGGACATTCTCCACTGCCCTCCACACAGAAATGCTTGAAAAGATCTGGCTTTCATTGTGAGATGGAGTGAAAACAAACTTTGAAACTTTACCGGTTGTTATGACAGGTCAGAAAGCAGCCTTGTCTATGGCTCACACCCCCACATCCAGAGGCAGGAGGCGGGCCACAGAGCAGAGTGTGCTCTCCATGGAGCAAGGCATCAGACCCACCACTGTTCCCGTGCAGTCTCCCTACTGCTTCCTTGTGCCCCACCACCCCTTTCAGCCTCAGCAACCTCCCCTAATTTGCCATTATTTTAAGGGCCTGTGGGTGTTTTCTAGAAGGGAGCTAGGGGGCCTCAGGCCTCTCTTTAGTGGGTGGAGAGGGACCTTTGGCTGTCTGGTTTCCCCCAAATGATGGGGTCTAGGGCAAGATAGCCCCTAGTACAAGTGCCTTGAGGCAAATAGGAGTAAAGGCTACGGGTGTTTGCCCCAAAATGCGTGGCACTGCCCCTTCACAGGAGACCCTGGTGCACTGTGACCCACAGAGCTGGCCAGAGCTGCGGGGTGTGGAACAGATGTCTGGCCAGATGTCAGCACACCTGGGCGAGATGCAGGACCGGGATGGACACGCTGTCCTGTTCGCCCGTGTGCTGTGCTGAGGGGAGGCTGCGGGGAGCATCCTTGCCCACCACACCTCTACAGCCCCTGGGCCGGCCGGGAGCGATCGGTGGGCACCGAGCTCCATCTAGGGGCCAGGGAGCGCAGGTCCCCGCCGCCACCGGCCCCGCTCCGAGCCTCCCGCCCGCCGACACGGGTGGGGATGCCCACGGGCAGCCGAACCCCAGGCTAACCAGAGAGTTACTCATACTGGGAATACTGCGTGCTCAGGATGAAAGCCAGTGAAGCCCAGCCCTGAGCGTGTTCCTGGGGACACAACCAGTCCATGAAGGGCTTATAGAATTGTAGAATAATTGAGGTTATAAAAGACCTCAAAGATCATGTAGTCAAACCATTAACCTAACGCTGCCAGGTCCAGCACTAAACCATGTCCACAAGAACCACATCTACATGCTTTTTTTTCTTGGATAAAACCAGCCCTGAGGAATTCAAGGGGTGGATTCCTCTCAACTGAGTATTCCCCACTGGGATTAGGAAGTGTAACTTTCCATGGGGTATCCTACCTGCTGATGGTTCATGCTGCACAATGTTTGGATGCAGTGGAGAGTTTCAGGATGGCATGTGAGAATCGTGCCAGGCCACTGCTTGGGGGTTGCAGTCACTCTGAGAACACAAAGGTGAGGCTGCTGACTTCCTGAGCTCCAGCAAGGCACGGAGAAAGGGGTCTGGCTCTGTCTCTCTCCTGGCTATGCACCCCTACTTCCTGGCTCATGGGGTGCAGTAAATACTGGGAACAAGCAGCTGGGATTTTTAAGCACTGAGGGATGAGCTTTGATCAAAGCAGGCAGCTGCAGCAGCTCTCTACGACAGCCAAGAGGCTGCTTGCATTAATCAAAAGAGATAAAATATAAAACCATGAAATGCTAAAGCAGATAAATAAGGAAGCAATGTTTTTTCTCTTTGTGGCATAAAAAGTCAATAAAGCTCAAGGAAACCACCTGTATTTTATTATCACATATTCATATGCTTAATGCTATTAAAACAAGGGTCTGAGGTGAGCTGCAGGAAATCAAAGCACTTAATGGTGCAGACACAAACCCTCTCTCCTCCCTCCCCAAAGGTGATTTGAACCAGTTTAAGCAAATGTGTCTTTGTCTCTTAAAATGATTATGTGATTTAGAGGCACTTTTCCCTGACTCACATCAAATGACTTTAATGGGGTCTGCTTCTGTGTGTCTGTGTGTGTTGGTTTAACAAGTTACGGCTTTTTAAAGCTGCATTTATTCCCCAGCATTCACCAGAAAAGTAATTCTCTTCAAGAAGGGATTATTTGTGTTCCACCTTCACTTGGCATTTATTCCATGGAGTATTTAGTAGTGAAATGGTACCCAGAGGGCAGAGGCCAAAATGTGATCTAAAGTGATATTTTGAAATTTGGGATAAACAACTTCTGGATGGTCTACCAGCTGTGAGCTTTCCCTTCTTTGCCTAATAAATTTTGTCCTCTCTGGTCCTGTCTTGGCCACTCTCCTGACCCTCCACAAGGTAAAACTGAGCTCTGTCCTCCCTACCTGTGTTCTCCTCATGGCCCTGCCCCAAAGGGGATTTTCCTGGGGCAGAGCAGAGCTGACAGCAGTCCATGCCAGACTGGGGTGGGGATCTGAAGGTGAGTTTCACACCTGCCAATACATGAGTGGCAGATGCCCTGGGCAGGTCCTCACAGGTGATCGTGGTCTCCTAGTCCCACAAAGACCTCTCAGTGTTGGGGAGAAAAGGACTCCTGGGGGCTAGGTAAGCATACAGGGGCACAGCAGGAACCAGGCTCCATTTCCACCCCCTATTCCAGCCATATCTGGGACAGACAAGGAGTGATCTCCCCAGATGTTGAGGTAATGCTGAGACTGCTAGCTAATGTACAAAATGGAAAAGAAAAGCTGGGAAGATAAACAATTTGAGTTTGGTAGGAAGGAGGGAAGGGGAATGCACAGCAAACCTGCTGTAGTGCATCATTTCCTGCAGTGAGGAGAAAGCATTAACACTGTGGGATAAAGCCCCGGTGAGCTCTGCTTGGCACAGTCCTCAGTTCTGGTAGGATGGCTGGGGAGGCAGAGCACTGAGCCATGCTCCTCTGGGAAAACACTTGCTGAGTGAGCTGCTTCATTTACCTATTGTGCTGGAGGCACTGGGAATCTCCTAAGCAACTGAGCTCTGTCACTGAAGCAGCTAATTTCTCTTCACAGGTGTATCTGGCTGCTTCAGGTAAGAGTAAAATGAAGTCTCACATGCACATTATTAGAGCAATCTGAGGACTAAGGGGGATAGTGGCAGTTCAGCAGCAACCAATCTGTATTTCTTGGAGAGAAATATCATCAGCACAGAAAAGAGGTGCAAGAGAGAGGGCTCAGCAGTTAAAGAATCAGGCTGTTCATGACAAAAAACTTGTGTTAACAGGCTAAAGAGTTGGTCTCAGCAGGACATCTTCAACCCTTGCTGCTGATACAAGGGAAGAGATGGGTACTAACAAGTGGGGAACCAGAAGGATGAGTGAGATGGTGCTACAGAGTGCCTTTGTCTAGCTGCATCCCTTATTACCCATGGGATCATGGAGTTGAGCTTGCTCCAGCAGCAGCACCAGGACAACCTCCTCCATAGGATGCTGGTGTAAAGGCCACTGGCTCTCTGGTGCTCTGCTAGCTGTTGCAGTTCGTGGGAGACTTCTCATATGCCTGCAAAAGGAGCCCAGGGAACACTATTCCTGCAGTAGGATCAAGTCGCTCCATCAGGGCAGGCACCAGCATTGCCAAGACATGTTCAGGTCTGCAAACAAGAAAGCCTGGGCTTTTTATTTCTGCTAGGGCAGTGGCTTTGGTTTTCAGGTTTTCTCTTCCAGAACAACATGGCTTGAGCTGGGCATTACTAAGTCTCTCCAGGTGGGAAAGTAAATTCAATCCAGAAATTGAGGAAGGAATATGAAATGTTCCACTGACTCATTTGGGTGAGAGATCAATGTGTTTTGTGACCAGAACAGATCCTTCTAACAGTTTATCTGACCTAGAAGGTCTTCCAGGCACAACACATTTGACCCATAGTTTGCACATTGGGTTCCTCCTTCCTCTTGACTTGTAGCAACTCCCCTGGCAGGCTGTCAATATTTGGCTGAAGGGGCCCAGTGATAGACAATCCACCCATCTATCCCAGCCCTACAAGGCTTCTAGCATGTTAAAATTTATAACTTTCAAGCCAAATTGCTTTGTGTCTGTCCTAGTTCAGTAGGTGGGACCAGTTATCACTGTGTGGGAGTGATTAAAGCTGTGTATTCTACCCCCATCT
>JAWWEW010000166.1:22431754-22445098 GCA_035583185.1 Anabacerthia variegaticeps | reverse complement strand
AACTGTAATTCTGACTTACAATATCTCTCGTGGTAGGTCCATTTCTCCTGCCAGTTTGCTTTTAAACCAGCACAGTGTCAAATCCTGAACTGGTTGAGCCTTTTGTGTCTTTTCAAGGTTAAAGCAGCAGCTTCCAGTGGAAGTAGGTCTGGTTACCATGTAGCTTAAATCTTTTCTGGAGAAAGAAATCACATCAGTTCTCACATCCTTTGTGTCTGCAATGTCTGTGATAGCAAACATCTGCAGTACCTGTCCTGACATAAAGCCACCAAGAAAGGCTATTGCTTTCTGTTGACCTTTCATCTCTTCACAAAATCAGAACAAAACCCTCCAGCTCCTTGCATATGGTCTTTCCTGTGCTTGGCCTGTTGCCGGCTCACCCTGTTTTTGCCCTTAGGTGATTATGAGGAAGTTGGAATGTGTGGGCTTCTCAGGGGAGATGAGACTCAACTCCATTGCATTAGACTGTTGCTGGGGTTATTCATTGACACTGGACAAACTGAATTTTTGGGAATCATGAGTTCAGGTCTGCAACAGTATAGTGATGGAAATGTACATATAATTGGCCCGTTAAGGCATTTTTACTGGTATGGGCACCTCTGAAACACATCTCTGCAGACTGGTTGCTGTTGGAAAGTGTATTGGTAGTCTGGGTCCATCCAGTCCTTTTCCTTCCCTCGCAGTCCCATTCCTCAGGTGGTTGTTTACTCACTTATTTCACAGTTAAGTCACCCAGCCATCTCCATGTCACCTGCAGTGGGGGAATGCAGGGCTGAAGAATGGGTCCTTACCTATGAAAGCACTGAGCTCTGACACCAAGGTGGAAATTATTCATTTTAGTGGGCTAAAGTAAGTTCTCTGAACCTGTCAGTCTCATCAGAGAACCCGTCTGTGTGGCCAGCCTGGCATGGACACAAGAACTTGAACATCTTGATGGACATTGCAGTGAATGTGACACAGCATGAAACCTGGCCTCTATTTCCTTCTGAAATTGTGCATTTGGTCATTTCTGCATCCCACTAATGAGTTTGTCCTCAGGCCCTGGTGTTGTCTGCCCAAACGGGATAAGTGGCTGCACAGATCTGAGCCCCCTTTGCCCAGCTCCTGACTAGACAGAGACTGTGGGCCATACGGGGGGGGAAGCAACATCTGGACTTCAACAATCCCTAATCAGTTAAGCAATACCCAGGTTTACATCTGGGAAAAGCCCTTGCCCCCACACCTACATGATGGTCTGCAAACTGCTTGTCATGAGGGTTTCCCAGGACAGTTCTGCAGCTATCCAGGGAATTGAGTGGTGAGAGCCTCGTGATAACAGCCTATGTTCTTTCCATGCTCCAACCTGAGGAATGCTCTGGCAGGGAGGGTCTGACCCCGTCCTTGAAGTGGCAGCCTTGTCCCCTGCTCCTTCCCTGTCTTGCAATAGCACATTCTCTCAGCAAAATGGTGACTTATTATTATTTTGCAAACAGCAGCACTCAGGGATAAGGTAACTATTTTGGGAAATTATCCTGGCCATCATTTCCTTGAGTGATTGGTGGGAGAGGCTTTGAATGATCAGCCAAGCCTCACGCATGCTCTCTGCTGTTCACTTGGGCTTGAATTACCCTTTTATTTTACTTCCTCCTTGTTCTCATTGCCACACCACTCAAACTAAAATTATTCGCCTACAACCACAAACGCAGGGATATATCACCGGGAGTGCTGTAGGGCTGTCACCATATATAATTCTCTGAGCTCAATATTTATAGAGCTACACATGGCACAAATCATACCCAGAAAGCCCGCCGAGCTGGAGAGCTAGGTATAAACTCCAGAAATATCGCAAGCCATCGCTCACTAGAGACTGCCCAGCAGACCCGCTGGCTGTACATCACGCTGTAACGCCATCCGAGTCCATGCTTGGTGCTGGAGTGGATCAGAGGTCACTGCCAAGCTTTTCTTCCATAAATCCTGGATGCTGGCTCTCAGCAAGGTTAGGGGCTGGCAGAGCCCTGCTCTGAGTGCTCCTTCCTCCTGCTTGCCATCAGTGACACCGAGCTGTCCTGGCACCATGTGTGGGCATTTATCTTTGGGGTCTTGTCCTCCCTTCTCCCCCTCTGCTACAGGAACTAGAGGGGGAAGGAAACAAGAGGGGGTGCCAGATCTTACAGTTCCACTATGCAAGCTACAGAAGTAGACAGTGCCTCTGAAATGACCTTTTGTTGGGCTTTGGGGGAGTCCGAGTCCCTTTTCTCACCCCTTTGGGTCACATTCTCCCTCCTCCCCCTGCCCTGTGCAGGGACATGAATTTTCTCCAAACGTCCCTGTTGTTAAAGGCACTCAGTAGCCTGCCTGCCCACATAGCAAAGGCATGGTCCTCAGTCCAGGATAGTCCAGGTCCCTCAGTCTTTCTCTCCTTCTCTCTTCCCCCCCCTCCCCCCCATTTTAAACTTTCTCCATAGCTTGGGTGGAGCTGATGCCTCCCAAGCAATGGGGAACAGTTCCTGAGCAGGTCAGACCCTGATGTTCTCTGGGGCTATTCCATTGCATTTCAAGTCAATCCAGAGAACAAATCACAGGTAAAATGAGGGATCTGCAGTTGAAGACTAGTCCCTCCTCAGCTCTTCCCACATTGTCCACCCTCATATGCTGATGGCCAAAAGTGTACCAGAATAGATGGAGAAGATCCAGATAAGACCTGATGCAATGAGCAGGTGAAGCTTCTTTGAAGCAGGGGAGCAGTGATGTGGTGCTTTCTGGACAGATAAGCACTGGGGTTTTGCCTCAGAAATCATCAGTCAGACAGTCACTTTAATTTCTAAGCCAAATATGATGGACTTGATCTAACCAGTCTCTGGTTCTCCCCTTTCCCCCAGCAGCATGGCAGACAGACTCTGACATTTAAGCAAAATAAAATCCAACCCTTAGCATTAAGTAAAACTCGCAGCATGATGGTTTTGTGGCTTGCAGCAACATCTCAGCAGGGGCGTGTTAAAGCCGGTCTCCAGCGAGTGGAAGAATGAAGCTTTGCAAAACCCTGACGAGGCAAAGCTCCTAAAATAACAATTGAATTAAACTTAATTCATTTTCACTTAATACCCTTATAGTGCCTTTAGCAAATGAGGCTGTTATTATTTTGAGGAGGAAAATGGGGAGGTGCAGTCTGGATGCAACTCACATCTACTTACTTACTGAAAGAAAACTTTAGTGGAAATAAAAAAGGCCAAGAGAAGAAATGCAGACAGTTCAGATTTTCCAATTTGGCTGAAACACTCCCAAACCCATCCAGTTTCACATTCTTCAAGATGTGCCCCAGACTACAGAGTGTGCAAAACCACCTCTTTTTTTGGTCAGATGCTGTGGGTTTTCTGGGTTTGCCAGGGTTACATACCTGGTCACATCCAGCATCTGGGGATGATTGGCTGAGCCCTTCCTTCGCTTTTCTTCTCTTGCAGCTTTTTGAGCTTCTCTGTGACATTTGAACCCCAAATGCTCTCTGCTTGCTCTGTCTCTCACCAGCCCAGTGTGTGGGGTTAGAAGCACTGTGCTCACTTTTCTTTCCATGTGTTGGTGTAAGCCCTTACCTGAGGAAGGCTGAGTTAACTCACTGATGTTGGCCTTGACTCAGTGGGCCAAGCTCATGGTGGCCCTGCACCATGGCAGCCCTGAACACTTATCCCTCTTCAGGACAACCTTTGTCCACATGCCTAATTTCCAGCCATGTCTCCTGTTTGCTTGGGAGGTGGGATTTGGCAAGTCCCTCACTACCAAAACTGTCTTTATCTGTTGCGGCTGCAGAACAGCATCCCAGAAAGGGCATCCTGCAGCTCTTCCCCTCAGATGCCCCAGCAAAGAGGAAATCATGGTCCCACACTCCAGAAAGGGATGGTCAACCAGTCCAAGGAACAAATGGACCCAAGGAGCCATCCCAACCTTGCCCCACAAAATTCCTTGCACTTCAAACCTCAGGCTCTGCAAACCAGAGGGAGCAAAAGCTGCTCTGAAATGGTCATGCAGCCACTGAACTACAGTTCCCAGTAGGCCATGGAGCAAGGGAAAGGGCCCTCCTGGCATGGAAAAGCCTCCATCTGACTTGCTCATGCTCCGTGAGGATGGGGACAGCTGGGGGATTTTAGGATTTCAGAGCAAGAGGCAGCCGTTGTTCATCACTGGGTGAGCAGCAGCAACAGCAGACATTATAGTAAAATTAATTTCCTCTCTGAATGCAGCTCTTCTCTGTCACTTCTGGCTTTATAGTCTTCTTTCCCAGAGCTCTAGAAAATAGCCCAGACAGGCTTTGCAAGGTCGCCTCGCCCTCTGTCTTGCTTGGAGGCAAGCTCCGCTCTGCCTAATCCTCTTCTGACAGACCTCTTTGTCTCTCTTGCTCATAGAAACTTTTCTTCACCTGCCCTGGTTAGGGCAGGAAGCTTCTTAACTTTAAGAAAAATGAGAAAAACTTTATCATTAAGACACAGCTTTTCAAAACTCTCTGCTCTTCTCATCAATTAGAACTGGATAATTTTAGGCTTATACTAACAAAACTGAATGAGAAGGTCCCTGGGACAGCAAGCAGTCATCTCTCCCACTGGCATCCCCTCTACTGCCAACAGATGCTGCTGCTGCTCTCTCTTGGTGCCAGGCAGGGACAAGTAATATTCAAAACCTGTGTCTGCAGCAGAGACAAGAGGCAGGTGAAGAATTTCATCACTGGGACATTTTCCAATAACCCAAAAAGTTAGCACATACCCGTCATCTATTCCTCTGCACCTTCCTGCTGCTAGGGAGCCGTGCCTCTTGACCCTGCTAGACTTTCAGAGCTGTTCCAGCTACAATCCAGCTCTGCTTTCAAAAACAAAGATTAATGGGGAAAACATTAGCAGCCATGGGGAGTACTCCATCAAAATCAGATCATCAGAGTTTTGCTTTCTTTAAAGCATTGCAGATGAAGAAGAGGATGAGTTGTAGGGAGTGAACTCCATGAGCTCTGGGGCTGTAATGAGCTATTTGCCTTCCACATCACAGGCTAAAAAATTATTTTTTGGGAGGTCATTATTCCTTTGTTGGGAGATTCCTGCCTTGGATAAGAGTCAAGGCTTGGAAAAAACCCAAAGATCTGAGTAATCATTTGCCAGAGCTTATGAATGGACTTATGAATGTGCCCAGTGCATGCCAGACCCACACCTAGTAATGGAAACCCCTTGTCCTGTCCTGACAAGGTGAGCACACGAGGTGCTGCAAAGTGGCACTGAGACTACCCTGGCTGATGTGCCTCAGCAGGGCTCCCTCTGAGTCCTGGGGGCCCTCAAGACCAGCCAAGGACACTGAGAGTAGCCTCTGCAAAGGCATTGGGCACCTTTCAGGAAACATTGCTGAGCAATTGCCTTGCTTTGGCGATGCCAGCTAAGAAAGGAGCAAGGCTTAGCCCACGCTGTACATGCAGCCTCTGGTCATGTTTGCAGGTAATGGAACACCAGCACCCTTTTCCCCCCACGAAGTTTTCCTGTCCAACCCCTTTCTTTCCAGCCATATCTCTGGAACATAATTCTCATCCTCCCTGCTGTAAAGGGGAGCATAGAGAAGGTACCACAATTAAGGGATGCAACACAGCAGAAAGAGGGAAGGAGGGCTGGGAAGCTTTCCCCAGAGAGTTCTTCACCACTTCTTCAACTTTCTAACCACCAAACCCATTGCAAAAGTGTTTTGAGGGGTTGACTTGTCATCACTCTAAAATGAGGTGCTTCAGAGCCAAGCCCTGACTGTCTTACTGCAGACATAAGTTACATGAAATATGTGGTCCTGGTGGCAGCCCCAAATTATCAGTTAATTATTATTTCTTCTCACTTTGGGGTATTCCTGTCTGTGTCTTTACATCACACCTGGCAGCGTTAATTACCCTTTTTCTTTCCCTTAAGATGTTCCTGGATCAAATAGGGCAGATTCCCTCACTCTATGGCCATGGTATATGTAGCCTGGACTAGGCAGAATACAAGGAATGAGGGCAGAAGTTGTTTTGTAACCTTGCTCATGGGCATTGCAGCTGATTCCCCCTGCAGGGTAAAAAAAAAAAGAGAGAAGAAAAAGAGAGAAATGAAAGCTATTAGTGTCAAATAATTAAGGGCTATGGTTGAATTAGATGAAAAACTATTGGGATTATTTGGGAAAAACATTAGTGGATCATAAAATAATATCTTTTTAAAGAATGAGAGATAGCAGCTGATTTGAGGCTGTGTGACACCAGCTTTACGTTGCTGCTTGTGCTGATGGACTTGGAAGTTGCCTGGCTGCTCCAGTTCATTTTGCTGTGCTGGAAAGCACTGATGGATGAGGCGGATACAGGAGCAGCAGCTGGTGATTTTTTTGCTTCATCATTGAATCATAGCATAATTCAGGTTGGCAGTGACCTCAGGAAGTCTCTGATCCAGCCCTCTCTCTGAGCAGGGCTCACTGCTGCTGGGTCAGATTGCTCAGTTCAGTAAACCTTTTAATGTCTCCATGGTGGTGATCCCAAAGTCAGACCTGTGGTCCAGTATTTGACTACTCTTCTTGTGGAAAGTTTCTTTTTCTTGTAACTAATTGCAGTTTTCTTTTATGCAACATGCGTCTGTCACTTCTTGTGTCCACTGCCCCTTAATCTTTCCCTGTACTCCCTGGCTCCACCTTCTGTAACACCCCACCAAGCACACCTGGCATGGATGAGAGTGTTTGTGAAAAGGATGTGCAAGCACAGGACAGCGGGGGGAGCTGTCAGCATGAGTATAAAGGAATGTGACTTGTGATACTCCCTACTCTCAGGACTTAAATACTTCCACAGAAAAAGACAAAACCAAAACCAAAACCAACCCTGATGTGAATCACAATACTTTCCTTCAAATTATTATTTTTTCGGAAACTCCTCATGGGAAATGATGTGGCTTTAATACTCATTTGTGTGATCCAGAGACAGGAATACCTGGAGAGTGATTATTGACCATTAAAGTGAAAGCAGAAAGTAGCCTGGGACTGTCCATCAGCACAGATGTTGCACTTCATGCTGGCAGCTCTACTACCCTCAGAGCAGGTCACAGGGGATCGATCCCATGACCAGTGAAGGGGGTACACTGGCTCAAGCAGCTGACAGGTTTGGGACAGGTCATATCCCAGGGAAAGCTCATTACAGGTGTGAGGTCCTGTCATTTGACAGGCAGTGGCCCAAGGACTCTGCAAGTCTCTTGGCTGGTTCTGGGGATGAAGCAGGAAGCAGGAGAGTTTCTGGTAGAGGTGACCCTGACTGCCAAGGAGCTGTATGCATGCAGCTCGGAGCGCTCCAAAAATCAGCTACTGTGGGCAGCAGATTTGAAACATCCAAGGAGTGAATTTACTTGCTGTGTCTCTTGTCACATATGGGCTGAAATGCAAGGAGACCTTTAAACTGGGGAGGACAGGGAGCGAGAGGCATGCATGACGTGCTCACAGGACCAACTAGGAAGAGCTGCCTGTTGCTTCCCCACCACCCCACAGTTTCTGAGATGGGTCAGGTCATGTCTAACTCTGTGCCTGGTTTTGACCTTCCCTCTTCTCTCTGAGATCTGTGGCACTGGTGTCACTTTGTATTCAGTGGCAATCCTCTCCAAAATCACTGTAAAGCAGGGAATGGATTTCACCTTTCAGACTGCATTATTGTGGTAGCATCCTGCTTCCTCAGGTCTGGTATGGATCATGAAGGGCAGTATGCTTCTTTACACGGTGTCTGACATTAGCAGTGTCACAAGCCCTGGGAAGATGTGACTTGATTTCTCTATGTGATGCGAAGTAGCTGCTCATATTACAGGAGAAAGAATGCTGCGGGGCATTTTGCCCACGAAACCCTTCCTCTTTTCAGCTGTTAACCTTTAGAAGGAGTTTTCCCCTTACTAAAAATGCTTGGCAGGAGGCAGCACGCCCTGCTCAGTTTCACATATGGGATGTCAGCCGTGTTTGGGGGGCCGGACGGCGGTGCCGCCTGCAGAGGTCCCCCTCGCCTAAGCTTTGAGCGCCGGGCGGCAGCGCCGGGCGAGGAGGCGGCTCCGGCGCTTCCAGCGGGACAGGGAACCCCCAAGCACACTTCGTCCTGGCTCCCTCATCCACCACCCAGGGCAAACAAGGGTTGGGATGCCCACGGGTGTGTGGGTGAGGTGAACTCGGGGGAGCGGTGGCCTCGAAATAGAACGCCGGGGAGGCAGGACAAGTGGCAGCCTGGGCTAATACACCGTAACTGGGGACAGAGGGAAGTGGGGGTCCTGCAGCTCAGCCTGTCCTGCTGAGGGAGCACCTGGAGCACTACAGCGGCACTTAGAATCTTGCCGAGAGCAGAGGTCAATCCTTGATAGAGCTGAAAAGAGAGGCAGTGGGACAGGGCAGCCCATCCCTCCTCCCTAACTCCTAATGGATCCAATTTTCGCTCTGTGATGGATTTGGAGTTTTCCAGTTTGTGCCCATGTCAGTACTGTGGTAGCGTATGGGATTTTAGGGAGCAATGAGGGGCCCCAACTGCATGAAAAGGTAGTGTGTACTGGAGACACACCAGAGGAAACAAAGCATTCCTTTGCTCAGTGGCAGCTAAAAGCAAGGATGGTACTACAAGCAGCTGGAAGGGACCTCCATGCATGGCCAAGATTGTACCCCTGCAGGGTGCATGTTTCTACCTTTGGCCTCACTGCAAAGCCACTCCAACCAAGGCAGGAGTGTGCTGTGTGCCCTGGTTCCCCATCACAGCTTTTCTGGTCATGGTCAGAGGCCTCCACTTGCTCTGGTGCATGGGTGATGATAACCCTGCCCTGACCAGCTGCTGAAGTGCTTTGGTTTGGTATTTGAGGTTTGGGGTTGGGGGCAGTGCTGCACACCTTTCTAATCCCCTGCTTTACAATAAAAAAACCCCAAACAAATAGGGTACAAGATGATCCATCCACGCATATGCCAGTACCTTCAATTTTTACTGTGGGGGCTAGGACATGAGCTGCCAACATGCATAAACTTCTAGGTGCAGGCCAGCTTTTAGGGACAAATGGCCTCTGCACAGCCAGCAAACCTCATTCTCACAGTCACATCACTTTTCCACCAAATATCTTGTTCCTGCTTCCAAGGAAAGTACCTCCTTTTTTGTTTGTTTGGGGTTTTTGTTTTGTTTTGGTATTGTGTTTTTTTTTTTAATGGGAAGAAGAATAGTAGTAAGTTAATAGTGTAAAGGGAGGAAAACCCTGTTATTGGGTCCTCTGAAGGAGTTGGCATGGGCTCAAATTTTCTGTGATGACTTGCCCTGTGCTCTCCTGTTCTTGTTGCTCTGTTGTCTGAGAAAGGTGTTAGTCCCTTCCAAGGAGAAAGATATTTCCATAATAAATAGAGTGAAATGGAGTGGGGGGAGCTGAGAGGAATATTGTCTCTGTCAGAAAAGGACAGATCAGAAGTGATATATCATGATAACATCAACATCTTGGAAAAGTACAGTTTAGTTGGAATATTAATGTTTTTGAAGGTAAGAAGCATTTGTGCAATAAGCTTGTTGTGGTTCGGTGTGGTCTTTACATTACTTTGGGCTATGAACTCATCATGGACCCTCTGTATTGAAGGCCCTGAATGCCCATGCTTGAATGCCCTGAGTGTATTTCCAACAATGGGTTAGTGGGTCCACAAAAAAAGAGAAGTGGGACTGGTGTTGCTGAGGGTGGGCTTGCCGTAGATGGTGTGGAGGGGGCGGCTGAATCCCTGACAGGGGTATGTATTTGTAGATTGGGAAACCATTCAGAGCACTTCTAATCCTGGGCTTTATGGTCCCAATGAAGTGAGACCTTCCCTTTGCCATGTACTGCCCTCTGTGCTCCCTTCTCAGGGCATGCACCAGAAGGGTACATGGGGGCTCCCAGACAGCCAAGGGAAGTGTGAGACCTTGGGAGCACGGTAGGACAGGGCAGTCACGCTCTCCTGTGCCAAAGAAAGGGGGCACAGGGACTCCCCTGTTTTGCAGGCTACTGTGACTGACTGCACTCTCTCACCAGGTTTTCTCTGGATTTAGGGGAAGATGGAGATGGAGGGTGCTGTGGAGTGGCAGCCAATCTCCCCAGTAGTCAGGACAATTTGAAGTGGGGGGCAGGCTTTGCTGCAGCCCCGGAGGTTGCCTGCATCCCTCTGAGGGAACCCCAGCAAGTCGGGGGAAGCTGCCCCACTACTCACAGGCTGCTGAACCTGGGGAGGGCTGGGAGAGCTCAGGGGCTCCTCTGGCCATCGGGCTATTCATGTGTGGACTCTGGTCAGCTGGTAGTCCTCTTCTTTGCCGTGGCCACTCGGTTGCCCCTGCCCTATCCGTGTTTCTGCCTGTGGAGCCATCGCCGGGGGGGTCGGTGGGGAGCACTGTCTTGTTCGGGAAATGGGAGACAGGGGCTGGGAAGGAGGGAGAAAGGCTTTTGCCAGAGGAAATCGATATCCTATGAAAAGTAATTATTGAAGCATAAATTTATCATAAGGGTGATCACCAATAAAACATCTCTTGGCGACGTTTTAATTTAAAATCAAATTCGAAAAGGGCCCCCTCCCCCTTTAAAAAAAATCCTTAACAAGCAGAAAAATAACTGCAGCCCTTGGAACACTTCATTATACGTTCAAAGAGAGCTCCATCATCTTCGCACCGACGCCGGGCTCTGCTCTTCTGATGGATCCAATGCAGCTGATTTATGGAAATGACTTGCAAATCCATAAATGTAGTTTGCAGTGACAGCCGTGCATATCACTAGTAATTCCTTTAAACTATGCAAAGAAAAATGATTCATATCTGGTTGGACCCTGCCTTTTCCAAGGGTCGCCACTCCTGAGTCTTGATGTGTTTGTCTGTATTGGTTTCCCTCTTGATTTTTTTTTTTTTAAACTCGATGATGGATGAGGCTGAGATCTTAGTGCTGAAACTCAGGACCCTGAGACGGCCGGCGAGGGAAGAGTTAAGTCTGTGGGAAGGTGATTTTGCCCCTCTTCCCCGCGAACACGCGTGGGTCGGACGCAACACACATTTCCACACTCAGTGTCGTGTCCTCTCGGCTTTTCTCCTGCAACTCCCCGGGTTTCGGCCCCGGGTTCCGAAAGCTTAATTGTGTTAATTAATTAGTCCTCCATGTACGATTGCTGGGTGACTCCGGGCGGACGCAGAGGGTTCGGGGAGGTGCAGCCCCGAGGGGTGTGTGCCCATGCCTCAGCTTTCCCACCTGCAAGCGGGGTGTGAGGGGGGGAGCCGGCCCTAGCGATGCTGCTGCAGACCCGCATCGGGCACGCACCCGACTCCGCTCCCTGGGGCTCCCGGCTCTCTCCTTCTTGCAAACCCCAGCACATACGGCTGCGCCCGCACACGCCGGTCAAGGATGGAGTAAAATTAGCCGATCTCAGAATTTCTTCATTGTTTTTTGCAGTTATCCCGGGCACCACTATGCCCCCCTCCCCATTTGTATCCCCAAAGATCACCCTCTAGCAGTCTCTCTGATAATGCATTTATTAGGCTTCATGATGCAATAACCACAAGCAGCCAGAAAATGTAGCATATTTCCACATTATCATCCAATTTCCCTTCCTGGGTATTTAGTTCAACTCTTTAACACCAGCCACATAATTAGAATTTGGATTTCCATTAATTTTCCTTGGGCCTGCAACCATTTTAAGATCACAGTGGTAATTAACGTGATACATCACTAATTTCACCAAGCACAATCTAAGTAGGCGCTCCCCCTCCCTCCAGGGGGCAAGGCTAGAGAGTGTGGCAGGGGGGGCGCTGGGGGTCGGGGCGGCCCGGGGCCCCTGCCAGGGGGAGCGGGGTGGCTCTGCCTCCGCTCCGGCCCCGCCGAGGAGCGGAGCGTGTCGCGCCGCAGCCCGGCCCCGCCGCATCCTCCGCTTTCGCTACGGAAAAAAATTCTCTTTTCTTTCCAGTAAATTTAACAATTAAAAATATTTATCGGTAGCAGATTTACGTTGTTGTGTCTCCAGTCTTGGGGCATATTGGTAGACTATTAAGACTAATTAGCATCCTTTCTGCATGCAGATTTACTAAGCTGATTGCTGTATAACTCATCCCTAAAAGCCCCTATCCCTTCACATTTGCAGAGTGTAGCTGAAGGCAAGGCCCTTTCGTCTCTCTCCGAGCTTGCAAGCAGCTCACGTTATCCGGGCCTTTTGCTAAGTAAACTTTAAAAATGTGAAGCAATAACAATTTGAGTTAGAAGCTTGCAAAGTACTAAAATGGAAATATTACCTCGGGAGCTTCCACAGGAAGGATCTGGGAGGAAACAAGAAGCTCAAATGTATAGACGCACACAGCAGATACAGGCTGTATATTCTCAGCATTAAACCCAGGGCTGTTATTTTCTTAAATATATTTGGAAATAAACAAAGGGATTTCGTACGTGCCTGAGTGGCTGCGTGTTCCCGAAGCCAAACAGCACCGAGGAGAGGAGGGAGAGAGGTAGGGAAAGAGTGAGAAAACGAAGAGTTCCAGAAAGTTTGCAAGATGCAGTTACAGTGAACAGTTGCTGGTTTTTTCCTTCCTTCTCTGCATTTTGGATCTATTTAAAAGGCGCGGAATCAGCAGAGTGCTTTGCTGCGTAGCCCGTCAAATACAACGGGAGGGGAGATTCGTAGCATCCCTCGTACCTTTGCATTTAAAATATTTAAAGCGTCGCAGAAGGCTCTGCGAGGCTCTTTCAAGGTGTGGAAAGCATCAGCTCTTATTCTTTTAAAAAGCATACACTGCTGGTTTATTATTAACACACTGGGAAGTACATAAGCCCCACAACTTTATTCTCTTTAATGAGCCTGGAAAAGCACGTTGGCCCTGAAGGGTTTTGTTCATTAAAGATGTAAGCCGTAGGAATATTGTCTCATTAATTATCTGGTTTTAATTACACTGTTACCCTTTGAATCCGTATATTTGGGGGGTGGCAAAGTTTCTCTAGCCAGACCCTCACGATCCGCAGCGAGGGCGTGTCGATGTTTAAGGCTTGAGAAGAGGCAGAGATTCGGACAGGGAGTGCGAGAGTTGGAGGGAAGCTCCGGTTGGAAGGATGGACGGATGGACGCAGGGATGGGGAGGAAGTGGAGGTGGGAGGAAGCGGGATCTCCGGGCGTGTATAGCTGCACTCAGATCAGGAAATATTTATTTCCTCCTGTCCGTCTGCAGCCGCCTCTCGGCTGCCGGTCGCCGTCCGAGCCGGGCCGATACCGGGGGGGAAGAACAGTGAGGGAGCCAGAGAGCTGGGTCGGGCGGGCTCGGGGCGCAGCCCCCTCCGTGAGAAGTAACCCCCTGGACACCTCCCCAATTCCCACATCGTTATCCTTCCTCGGCAAATAGCGAGACGGAGGCTCTCCAATTAATTTTATTTT
>JAWWEW010000166.1:22424254-22429254 GCA_035583185.1 Anabacerthia variegaticeps | reverse complement strand
CGGCTGGGATGCGCGGCTCTGCCCGATAGCCTTTCCACATGTCGCGACACATGGGAACGGTCGCGATATGCCCGAGAAAGTGTAGTGTTTGCTGCGGAAGGCAGAGGGAATGGATGGTGGAGGGTGCAGAGGAAAGCGGGGAGAACCTTGTGTCCCCCCTGTCCCTCGGCGTGTCGGTCATCTGTGTGCCCCGGGCCGGGGGCGGGAGGGCTGGCAGCGGCCCTGTACCAGGGCTTTTCCGGGGAGAGGAGGAGAGGCTGCGATTCCTGCCCCAACCCCAGAACCGGGAAGAAAAAACCTTTCCTTTCAGCAGAGACTCATGCATCAAACTTCAATTTTCCGGACGATTGAATTAGTGATTTTTTTTCTCCTGAACTAAAATACACTTAAGTCTTTGGGATTAATTACCACGTTCTGGTCCCTCAGACTGTAGTATTAGTTATCGTTGCCATATTCGACATCAGCCCTGACACCTCATAAAATAAGGAACTGAATTTCACTGACTCAACCTGCTTCAGCCCTGTTGGATAATTCAGGAGGGGGCTTTATTCTCCGTCTGGGAGCCCTGTGTGAAGTGAACAAGATCAAATATGGATCTTCCCCATCTCTCTCAGAAAAAAAAAAAGGAAAAAAAAAAAAAGAAAAAAAAGAAAAAGCATACCCCCCCAAACACTAAAGGGTGTAATTTCCCAGCAGACAACATCCCCCATCGCCCCCTCTCCCCCTCCCGCTCCCTTTACACCTCCGAACGAAATCTAAGGCAGTGTCAAGTTTGGGGATGAAGGATGGGTATGGGGTAAGAGGGGGGTTGGTCCGGTTCCTGCGTTTGAGAAATGGGGTTTCTGCCGGGAGAGAAGAGCAGTGACTGAGATGCGGGCTGGACCGAGACCCTCGGGAGACGCCATGCCCAGGGCAGGGGAACGGCCCCGAGCTGCGTCTGCCCGCACCTGCCCGCACCAGCGCCCACGCCCGCCCTGACAGGGCGTCACGGGGCACCGCAGCCCCCGACAGAGTGGGTGGTGGGGACCTTCGGGCCTCCAGACCACCCCCGCCAAACCCTTCCATGCTCCCGCTCACCCTTTTGTCAAACTGAGAGTTTTCACCTCCCCTGGCCAGCACCTGGGATGTTTAAGTGGGTTGACGCCTTTATTTTTCCAGTCAGGAAACATTTGGGGAAGGCCGGTCTCTCTCTCTCCCCCTGCCCCATGTCCACCTTTCTACGGAGGGAATCGCGGCGACCCGGCCCCCGGAGCACGGAGCACTGGTGTGGGATTGAGGAGCTCCAAACCTGGTGGGTTTGCCCGGGGGTGGGAAAACGGGACAGACTCTGCCCCGCTCTGTGAATCCACGGAGGGAAGTACTGGGAGCAGGGTGAAGGGCACACAAGGGGACTGCTGGCCCGGGTGTCCCCGGCCAGTAAGTCCCAAGGGTCTCAGTCCAGTTCCCTTTTCTCCGGGGCAGCACTGGCCAGGGAGCGGAGCGGCCGGAGGCGGCCGGGTCGGCGGAGCAGATCCGGAGATCCCTGAACTAGGGTAATTTGGGGGTCTGGGGCAGGCAGAAGGGGTTTCGTGCCGCGACCACGGCAGGAACCCTCCGAGCTGGCGAGGAAGGGCTGCGGCTGGGTCAGTCCAGAGGGTGCGATTTCAGCGCTGTCACCGCGTCCCTACTGCTGCGAGGAAAAAAAGGCCCACCAAAATCCAAATAAACCAACAAACACCCACTCCCCTCAAAAAAACCCAAACCAAACCAAATCTCAGAAAAATAAAAATAATGCAACCCTCCCCCAAAAAAAAACCAAAAAAACAAAAACAAAAGAAAAAAATCCACACCCACAAAACCCTAAACAAACAAAGAACACTCCCCTCCAAAACAAAGCCGTGTTATATCTAAAATTTGAAGGAGAGGAAACCCCGAGCGATAGATCGACTCAGGTAGATGATCTCAGGGAACAGCGCGTTTCAAACTGGGTGACAAACGAGGGGCACAAGTCGGCAATTCATTTTAAGCTAGGAAGAAAAAAAAAAGCTTTTGTTTGTCAATATGCAGCTTAAATAACCAAAATCCTAGCTAGCTGGAAATGAGGGGCGAGCCAAATTAACAGGCTGCAAATCTTCAGGAGGAGGCTTTATTTACTAACCCGCCCCAGCCACGTGTGGTAAACTTCTGCGGGTGCAAGGCGGCCCGGCATCTCTTCTCTTTGCACTCAGAAGTCAATAGATCAGAAACCCAAATTAACTCCCAGCCTGTTTTCCATACACCCAGCCACCTTTTCTTTTTCTTTTTTTTTTTCTTTTTTTTTTTTTTTATTTCTTGGTTATATTGAATTGTAGTGTTTGCAGCCTCATTAAATCCATTCCAAGACAAAAGAATAAAAGACTGGGGGGAGGGAGGGGACAGGAGAGGAGGGGGAACAGGAGAGGGAATGGGAAAAAAAAAACAGATAAAGAAAACAAATAAAGCCCTTTAACTAGATCTTCACATAAATGTCACAGTTTCTCAGCATTTACGATTTGGCTGTTTAGCATAAAAACACTTAAGGACAAGATTGAAGGCTTTCCGAGAGATCTGGACAGAAGTCAAAGCTATCATTCGGAGATAAAAAAAAAAAAAAAAAGATGAAAAAAGAGGGGATGTCGGAGTGGGGGCGGGAGGTGGCGGAAAACAAGTGCTCTTCCAAATAATACTAAAGAAAAGTGAATTTCATTGTAATTCATAGACTTGTTCCAAATACCAAGAGAGAAAGAGAGAAGAATAGAAGCGCACAGATGCCCCGACGAAGGGAGAACAGCTCTGCTCCCATTGTTGTGGAGTTAAACAGTGGAAGGGAGGGTTAACCTAATCCATCAAATTGTCTGGAAATTGTGAAGAAAATTCAAAAACCATATGGTCTCCAAGCGCTCGCCTTCTCTCTGCTGCGGAGGGGCACGCTTGTTTCAGCATGGCGAACCGCAGGAGGCTGTATATGCTCCATTGTCGCTTGTCACTTCAGAGAAGAGGGCTCATTTGTCCCCAGTTTTCATGCTTTACGCTAAAAATTACAACCCCATCCATTCTCAAAGAGGAGAAAGATTTATTTAGCCTCGGAGAAACTGGACCAAAAAAAAAAAATACAGCCCACAAACCAACCCTGCCTTATCTGGACACTTCTCCACCGAGCTCTACCACTGTACACCAGATTTGCCTTTCTCACATAAATTTTGCAAAGAATAGGGAGAAACACACGTTGCTCCACTCCAAAGGCAGGTCACGCTGCCAAGAGAAAACACAGTCACCAGAGTCTTAATTTTGGCGAAAAAAATAATAAAGGAAAAAGAGAGAAAATTTAAAAAAAAAAAAAAAAGAAAAAAAGAAAAGGAAAAAAAAAAAAAAGAAAAGAAAGAGAGGAAACGAAACGTTTTCCATCCTCGTGTCCCCGTGGCCGGTTCTGTCCAGAAGCGGGAGGCCTGGCCTGCCGGATGGAGAGCAGCTCCCCCCGCAGCATACCCCGCTTCTTTTGTCCAAGTCGGTGATAACTCCTTCCCCCCGCACAGAATCGGTCTTTCTTTCTATTACTTTTTCTCTCCCCCTTCCTTTTCTTTCCAATTTCGGGCTGGAAATGCCCTGCTGGCGGCGGGGTGGGCGAGGGGTGCCGGTGGTCCCGCTCGCCCCGCGGTGCTCCCGCCACCGCGCATCTCCCGCGCCCGGGGACCGCCGCCTGCACCTATTGCCTTATCGATCCGACGCGTTCTCCCTCTGCTAAACTCTACTTGGCATTAACCTTAGAAAAATAAATTAAAATAATAACAAAGATCTCGGCCGTGTGTTCCTTTCCCGTCATTTTTCTCGCGGGTACTGTGCATAAAGTAACTTCAAATGCAAACGGAATGGGAGATTCCTGTGGTGGAAAAGTCCGGCGTTAACTCGGACCGGCGAAGTGGTTTTTTGGTCACAAAGGAGGACGTTAAAAAGTATATTAAAATGGTAAAGATTTTATTGTATCGGAAAAAAAGAACTATCTGTACAATTCTAAGAGACAGTAAATAAAGCGACATTGTCCCTATCGGAACTTAAATAGCAGGCCTTTTAAAATTTGTACAATTCAAACAAAAACAAGTCTTAAATCTGTACATTTTTATTAATTTATAGTGTAATATTTAAATGTATTGATCTTGGGATTTGTCCTTTTTATTTCCATAGCATGCAAAAATTCTAAAAAGAGTAAAAAATAATTCTAGGATTTTTTTTCATTTTCCTTTTTTTTTTTTTTTGTTACCACCTTCATATCAAAAATACGAAAGGCAGCTTTTAATAAAAGCACAACAATAGCAGAAAATGGTAAAAATAGCTTTTAATTGGTAAAATGAGGCAGAAATTGCATTGGAGACAAATCTCTATGCTCTAGAAAAAAAAGAAAGTATATATTTTTCAACTTGCATTATAACCCAGCCCCAAGTTCCCCAGATTGCGGAAGAAAAAAATATTTTTAAAAGGAAAAAAAATTAGTTCGTGCATATTTGAAACATGCAAGGAAAGGAAAGTGGATATTTTTTTTGCTGTTGCTGTTTTAAGCCTAACTTAAATCTTCTCTAAAGTGGTTCATTTCGGAAGTCTTTGAAAACAACTGCTTTCCCAAACATCTGTTGGAAGCCGAGTTTATTCCAAGGTTACACGTCTCCCTTATAGATAAAATAATCATCATTGATAGATATTAAAAAAAATAATAGTCAAAACCTCAAAAAGAAGGGGGAAGGAAAAAAATCCAATATATACGTTTAAATATTTATACAGAAGCCGTCCGTAATTGCACCGTTCCGAAGATGTGGCAGGCGGAGGGATATCGACTCTACCCTAAATTAATCAGGATGTGTGTGTCTATGGTGGGGTTCTATTGCTTATTGCTCCGACCGAGGGGAGCAGCCGCCCCGCCGCGCTGCCGGGGCCGGGATGGGGGGCCGAGGGTGCCGATTTGGAGCTGTCGGGATGCGGGGGGGGGGAGGGTTGGGGGATGGGGGGGCCGGAGG
>JAWWEW010000166.1:22374908-22424154 GCA_035583185.1 Anabacerthia variegaticeps | reverse complement strand
GGGGGGGCCGTAGGCCGCCCCTCAGTCATCCACGTCGATCTCCACGTCCTCCTCCTCCTCCTCCTCCTCCTCCTCGCTGTCCCGGCGGCTGCGGGGCCGCTCCGTGGGGGGCGAGGCGGGGCGGGGCGGTGGCGGGGCGCCGGGCTCCCGGGCGGCGGCGGGGGGCGGCGGCGGGGACCCGGGTCGCGCCTTGCCCCTTCCTTCTGCGCTGGGCTCCAGCTCGGCCAAGGCCACGATGTCCACGGCGGGGTTGGGGCCCAGCTTTTTGGCCGATTCCACGTCGGCCTTCATCTCCTCCAGGTCTCTCTTGAGCTTGGCGCGGCGGTTCTGGAACCAGGTGATGACCTGGGCGTTGGTGAGCCCCAGCTGCTGGGCGATCTGGTCCCGGTCCGCCGGCGACAGGTATTTTTGGTAGAGGAACCGCTTCTCCAGCTCGTAGATCTGGTGGTTGGTGAAGGCCGTCCGCGACTTCCGACGCTTCTTGGGCGTTTGCCGCTGCCCGAAGATCGTCATCCCGTCCCGGCCTGCCGACGAGCCGCCAGATTGTCCCCGCTTTCCCTGTGTTCACCCCGACTCGAGCACCCGCACCCCACACCCCTGCCCCGTCGGTGTCTGGAGGGAGTTGTGACAGAGCCGCTGGTCCCGCACCCCGAGGGCCGCGGGGAGAGGATGCTGGCGGGTACCGGCCGCCCAGGGACCCCCCATCTCACCCCATGCGACACCCCGGGAGATGGGGGAGGGGGGGAGGTGAGAAGGAAAACCAGGCCTTGGGGAGGAGCGGGGCACCCACCCGCTGGAGGATCCCCCCACTCTAAGCGGGGCTTACCTTCGGCCGCCTGCAGCACGCTGACTTCCAGCCCCTTGAAGGTCTTGCTGGCCAGCTCTTCCAGGGCGCAGAGGGGCGAGGTTTGGGAAAGCAGCGCCCGGCCGGAGAGGGGCAGCCCGGCCGGGGGGTGCTTCTCGGCGGCGGTAAGGAGGTGGGCCGTTCCGCAGAGGGTGTAACTCCTCCGCACCGAGGGCTTGTTGAGGATGTCCTCGATGCTGAAGGGGGTGAGGGGCTTGTTGGAGTTGGCCGGCGGTGGGAGGTGATCCAAGGGGCTCCGCCGCCGTTCTTCCCCCGAGGAGGGCTTGGGTTCTTCTTTGGAAGTCATGGTGGGGCCGGGCCGCGCGGGGCTGCCTTCCCCACCCGCGACGGGGATGCGCTGCCGCGGGCAGAAGCCCCCGGCGGGACCGCGGGGTGACGGCTGCGAAGACAGCGAGCAAAAGTTGAAGCCCACCTCCAACTCCGGCGGAGAAGTCCCGGGTCCTCCCGGGGAGAGCCACGTCGGGCGGCGGGCCGGGCGGGCAGGGCGGCGGGCGGGCGCGGAGAGGAGCGGAGCTGCCGTCGGTCTCTCGCCGAGAGGTGGTCCTGCCGTACCTCTTGTCCCAGGGTTTTGGGTCGGAGATTTTCCCCCCCTCCTCTCTCTTCACTCTCCCTCTCTCTCTCTCTCTCTCTCTCTACTCTCTCTTTCTCTTCCTAGCTGCTATTTTAAGAAACACCCCAAATCACAGCACTTTCCCTGCCCCCCCCAGCGAATACCCACCCCAAAATAATATTATAAAAAATTGAAAAAAAAATAGAAAAAGAAAAAGCAGACTTCGACGAGGGGGAGAGCAGCCCTTGCACCGAGACCTCGGACCAGGGGGAAAGAAGCAAGAAGAGATGGGGTAATTGACTATTGCTAACAAGTTATTGTTGATTGGGAGGTAATCAATTATCTTCAATGACACTTTTCGCCCTCTCTCTCTCTCTCTCTCTCGCTCTCTCTCTCTCTCTCTCTGTCCAATGCAGGCTTTTGCAAGTTCGGAGACCCATTAATTAGGAGGCGGTATGGAGGTGGAGCCCAGTTGAATTATAATGCTGAATGCACTTGTCATATTCTGGCCCTGCTATTTGTTTGGACATATATATTTTTAAATTACATTACAAACCAGCCTTTATTGCATCAGGATAATACAGTATAGTAAAAAATAATAATAAGGGAAAACAAAACAAAACAAAACGAAAAATATCCGGCTGTGTATATATTTTTTTCTTCCCCCGAGATTTTTTTTGGGTTTTTTTTTGTTTTTTTTTGTTTTTTTTGTTTTTTTCTTCTATTTATCCCTCCTGTTAATTTCGGCTACCAGGTTATTTAAAATGTCTCTCTCCGGCTCTACGCAGAGCCGTTTTGGTGTTGTTTTTTTTTTTTTTTAATGAGGGGAAGAAGGGGAGAGCCTGGTTCCAGGTAAGGCAGACCTTTCTTTTCCAATAAAATACGAAGGTTTCCGCCGAATTTGTCGTGCTCCTGTTTCCCAGCGTCCTGTGTCGGAGCAGGCTGCGGGGGCCGGGGCTGGAGCAGGCCCCCCCGGGAGGGTGCCGGTGCCCGCGGAGGGGCTGCGCGGTGGGTCGCGGGCCGGGTTCGTTCCCGGGACGTCGGCGGCTCTTTGGGCTCCGTTGGCGCCGGGGATGGAGGGTGGTCCTGTCCAGGGGCAGCGCGGGAGGAAGGGGCTAGGGAGGGCCCGTTTCCAGCCCGAGGCCTTTTGCTGAGAGCCCACGGGCAGCTCTGGAGAGGGGCAGCGGCGCGGGGCTTGCTGCGCCCCCCACTCTCGGAGGAACCCGGCTCAGCCCGACGCGGCTCTCCGCGGGGCCAGACCTGCTCCTTAGTATTTTCACCCGGGCCACATTCCGCTTATGTGTCGCTGTTCCACAGGGACGGAGACAAAGCCCAGATCCGGGGGTGAACAGCCCGGCCCCCACCCCGGGCGTGAGTATCCCACGGTCCCCGCCGGGCGGCCAGGATGCGACCCGCGGGCCGGGCCAGGGCTGGACGGGGCGGGCGGTGGCTGGAGGGGCAGTGGAGCAGGAGGAGAGGCCTCGGCCGGATCCGGCCACAACTTTCTCTCCTCACCTTGAGGGCCAGGAGGAGGACGGCTGCCAGCTCCCAGGCCGCTAGGTACCAAACAAGCACAAAAGAAGCAAATGGCTCCTCTCCTTAAAGCGCCCTCTTCCCATTTTTTATAGCTCTCTGGGAGTCTCTTTATGCAGTGACCTATTTTTAAAGGCCTATATTGGGTTATTCATCATATCAAATACTGTGAGGAGCTGGGGGGGAGCCGGTTGGGGGGGGAGCGAATTACACTGATTCTAAATCGCCCGGCTTCTTTGCTTTGCTAGGTGGATTATTTGCTTCGCTTTGCTTGGGTTTTATGAAGTGATTTAAACATATTTTAAGCAATTAGAGATTTTCCTCCTCTCCCTTGTGTCTCTTCGTATTATTTTCCAGGATGGCGTTTTATGTCAGGATACGGGTTTTGTTGAGAACTCAGCCGGGGTTGCTGGGGTTGTAATTACAGAAATAAGATTTTAAAAAATAAAAGAGGAGGAAAAACGAAAGAAAAATAGTCTCGCTTCTGGGTGCTAGTTTGGGCGGGCTGGTAGGCGTATGGGATGTTCCAAGGCGCTGGTAGTTACTGGCTTCCCCGCGGAGCGGAGCGCAGACTCGGGGTGCAACTTGCGCCCCCATCTCGAGCGCATCCCGTTCCACTCAGGGCACGGGCAAAAGTGCGCCAGACACAGAGAAGCCTGCAAACCGTTTCGAATACCCTGTTGTCCCGTAAGCCCCCATATGTCCCCTTTGCCTACCCGGGAGGACAAGGCTTTAAATGCACACTGCTTCTTTTTTTTTTTTTTTTTTTTTTGCTCCCTAATAGGGGCAGAGTCCAGCGGAAGGAGGACAGCAGCCTCAGTACAGAATTCCCGACACAGAGGAACCCTTCTTCGTTTGTCTCTGCCGCTGCCTGTCAGGGAATAGCTGGGTTCATGCTTTGCATGAGTAGCTCAGCCCGATGGCTCTAGGCCTGCCGCATGCCCTTGTGCCCAGCGTCCTCCCTAGACAGCACCTCACTGAGAAGAGGGGTGGTTGAGAGGGAAGGGGGCAAGTCTCGGGCCCAATTCCCCCGAGCCCCACGGAACTCGATGGCTGTCCCGGCGGGCTCCGGCCGACCCCTCTCCGCTGTGATCTCGGCTGCCCGGTGGCGCCCTTGGCGGATTTGGGTTCGTTTTCCCTGCATTCACTTTGCCTTTGCAATCGCTGCATCTCGCTTTTAGCAAATGACTCCTTCTCTGCACTCCAGGGTGGCCGAAAATCAGAGGAGGGGCGAGCTGTGCTGCCCCCGCCCCGGCTTAGGGGGAGAGCTCAGCATCCCCACTCCTCGCCCGTCAGAATTTAATTATTTTAATTTACTTTTTGACAGCCCGCTTGGCACCTAGTCCCGAATTAGGGACACTCAGTGTCCCGTCCCCCCCGTCCCCGTCCCCCCCCCCCGTAGTAGCCATTGCATCTCCCTGTTCTCAGAGGGCCCCGGGAAGCAAGGGGGAACAGGACCCAGCCGGGGGGTTGCTCCAGCCACCGCCACTGAACTTCGCATCCCATCGGGTTCTTCTGCCTGTCCCGCCGGAAGGCAGCTGCTAGTCGTGTGTCCCAGCTTTGAGGTCGTTTGGGGAAAAACACCCTCATCCGATGGGCTCCAACTTCCCCGCTTCTGCCTGCTTTAGCCCCTCTGATTGGGATCTGGCACTAATTTATTCCTGGTGCAGGCAGGAGAAGTTTGTGTCGGGTCCCTGGCCGAGAAGCAGAGATGGGAGCAGGGCTGGAAGGAACAGCGGCCCTTGAGTGTACCCGGGAATGGATGAGGGGGTCTCCTGAAACCGTCGGGGAAGTGTTGCTCGGGGTCCCTGCCTTCTACCGTGGAAGAAAAGCGAGTAAAGCTGCGGCCTTTCCTCCTCCAAGGGGCAGAAAACTGCCACTGGATTCGAAACTACTCGTGAGTGGGGAAAAAACCAAAAAATCTGTGGCTAAGAGTAGCACCTTTGGAGGCGCATCCCCTCGCCGTCCTCAGAGCCGTATTTCGGGTGGTCGACGTAGCTGCCCTGCCCGAAACAGCCCCGGGCCCGGTGGGCAGCAGCAGGGCTGCCCGGCTCTGGCTGTGCACGGCCCGCTTCTGTCCAGGAAAATGTCATAGGAATATAATTAAAGCAGGCGGCATATATCATTCAAGTGTTGATCACCAAAGTAACTGCGTACAAATGACACCTCCTTTCCCGGCATAGCTGAGCCGTGCATGGCTCCCAGCTATGTCTGCCTAGTTTAAGTGGTCTAAACACGTTACCGCTCCCTATTAGCAGGAAGGAGTGGAGCAAAACTCCGTGCCCTCGAGCTGACAGCTAGTCGTGGCACAGCATCGGGTAGTGGCCGGGAAGGAGAGCCTGGAACCTAGGAAATAACTGTTCTTTTTGTCTTTAAGCACCCCTCCCAAGTTTTGGGCTGCGACTGCCGAGAGGCGGAGAGAGCCCGGTGAGACCCGCCGTGAACCCCGGAGGAAGGAGAGCCACGGCAGGGTCCGAGGTCCCTGTCCCTGTCATCTGTTCCAAAACTGCCGGTAAAATGTACTTACAGGTATCCCCCGACCCCGCCTCCGCCGGGCGCTGCTCGGCGTTGCTCCCTTTGGAAAACTCCCTCGAGCTGGGGGCCCGCCGGCTCCCAGCTGTGATGGGAGGGGGCGCCGAAGGACCGGGGGCACTGCAGGGCCGGGGAGAAGGTCCCCGGCCGAACCCATCTGCAGGTCGTTGTACAGCTATCGTCCGATCCTTCCTCCGCTCTCAACCACCTCCCTGCGGAGGAAAAAAACTTCGCTGCACCAAAAATAATTGTGACCCGAGTGTCCGCGTCCGGCCTGGGAGCCGGGGCCAGGGGCACCGTGCCCGGCCCGGCTCGGCTGGAGCTCACCGGTGCCGCGAAACCCTAGCTTTTCCCCGACAGAGAGAGGCAGAGAAGCTGCCGTTCCCTCAGAGGGTTTCGGCCGTGGAGACGGGACGTGCGCGGGGCCGATCAGGGGCGAAACCTGCCGCCTCATAAGCCCGACCAGAAGCGGGATGCGGGGAGCAGCCCTACTCGGGCGGGGTGGCAGCGCCGTGCCCAGCTCCTCGACTTTCCACGGGAATTTTTCGTTTGCAAACGAACTCCCCGGACGACTCAGGGACGTTAAGACCGGCGGAGCCGCTGGGTCCATACACCTTCTGCCCAGCCCGGGGGCCGATTTGTTTCCTCCCCGCGCAGTGGAGCTCGCTCGCACCGCTCTCGCTGCCCCCCGCGGGCCGGGAGAGGGGAGGAAGCCTCAGTTTGAGCGAGTCCCTGGGCCGGTGTAAGCAGGGATGCTCTGTGGAGGGTGCAAGGGAAGTAGGGAATAGGGAATGCCCGTGTCTCCCACAAGCCGTTTTAAAGCACAAATTGAAAGTAACCCCCGGGACGGATAAACACCTTCAGCCACCTCATCGCCCTACATGGGGCCCTAGGGAGCATTTCCCACAGCAGGGGGGAAATACGGGGGTGGCCCCATTGAAATGGGGTGGGCCAGGACGTTCCCCCTCCTCTTAGAACGTCCGGAAACCCTCTCGATCCACTTCTGGTGGATTTTAGGGGGTCCTTGGGGTTTGTTTGGGCTAGAGAGACGTTCTGTGCGGATGGCGCCTCAGACAGAACCCCGGTTTCCTCCCGGGAACAGGGTCCTCCTGCAGCTGCTTCAAGGGTACCCTCACGGGAACGGCCAGTGCGAGCATCTGAACGTATTTAATCTTTTAAATTCCAGTGCTTTATTTTCTAGTCCAAGAAATCCAGTTGGAAGCAGGCTCCCTGGGAAGAACAGCCGGGACGTGCCTGTCCCAGCTCCAGGGAAAGCAAGAACTTGATTTTTATTATTTTATTGTTTTTAAACCCCCTAAATACTCCGATAAATGCAATCCACATAACCCTTCTGGTTGGAAGGGAAGTGTGACGAAGCTGGTCGGGGGCAATTCAGGCCTCCTGAACTTGTCAGGGTCTGACGGTGACAGAGATTTAGCAGCTCTCGGGCTCTCTCTGTCCCGCTCCAGTTCCGGGCGAGGCAAGGCCGGGCCGTGGGGAAAGCGGGAAAGACCCACCGGAGGGGAGGAGCGCATCCCCGACCCTCTGTTAAGAGCTTGCCTGTCCCTTGGGTCACTCTTGTTTTGGGACAGGAGCAGCCACCACCTTCTCCCCAGCCCACCTCGGCTCCAGGGAAGAGGCTGGAAGGGGAGGAAGCGTTCGTCTGTGGCCGCGGAGCTCACCCTGACATCGTGGGGATGGTCACTGGGGGAGGCGGGGGCTGACAGTTCCCGGCCCATGCAGCTGCCTTTCACTGTCACCTCTGGGCGCCGCGGGGCTGGTGTGGGAGTGTCAAGACCCGAGGTGATGCCCACCTTGCCCCGGCTCCCTCACTTCCCCCAGAAGAGGAGCCACGAAGGGTCTGCCCGCAAGATGCCCCCGTGTCCCGCAACTGCGCTGCGGTCTCGGGACTCCTCAAAACTTTGTTTGTTGGGGGGACACGACACAGCCACCCAAGGCTATGACAGCAGAGCCGCACGGGCTCCTCCGAGACCTGTAATATCTCTGCTGCTCCCGGCACGCGTGAATAATTCACCAGACTGCCAAATGCAAGTAACATTTGTGGCAGCTATGAAGGAGCCGGGGAGGCGAGGGCTCATTTTTGGGGGGCAGGAGGAGGTGTGGGGAATCAATTGTAACTTAATAAAGGGAGTGTGTGGGGGGGAGAGAATGGCGGAAATAAGGCAGGCAACTTCTTCTAATAACAACTTGGTTTTAATAATTCAGGAGCAGTCATTGGATTATAGCGCAATATCCGAAGTACACATTGCCGGCACAGTGCGGGTGGATAATGTAATCGGAGCTCATTTCGCCTTCCAATAAATTACAGCAGCAAAAGTTTCCTGTTAAAGCAGTTATTTGTATTTCTTTTTTGAAGGTGATCCCCCTTCCAACAACTGCAGTGAGAAAATTAATTAAAAACTAATATTTCCATCCTTTGCAAAAGCAGCCCCAAGATGCAAAGCTAGATTTTCACTGTGATCTCTTTCAACTTGGAGTGCTGTGAGGCTGCTCCTCCCTACTTCTCACTTCTTTCTTTCAGTTCTGCTGGTTTTTCATTCCTCCTTTTTTTCATCCTACTCTGTCTGTACTAATAGGAGCTTTCTAAGCTCAGACAAGTGCTGCTGGAAACAAAACTCTTCCTAAAATACATCCCTTCTTATTAGACTTGCCATGTTTGTTCCCCTTGTCCCTCTCAGGTCCTGTTAGGAAAGGGTAGCAGCTAGAGGCAGAGTCAAACAGCAGTTCACTTGTCTTTCAACTCACATGTGAGGTGACTTTGCAAGGCCTCAGATGCCTCTTGTTTTTTTGCTTTCAAACTGCGACATCATTTCACAGCAGACTCATCCTCCCAGACCCAGCCAGGCTACTGCAGCTTTCCTATCCTCTATTCCCCTCTTCCTCACACCAAAAGCCAGGCTATACTCGTGCCTTCCTGTGGCTTCCATTCCCAACAGGGCTTCACAAGATGATTCTCAAACCTCTCCTGGCCTCTGCTGCTGGACACAGGAACCTATTGCACTTCTCTCCATGCCAAGCCGTTGTCTGCATCCTCAGACATGCCTCATAAAGGGACCATTCCCCAACAGCTTGGCCATAACCAGCAGACACCTCTGATGAGATGCTTTACACTGATGTTTGTTTTATTCTGCTTTCCATCCCAGGAATCTTAGACACATTCCTCAGATGGTCTTGTTTCAGACATGGCTCTTTCTACAGGTAATTTTAGCATCCTATAATGGTGGCTGGTATTTCCAATACTGCGTAATAGTTGCTGTCATCTTACAGTGTTTCTGTACTGATCACTGTTGGATCAGGCTGTCTCTCTGTCTTCAGTGCTGCATGGAGGTACGATGGAGAAAGAGAGAGAGAAAAAACAGCTTCCTGCAGAAGGCTGAAGTGAAAAAATTTTCTCCTGCTAGCCATTTTCCTAATTCCCACTCTTCAGGAAATTATTTAGACTCTGAATCCTGAGGTTTAATATCACTACAAAAGTACCTCATTTTTAGTGATTCCACTTCTCAGCATCCTGGAGTCCTGTCCACATCCCTTCTCTGTTTTTTTCAGCTTGTGACATCTCATGGCACCAAATCCCTGTGTCGTCCTGCCTGGCACCCAGAACTCTTTTTCAACTCATGTACAATAATTTGTGACTGTGGAACTTCACCGAAGGGGCTTTTTTTTTTTTTTTTTTTTTTTTCTGGGCACTGAGTAAAGCCTGTGTAGTGAACAGCATCAAGATTTCTTCCTTATTCCTGCTTGAAATCTCCTTGGGGTCTGCTTAGCTCTGTTGCTTTTTACAGGTGTGGAAAGCAGGTCTTCACTAATGCCAAATATACAGCAACATGTGGGTCTGGATTCTGCTTGCATTTTCAAAAAACCAGTCATCTCTGCATCTGCCATTGATAGGATTACAGCTTAATAAGGATCTACCAGTATTCTCAGTAAGAGCTAAGGGGGTGAGCAAGACTAAGAAAGGGAGGTATTAAGATTACAGACAGCAGAATAACGTGGTCTAGGGTGTGCAAAGGGGCTGGCTGGCTGTTTTGACCATCCCTCACCCTCAGGAGAGACTGGAAGTGGTGGGGTTGTAGGGATCCCTGGCAGGGGAGCTGCCATTCAAAGGAGGGAGCCAAGGGCAGCTATAGCCCCTGGCCTGTCCTCAGCCATGGAGTGGGAAAAGGGGTTCCCCTGGGCTCACTGTCATTGCAGAGTTGGGAAAGCAGCTGTGGAGAGGCCAGTTTGGTCTGTCCCAAAGCACAGGATATCTTTTCAGGACCAGTCCCTCTCCCTCACTTTAAATCCTGTGATTTTCTGCTTGGAAATCTATGTATGTCCTCCTGCTGCTTCTTTCAGTTTCAGAGAAGAAATGGATATTAAAAGTCTCTTGTACACTACGAGCCTATTGCCAAACTCCAGATGGTCCTTTATTACAGCTAAAGAAGTGTGTGAGTCTTGGATACATGGACTTCAAAGACAGGATAGAAAAACTATTTTAATATCCCAAGGTTAAATAAACACTTGTTGACTGGTAATGCAAGGTAAAAATTATAGAAGACATGATTTTTATTTTTTTATTTTGTAGATGTATACAGATCCTTTAATAGTGACCTCATTATGTACAGGGAATGCAGGCAGTGTGTGAGGAGGAGTGGAGTTCAGCAGTGAGAGAAGGATCATCTGTGCAACCCACAGCTATGGAGCAATTGCAATGTTGTAGCTGCACCAGGGCCACTCTTCTCTTTGGATTTCATCCTTTTGCCCTGTACACGTGTGTAGATCGCAAACTCACCAGCTCAACCTAGTGGAGCCGAGCACGTTGTGCTGCAAGAACATGACCTTTTGCTCTGAAGATGGCAACAGCTTTGTGCTGGCAGCAGAACAACATACCCAGTACAAATAGAATCATTCTGATAATAAATCACCATCCATAATAAGAAGACATCGTTAATAATAAGTCATCCAGGGGCCTCTTGAGACCAGCGTACAACTTACTGTAAAAATAGATAGGAAACATGGTGTGATCATTACAAGCAAGATAACAAATAAAAGAGAAAATGACTTTTATAGGCATTTAGCTCTTCTTTCCTTCCCCCAGCTTCCAGCCAGTTCTGTTATCAGTCAGGATGGCTATGATTTAAGTTTTGTCACAAACACAGACTGGATTTTTGCAGATGAAGAGCCCTGGGTTTATTGCACCTGTGGGTTGGCCAGACCACTACCTGTGAAAGAGCTGCCTGGCAAAAATCGTGCCTTTCCTGCTCCCCCCCTGCCATCTTCTTCTCACATTGTGATTGCTTAATTATCCCCATTTCTCCAAAGGTAGTGGGTACAGGCAAGTGCTCCCTGGTTATGACATACAGAAGCCAGCTGAGGCCCTGCCCATAGATGTCAGTTCTTTCTGTACCCCCTCAGCTGGCAGGATTTGTTGCCCAGCTCCCATGGCTTTGTTTCAGCTCAGCTGATGGGGTGACTGGACTTCAGAAACCAGAAGACAGTGTGGGGCAAGCACATGGCAGAATCTGAGCTTTGAAATGACTGAGTGTTTGCATTGAGAACTCGCCAGACTTGGGAATATTTTCACACAAACTGGCATCAAAAGGCTTGTGAAAATTGCTCCATGCACAGAAGCAAAGGGAATCTCACACATTTGTTTAAGGACAAATTTGCAAGTTGTGCCTTGTACTGTTCCGTCAGCTCTGGTCTGCTTGGGATATCAGTGCTGCTTCCTTGCAGCAGAAGAGGTTAGGGCAGTTCAAATCTTTCTTGGTTTCTCCCCTTGTTTGTGCTTGCCAGGCAAACAATAGCAGATGTTATATAGTCAGTTCAGTTCGCTACTAGTCCCATTATGTTCTATTTATGTTTCACTTTATTGGCTTTTTTTTTTTTTATTTTCCTATTATTGTTTCACTCTGGGGGAGGCAGAGGATATAATATATTCATCTTTATTATACAAAATCTGTGTGAAGCATTTAATAAAATGCTGTTTCCACACAGCTAGGAATATTACTGTTAGCTATTCTTAAGTTAATGCTCCTATTAAAAAATGTTTGATGGCTGCAGTGACTGGAACTTGTGTGGACAGAAAGCACACACACCACTAAATAAGGCACTCATAGCAATTCAGAGATTTCCTGATGCCTTGTGGAAAACTTCTGTTTAGCCAGATTTCTGCTTACTTAGCGTATTTACAGGGTTGTTCTTCCCTGGTTTTATTATTAGCTATATTTGAATGGAAAATAAGTTTTGTCTTTTCTCCTCAAAACTTTCCTCTGATGTTGGAGAGATCAAATCTGGCCTCCAACCCCAGGTGTTTTTCCCAAGCAGGAGTTTCAGCAGAGGTAGGTGCAAAGGCGATTGGGACAGGACACTGATGGGAACACAGTCACAGTTACTGTCTGAACTTGGACCAACTTGTGCCAAGCCCAAGCTACTCTCCTGCCCCAAAGCTGCTGATTCAGGCCCAAAAAAGCCTGCATGAGGTATGCTGGGCTTGTTCTTCTTTACAAACTGGTGGACAGTGGCAGGGGGTCTATGCTTATTCATGGGCATGGAACAGGGCAGCATTTGAGACCTCCATGTCACAGCATCTGTCTGTGCCAGGAATGGAATTGGTTCTCCATGGACCAGGGACACAGGAGATAGTGCTGCTTCTGGGAGTACTCAGGGGATCATGCAAAACAGTGGTGAAAAGTCAGTGTTACTGCATCAGATGAGAGAAGATGAGCAATGGAAAAGAATCCATTCCTGAGAAATAGAAAGGTATTTTCAGAAAGATCTCACACAAAGGTCTTTCTTTAATTGATAACTTTTCAGGAAAGACTCAGACTCCACACTAAAGACAACATTGACTAAGAGAGTGCTTTTAGACCCAGAGCTCAGTCGAACACACAGCTTAACACCACACTTCTCCTCAGTACAGGCAGGAGTTTGACATGCAGATCTAGGTTTGTGAACCCTCTCAGAATCAGCTTCTGTATCCCTGCACATCTCCTCTGGAGAGCAACGAGGCACTTCAGTGACATGAGTGCTACATTGCAGGAGTGCTAATGGCAGTCGGTCCAGCACAGATCTGTACAGCCACTGGATACAAGAAGCTGAGGAAGGCCATACAGGTTTTAATGAAGGCCTGCTTAGTCCCATATCCTGACTCCACTGCTGTCTGTTGATGGTCATCCTGAAAGAGCAAAAAACCCAATTGTATAATACACAATTATTTATATTATTATCAGTATAGTATTACATTATATTGCTATAATACAAACATTAACAAGTATGTGACATGCTTCCCAGGGATACTTTCCCAGCCCCTGGCAGTTTGTGGTTCAGGGAGTTCTGAGCCAGAAGTGATACCTCTGTGTTTTATAGCCCCAGATAGTTTGTTCTTCCATGGATGTGTCTAACCATTTGTTCAACCCATATAATCTTTTGGCATCCGTGATACCCTAGGGCAATGAGTTTCATGGCTGATCTTCAAGCTATGTAGATAAGATCTTCCTTTCATTTGTCATGAATCTGCCACCTGATAACTCCACATCCGCTTCCTCATGTTCAGGGAGAGATGACACACAGTTAAGTCCTGCTCACCCACTTCTCAGCCTATCTGACAGCACATGACAGCCTGCATGAAGCTGACTGCAGGACAGTTGAATCTCCTATCATTCAGGACTTAGTAGTTTATGGAGAAGACCAAGGAAAATCAAGATAAATCTCAGAGAGAGGATGACATTCATGGTGTGGGGGGCACCCGAGGAAGGTGTTGGGCCACCAGGATGAGTTGGAAGAATATTCCTGGCTGATGCATGGGGTTGCTGATGTATGATGGAAGATGTCTGCCAACATGAAGGGTGGCTACTGGGGCTGCAGCACTGAAACAGAAACAGTGGGGTAGGGAGCTCATGCCAGTCAGCAAAAATCTCCAGACCTTCATGAGGAGTCAGGAAAAAGCAGACCAGAAGCTTGGGGCTCACACACCCTCTATTGGACTAAACCTAAACTGGGCATCAGTACATATATCAAAGATGGAGAGCATCCATTGGCAGCACCCAAGACAGCACTGTTTGGATGAAAGACTGTCCTCAGCCTGACCCCATCGTGTGTTGCAAGGCTCTGTGTTTGTTTCTTTGCCCACCCACTTTTTGATGCCTTTGTGTACTCCACATTCCCATGTCTGGGAGGGGTTTGCAGATGTAAAATGAAAGACCCAAGGGACTTTTTGGCCCTGCTATGAAATTACCATGCCTTGGGAATGTTAAGAGTTACAGCAAAAGTGTAAGGAGAAGTGTACTCAGCCTCCACAAGGTTTTTCTCTGGACATGGCGCTGCCCGTCAGATAGGGAGAGGAGCTGGGTGAGGATATATCTGTTGTCAGAGCAGTCTTTTCATGACATTGCTTGCTCCAGACAAGAACACCTGTGAGACAGAGAGAACTTGGTAAGCTCAAGAAAGTGAAATTGTTTTACAAAAGCACCATAAACATCTGCTGAGAGGTACCTGGGAACGTGACTGTGAGAGAAAATGAGGAGGTGCAGGGAGGAGGGAGAACAGGTCTTAAAAACAGGTTAAAGCCACCAGCCCTGTGGGGGTGATGTGAAAGGCTCAGTGGCACTGTGGGGGGCACCAGCCCTGCCAGGCTGAGGAGGAAGCCCCTGGGGAGACTTCCTGAGGCTTTTGCAATGTGATAGGAGTGAGGAAAGAGTCAGATTTGCTTGAAATACTTCATTTTAATTGCAGAAGGCTGCCTGCCGTCTCCCTGCTGCCTTGCTGGGATGCATTTCTGTCTCAGTTATATGCATGTGACTTTTGCACTGGTGAATGGTGCCACTGATGGGCAAGAATAAAATGTCCTTGATGCAGCCCTCTAAACAGTTCTCTAGGACTAAACTCCTTAAGTCACCCAGTCTCATTGTTTCACTGAATTTTTGCTAGTTTTTAATGTTTCATTTAAAACCTTGGGGACATTTCAATTTGCACATGGGATTTTTCACACCTGAGATTTGTGGTGACAGAGATACCCTTGAAGATGAGTGGATGTTATGGACAAACCACACAGGGCAAGGAACAAGGATAAGCCACCCTTTTATTCATTGGTTTAGGCATTCTCTCATGATTTTGAACCTGCTTCCCAGGTTTTTGGCTGCTTGGTGTTGACAGCACAGAAACGAAGCATGAGTTTCCTGCCAAGATCCACAGTTCTAGTGATTTTCCCAAATCCCACAGTCTCCAAAAGCCATTAAACAAAATCACTTTCTTTCCTGCGACCTCCCATTACAGTTCCTGATCTGATGATCTGCAGTGCTGTAACACAAAGATCCCCAGGCTGCATCCCAAGGGGCACCTTCCAAACCCATCTGTTTGCTGAGCACCTCACAAATGAACAATGGGTTCAGCTGCCTCTGGCTGTATCTGCTCCCATGGTGCTTCAGTCGTTCAAGTTCACTGGCAGAAGGTGAGTGGCACAGGGAAATTTTACCTCTGTTGGTCTGTCTAACCTCTCTCAATAAAAACCTGTATTTGAGAGAAAAGGATAAAGTGGTATTTCAAGTGCTCCTTATTGATAAACAGTAAAGTATGCATGCATTTCTGGAGGCAGAAATTTAGTGCAGATGTTTTATCCCACAATGCAGCTCTGGTAGAGCTGGCAGAATCCATGTGTTTATCCAGTCCTTCATGTCATATTGATAAATCTGTTGTATGGGATTTGTGTGAAATACAGGACTTTCCACAGCAAGCAAGTGATGATCTGCCATTAGTTTGAGTAGTGAGGACTCTGAGACACACAGAGGTGATGATACCAGCTATCCTTTTGTGCTCTTTCACCTGCTCCTGGTTGTCTTGAAGGCTGTTATGTTAAAAATCTCTCCTCACTGTAATCTCCCATCTCAGTTTCTTATAACCAGCACCAGGATAATCTTTCTCGGTCATCTACCTCCTCATACCCCAGATCTTAAACTGCACCCCTGAAATAGCCCAACTCAGACACTTCTACGCTACTGTATTCCTTTGCATCAGTTGAAAACCACCTGCCCAGAAATGAATGCAGATGTCACTTGTGGGGCCTGGGGTAGGGGCTGCCTCAGTTGTATCCATACTGGTCTCTCAGTGTGTCATATTGGGGGAGGTCACCTTTCCACTGCAAGGCTCATGCTTCCCCTGGACCCTGAGCTGTGGTGTCCTGTGCCCCATCAAGGATTAGAGCCAGATGGGATTTGCAGACCCATGTGCCCCATCCCCACTGGTACCTGAGCTCAGAGGAGGGATGTTGCTGTGGACGTGGAGCCTTAAAGAACAGGAGTCATGGTAATGGGGGACAGTCCCCATCCCAATTACACAAACAATTCTGTGGAGTGTGGAAACAGATGGGGGTATTGGGCAGAGGGTCACTGAACAGGCAGAGCATCACAGGCAGCCTTTTATTGTGACACCATCACATGGGAAAAGACCCCTCTCCATCCCACAAAACTTCCCTCCCTTCCCCAACAAACCCCTTCCCTTTTCCCTCCCTGTTGGAAGTTGGGCTGATGTGTGTTTGCTGAGCCCTGGCTGCTTGCTGTCTCTCCCACCATTTGCTCCAGGAACAGCCCACAGCGCAATTCTCTGCTTCTGTCTCCATGTCTTTTTAGTTCTGTTTCCCTGGTTTCGCATGGCAGCAGCCCATGCTTGCCTGTGCAAAGCCTTCCTCTGGATTGCTGGCAGCCGTGCTTCCAAACCCAGCTTGCCGTTTTCCCCAGAGTGGCGGGATTGATTGGCTCCAGCCGGAATGGGCATGGCTCTCCGCTGCTTGGACCGAAATGCAACCATCTGTTACACCTCTAGTTAAAAGTACATAAAGTTGAGCATTTGCGTGTAGACAATTCCACCCCTGATACGCTTTCCACCACACATCCTTCTCATGCTTTGGCAGGATCTTGCACCGCGATGGGCCCAATACAGGCAAAACCAGCACTTCAGCTCTGCTGGAGCCAAGCAGTGTGGAGGCAGTGGGGACATAAATCAGCTTTTCCTTCTTTTGCTGTAGCAGGTCACTGTCAATTTTGCAGTGTGCTGTGCCCCAGGCTTCCCCCTGGCTGTGGCTGGTCCTGCTACCTGCTCTGCTCTGGGCTGAAGCCCTCCCCATGCTGGTGGCCAGGCTGCCTTGTGCCTGCTGTGCCAGTGATTCCAATGGAAATGGCAATGCATCCCTGCATCTCGGTCGGGTGTTCCCATTGAGTGAAGGTGCTGAGGATAAAAAGGTACCAGAGATGTGGGAAGACAGGACCAGTGTATGAGGTGGCCCAGGGTGGGGGGGCAAGTATGGTAGATGCATTGCCTGCATAGCCCTGCACCTGCAAAAGCCTGGAGAGCACACCTGCCTGCTCCCCGCCCCGTGCTGCCAGACTGGCCTCACGCTGCCCATTCCTTGCACATGTCCCTGCACAGCTTTGCCTGAAGGGGAAGTCAGGGAGCAGGGTGAAAACACTGCTGAGCCACTGCCTCTTCCCTAACAATATTGAGCACAGCAAGGCGCTGCTATGGCTGCAAGGAGATTTACATGGGCAAAAGAATTCTGGCTTCTTCAGTGTTCCTTTAGACAGACGCTGCTGTGGGAGACAGTTGTTTGCCATGCTGCACCACAATAGCAGCTGTTTTTCAACTGCCCATCCTGTCTCCACCTCCTTGCTGTTTCTTTCCATGTCCACAACCAAGTCCATGCCCAGAGACCCATTAAAGTGTCTAGCAGGCTCCTGTTGAGGCCTGGAATGGGCACAGCATCCACCTGTGTTGGGTGGATGTAGGTGGGCAGAGAGAGTCAGCACCTGCAGGCTGGAGGAAAGCCCGAGTGTGTAGCAACAGCCACAGTTATCACTCTTGTTGAGGTACCAGGTATTCCAGCTGTCCTTGCTGCTCTCCAAGGAAGCTGTGGCTGCATGCATAAGGCAGAGGAAGAGCAAAAATGGAGGCACAGGGTGGGAAATGACCCTGCCAAGGCAAGCAAGCAGATCAGAGTCAAGGAAAGGAAGTAGTTTGCTCCAGCCCATTTATACAACTGTAAGACTATACTATTTTATCTGGCTGTTTGCCTTCACCAAACCACATGGCTGAATTGTTTGAATGGGTCAGCTTCTTTCAGAAAGACATAGGACAGAGACAGCTCAAATTTCCCAGCCTGATGAAGCTCACAAGTGGGGGACAGCATGTGACAATGACTCTTGAAGTGCAGCACAATCCCCTCATCACTGTAAGTAACTCTGGAAACACCAGTCTCTTGGTTCTTTCACCAGAGCCATAGCTCAGATAAAGCAAGAACAATGTCACCTTTGCCATGTTCACATAAGTGATGTCACAAACAGCTGATGGATATTGGGTAGCCAAGACTTCTCCCAGGTCCCTTCTGGATAACAGAGGGTCTGGTGGTGATGTATCACCTGTGCCTGACCTTGCTCATCTTTCTGGAGCAGTGGAGGTAGTGGGAGAAGGGAAAGATGAAATGCACATCCCAGGAGACAGGGTGGCTCTGAAAGCTGTAAGGAGAGTCAGGGGATGGGAGAGAAGGAGAGATATCTGAGCTCAACACAGGGACAGCAGATGGATTGGAAGGAGTGTAACCTTGTGGCAGTGCATGCTCTGGTCCTTGCAGCTGGCATTAAGGGTCAATTATTTTCAGTGTAGCAACTCATTTCTAACTGGAAAGAGTGACCTGATGACACTGACGGGTCCTGCTGGCGTTCATCTCCCTGCCATGGGAGAAGACAACAGCACAAGTCTTGAGATTTTTTTGTCCTTGATGTGTAAACACAGACCACTCTGCCTGATTCCCTTCCAGACTTTTGATGTGCCGAATCCATCATACCCAGACCTACAAAGGAGGTGTGCCTGCACATTGAGTTTTGAGGGGTCAGCAGTGTGGTGCTGATAGGTGGGCCTGTGTTTTACATCTACGTCCTTCAAGATCTCCAGGAAGTGACAACCCTCTTTTTCAATCCATCCACACTGGCTGGGCTCTGATTCTGCTTGTCAGAACCCAGAACAAGTCAGAGCCAGCTCAGCTGAAGAGGGCTGGTGCAGTACCCTGCCATGGTGGGGGGCTGGATCTCAGTCTGGCCTCCAGTCCCAGTCTTTCCCCTGTAAAAGCATGCATGCTTGGACTCTGTTTCTTATGGAAAAGAAACTCATTGTGGCCAGAAGTGTACCCTTCAAAGCGTAGCCCAGTGAGGCAGCAGAGCATGCATCAGCCCTGCTTAGAGGACACAAAACAAGGTTTGGCTGCTGTCCTTGCTGTGGGTCACCCATTTGCAGAAGGCCACTGCTCTGCATGTTGCTCTGATATGAGCTGTCCTATAATGGCAGCAGGGCTTGATTTGTCACCGGGAGGGATGGAGTCTTGATTTTACAGATGCAGACAGCATTAAAGTAACTGTCAGGAAAAGCATCTCCCTCCTGTAACCCAACAACCTCCCCAACAGGAGGACCATTCCCCAAGAGTTGTGGTGCATAACAGCCCTGGCACGCTGCCTTTGACTGTCCCACAGTGTGGGACATCAGGCATTAGGGCACAGTTAGCACCAGGGCCCATCATTGCTTTGCATGTTCCCTCACCCTGCTCCCAGCAGAGGCTAAACTCAGGAGCTCTGTGCTCCTTGGGAAGGGGTCCAGCCTGCTGAGATGCGTCAACCCCCTCCAGCTTGTGCCATCCACGTCTGGGTGTTAAATGATACACCACCACTGTGCCAGGTCCTTGACCTGGGAGGAATTGTTTGTGCTGGCAGAGTGCTCTGGCCACCCAACTGTGGGAGCAACCTGCTGTGAAGGGAGTCCACGGCACAGCCTGGTGCCAGGTTGGCATGTCTCCTTTGATCATCCCTCTCTGATGCAGCCGCATGACCCTTGTGAGGTTCACACGATACCCGTGAGGTCCACACGACCCTGGAGAGGTTCATACAATTCACCTGCCCCACGGTGTGAGGAGGTGGGAGCTTCTGGGGGAGGATGTTTGAGCAGAGCACCCCACCCAGGCTGGCTGCTTCCAGGGTGTGATGTGGTCCCAGCTTGGTCCTGGGGACTGAGAGCCATGCTCCCCAGTACACCTCAATATTCCAGAGTGGATGAACACAGTAGTGAATTGGATGACCCTAAATCACAGCAGGGTTGTTCTGGAGTCTACTGGCCACCCAGGATGGCAGGGAGAGTATCCACAGAGAGGGAAAGAGGGCAATAAGAAATGGAAAAAAAAATACCCCAAAAAGGCACAGGGGAAAATAACCAGAGTAGATAGCAATGAAAAGGGAGAGAAGCAGAAAAAGAGGATGGAAGGAAAGATCAAGGTCCTGCTGTCAGTCAGACCTTCAAAGGCTGTGTGTAAAAGGATCTCAAAGGGAGTGGAGGCAGGTCCTGTCAGCCGGAAGCCCAGACAAAGGAGATGATGACAAGCAGCTATTTTAGCCGATGGCCTGCAGCCATCTTGCCTCAGGCAGTGAACTTTTTAAGCCTCGTAAACTAAGCAGAATTCATCCTGGGATTGGCAGCTGGGTGGGAAAGTCAAGGTGGTGCGATGAAGGGCTGGTCCCTGAGCAGCATCATGAGTGAGCTGGGTGCCCAGACGTGGGGGTATGGGGCATTGCCCTCTCTGAGGGTGTCGCCTTTCAAACACGGTGTTAGATGCAGCTTTGTTGCTGGAGACTTTTCTGGCTGTTTTTTTTTGCAGTGATGGCAGTCTGAGCTGCAATGTCATGTCCCAGTGCAGAGGTCTCAGCAGGCACCCAGGGGGGATGCTCCGGGAGCTGGGGTCCCTCCACTCACCCACCAATGAAGGAGGCTTATGTGGGACTGCTGGTTTCTGAAGGGGCACCTGTCTCCTATAAAATGGAAAATGAATCAGGTCCATGGTTTTGCTGAGATGCAGAACTCACACCTGCTCATGAGGTGCCTTGGGAACTAGTATGGAGAAAAGATGCTTTTCATCATATTTTAGTTTCCTTTCTTTTAATATTTTTGATGGTGTAGCAAGGGCTGTGTGGGAGCCAGGCATGTGGGGGAGCTGCTGGAGTGCCCTGCTGTGTGGCACAGCAGGGAGCTGTTGGGAAAAACAACCAGCAAATACGCAAGTACCTCTTCTAAAGCGTCTCACTGTTGTATTCAAGGAACTATGGGAAGATGGTGCTTCTGTTAAAAGAGTGCTGGACTCAAAACACCTGCTTTACTTAAAGCACAAGCATAAACTCCTTGAAAGCCGAAGAGATCTACACACATTTGGAGTGAAGCCTGGCTGCCAGCATGCTTGTTGAATGAGAATGGAGTCTGCTATCAAAACATAAAAACTGGTTTGCAAACATGGTTGCTTTAAATTCATTACCCAAATTCACATGTAGATACCTTTCTGAATACTCTGGTAGCCAGAGCAGTGCTGCTGGGTCATGGGAAGCTGCCATTTATAGAAGCCAGACCCTAAGCTGTGCCAAGCGGGTGTGGAGCAAACCCAAGAATGTCACACATTATTTGAATTGAGACATCATTGACAGGGAGCAAAAAAAAAAAAACCAAACAAACCCAACCTCCCAAAGCTCCTAAATCCACCCAGCTTTAAAATGCCAGGAGGAAACAGCCAAGGGAATTACACCCAGGATGAACTTGGCCCTGCTGCTCCTTCAGCAGTGATCCCTGAGGAGATGTTGAGTCTGGCATTTTTACCTCCTCTGGCATTTTTATCTTATTTCATTCATTCTATTTATTCCTGATCCTGTTAACTTTATCCTATTGATTCAAATGCATTTTCATACTCCCTTATGGTCCCCTTTTGTATTACTTTCAGCTTTTAGGAAAACAGGATGAGCTTTTTCTGTCCTGGCTAAAAAATTAGTTCTTTCAGGAGCACGCTTCTCCCAGTGTCTCCTCTTTGGCCTAGGAGACTGGGGTTTATTTATTTGTCTTAGTTAGACTAATAGCTTCATTTTCACGCAAAATAAGACGTGCTTCTGAATGCACACAGAAAAGGTCAAAGGGTTTTAACCAAGCAAAGGGCAAAATCTGAGCCTGTTGAAGTGATGCTGATGCAGTTCAAAATGTCTCTGAGTATGGAGACATCCCTAAAGGCTGCAAAAATACTGTGAGGTGGAGATTTACGCACCTGCCAGCCTGTAGGTATGTTCAAGCCTTCCACTGCAGAGAGGCCCCAGTGCTACTGCTGCCTTCTGCTTTGTGTTAGCTGCTGGTACAGATTTGGAAGTCAAATCTCTTGGAGATGTTTCATTTTACTGCTGCTTCTTTATAAAGACATCTTTGGTATTTAAATGTATCTGCAGCTAAATGCTGAACATATTCAGGGCCCAGAGAGGAGCCCTGGCGTGGATTTGGGCGTATGAACACACTTGTTTTGCTGATGGCCAAAGAAGAGGGGTGACAGAGAGGTATGGGCATCTGAAACAGAGGGTTTATGCATTTATATTCCTCAACAGTAGTTTCTGCTCTAGAACAACCAAAGACCTATCTACAGTTGAACTGTAGATTCTTGGTACTATGGGACTAGGAGAATGGAGCAAGGACATTGGATATTTGCAAGAGTTCTTATTTTCAGTAGTACTTTCTCTGGATTGACCACATTGTCTCTGAGCAAAACTGGGGACCTTTAACAAGCAGGTCCCTGTGGATCTAGATGTGGGAGCAATGGGTGTCTCTATGGCTTCGACTGATCAGCTTTCATCACCCCCAAATTTTCTTTTTGAATAAAATTTGTGGGAGCCCAGATTTGCATTGCTTTCTGATTGTCCCTCTGGTTGCACTCTTTTGAGATAAAGACCTGTCTTATGGCACGTACATTTCATCTGGAAAGAGGAACAAAAGACCTCACCGTAAATAAATACAAACCCCCAAATGGCATGCACAGTGCCTTGTTCAAAGTGCTCGGCCTGTTTGAAATCAGCAGCCCCATAAAATCCAAATGCGTTCAGAAACACTTGTAGTCACAAGATCTCTCTATGTGAAGGGCTTGGCTCAGTGGCTGCCCCTCACCGGGGTATCAGGGCTCATTCCTTGAGCCAGTGAGGCTCCCCTGTTCCCCATCTCACAGCTCGGGACACGTAAATCAGAGCCTTTGCCCTTCGCCGTGGCTCTTGGCAGCAGGGTCGGGGGTCATGAGCTCACCTCTCAAAATAATCCTGGACAATCAGGAAGTGTTTCTCGTTTGATGAATTAGGTGTATAAAACCCGTGAAGGGCTCACGAACGGACAGACCTTTTCCTTTCTTCATGGGGATAATATTTCATGATTTGGGGAGGAAAGAGTGCAGAGGGAGGGGGGGAAATAATTAGTAATTTGTGATTAACTCTTTTCATGGATATTTTGTTTCTTTGTTCTCTGATGCTGCCTGGAGCCATTTAAAAAATGACTTAATGACAACAACCGAACTAATCGCTCTTTGTAACTAATGGCTATGTCAGAACTTAGAAATCAAACCGAAGGGTCTTGGAAGAAGTTGCAAGGGAGATGCCAAGCACAGAAGAAGGGGTGGAGAGGAATTCTCTCCACAGTATCAGATGGATGTTTAGAAAGGGCCCTGAGATCTGCAGTGATAAAGGAAAAGACAGAAACACTCCCTAGAAAAGCTGATGGCTATTCTCCAAGATCCAAGCTGATTAGGCTGCCTGTGATGTACCCCTCTCTCTCCCCATGGGCAAAAGGTTTTGTTCAGTCACAGTTTTGCTTGGAACCAAAGTCTGCCTAGATCTCTCCTTCAGCTCTTTGTCCGATGCAATACTTAAGATCATAAAATCATAAAATTATTTAGGTTGGAAAAGACCCTTAAGATCCTCAAGTCCAATTATTAACACTGCCAAGCCACTACTAAACCATGTCCCTAAGTGCTACAACTACGTCTTGCAAATACCTCCGGGGGTGGGGATTCAATCACTGCCTTCAGCAGCCTGTTCCAATGTTTGACAACCCTTTCTGTCAAGAAATTTTTCCTGATCTAAACCTCCCTTGGCACAGCCTGAGACTGTTTCCTTTTGTCCTGTTGCTTGTTGACTTGGAGAAGAGATTGACACCCATAGATAACCAGATCCTATGAGTTTTGGGTTTGGGTTGGCAGAGAGACTCCCACCAGGAATGTGAGGGCTTTGATAGAGCTGTCATCCAAGATAAGTCCATCTTCATAAATGACTTGGAGACCTCTTCCCATGTAGACCCTGTGCAGGAATTAAAGACAGAGCAATATTGCCTGCTTCTGGCTTTCTTGAGTTTGGCTTTTACTGCACAGCTGGGGGCATTTCTGGCTGCCCAGGTGAGAACCAAGGAGTGCATGTGGTGGGAAGCCTGGGGGGGATGGGATCTGGGATGAGGTCTCTTTCCAGTCACAAAGGCCACCAACAAGCAGTATGTGTAAATCAGAATATCAGCAAGTGACTGGGGCCTAAAGCCTTGTGGTCTCTAATTGGGCCACACATAAAATAGAGTTTCAGATTCAAAGCCTTTTGGAGCTATGATTTAGAAAGGCAAATCCATTCTGGTATCTGATTATGACACTGACATTAAAAGTACCGTGAACCTCTAATCGATAGAGGTTAATTTATTTAGACCATAAACCAGGAATTAATTTGAAAAGGGCTGCGGTGGAGCAGCAGCTGAGACTCCAACCATCCCTTGTGTGATGCTGGTGGGGTGATAGGGACGTCTTGGCCGAACTGAAGGTGGAGACCACAGCTCTACAGATTGGAAATCTCTCTGCCTGTCCCCTGTCTCAGCACTGTGTTGACTGCAGACCAGAGAGATCTAATTACAGAAAGATGAGAAGCTGAGTTTCAGATGAGCGTTATCTTTGATTCGCCTTGCAGTGAAGACTGTCCCTACTTGGGCATATCAGAACCCCAAATCACAGTGAGAATAGAGTCCAGTTTTCTGAAATGTTGCTCCCCCAAGCACACAGCAATGTGGCTCAGTCCTCCATCAGGTACTGATTTGCACTGTGCCCACTGCAGAGCCCCTTGGGTAGATATGGCCAAAGAGCAGTAGGTCTGGAGGAATCTGGACACAAAGGATCATAGCAAGTAGCTCTTGTCCAGAGGAATGATTTACAGCTACCAGCTCCTGCCTAGAGTGCCGAAGTGGAAGAGATTTCCTTACCCAGTCACTTTTCTTTTCCTTGGTTATTGTTTAAAATGCAGAGATTATGGGGTCAAACTTTCCCAGCCAATATTTTTCCTAATGAAAAATGTAGTAAGGTATGAGTTAGTGATCGAATCTATATGGTGAGTGTTCCACACTACAGTGATTTCCACAGACAGAACTTCAATAAATCTTGTTTTCAGAGAAATTATATGAGGCTGATGCTCTATTTTTGCCAGTTTAAGATCACTTTACCCCTCTGCTGTGCTCTGTCCAAGTGGAACTTTCCTTCAGCTCAGCTGAGCCTTTGCTACAGTAATGTGAAAGATCCTCACGGCTGTAATGTGAGCAGGGGAAGAGGATGAAGGTGGCCACCAAAGTCCCTTTGGGGCCACCCCACATGACAGTATGGTTGCAGGGTCTCTTTTCCAAAGATACCACAGGCCCTCCTTAGACTGAACAATAGCATTGTTACTCAATTTTCTAACCCAAGGCACTATGCCTGAGTTCTGGCAGCCCTAGATATATCGTCCTTCCCTTGGAGAGTGAATCACAGGCATTGGGTAGTTCTGCTCTAGCTGCAGACTGAGTGTGATGCTCATCACTGAGCTGTATTTGGGGTGGGACACATATCTTTGTCCTTCCACCATGCATAGTCCTGTCTCCTGTCAGTATTACTTGATGCTGGATTTGCCAGGGCCTCAGTCAGTGCCCCACTGTGCTGTGTGCAATGTGATGGCAGCCTTGCCACCCTGTACGTGCATACTTGCAAATGCCCTTGAAATACTAATGGTATTAGTATCAGTTGGATGGATGGGAGAGTCCTTCAATATTCTCTCTACATTGGAGCTTAGGAGCTTTCTCCTGGTCTCCAGTCCGGTTTGATGGTGCTCATCAGGTAGGCAGATGTGTGGGGGCAGCTTGCTCCCCATATTGACTGTCCTGCTGTCGAACGCCTTCTCTTGCTCGGTGAATTCAGCAACAGCCCATGTACAACCGTATTTCACAGCCTGCCCATAGGATCAATATGACATTTCCATTCATCATTAAATATGTCTTCTTTACTTTATGCTGCATAAATCAACCTTTCAAAAGTGGCTCCTGGAGTAAAGAGTTGCTCTTGGAGACCACTGACCAAAACAGGGGCTTTTCTTGGTGGCTTCAGAGTTACCATGCCCTGCTGGTGTAATGGTGTAAACTTTGGGAAGAAGCATGGCAATGAGGTGTCCCTTGCAGGTGTAGCAAGAGTTTTAAGATCTGTGCTGTGCCTGTGTGCTCTGCCATGCTGCTTGGTTCAGGAGGTGTCATGCTGGAATAGCATGTACTTGATGCAGGGACTGGGAAGGTACCAAGACCACCTGGTTGTGGGTTGTGCTGGATTTTGTAGCTTTAGACTGATCCAAAACCAGTTTGGTGTGAGCAAGGTCAGGTGCACAGGCACTGAGCTAAAACCAGCCCTAAAAGTACTTTGATCCATACAGGGGAGGGCAGCAATTACTGTGCTGGGATGAGTTACCCTGTTTTCTGGAGAAGGATCAGGGGCTGTGGGGGTGATTACCTCCCCTATAAGCCAAATTCCTGCTTCATCCCATCTCCAGAGAGGTCTGGAGCAGACTGGAAACATGGCCCTTTTCTCACCTCCCCCATTAGATGTGACCCTGGAGAAGCTGGTTTTTGCTCATGTGCTTCTCCTCCAGGCATCGATGTCTAGCACCCACACCTGCCCACAAAGCTAGAGCTCCCACAGCCATGGGAAACCGTGGGACTGGGCTTGCTCTGCTGAGATGGTGGGGAAAAGACAAAAAACACCCCATCTTTCCCACAGTGACACACAGGTGCAAAGATGGTGGATGCACAGGATCCATAGGATGCCTGGACAGAAAAGCATGTTCAGACCTCTCCGCAGCCACTCACAGCCCTTGGCAGCAGTGGAGACAAAGGGAAGGACTGGAAGAGAGATATGGAGCTTCCTCTGCAGCACGTTCGGATCTCCCCCATGAAGAGTGTAGCCCTCCCTGCGTGCTGGCTTTTTGTCAGCTGGCTCCCTTGTCCCTGCCGCACATACACACATTTTAGCACTGTCTGCAAAGGAGTTTGGGAATCGATATTGCAATTGTGTTGTAAGTGAATTAGTTATAGATCAGCTTGGGGTAGGATTAGCTTATAGATCAGCAGGCTGGCAGGTGCAGGGAAGGAGCACAGGCAGACATGCACGCACACACATCCCTCGGCATGCTAATGCCCAGCAAGGAGAGGAGGGTGAGTCAGGGCTCTGCAGGCCTGGGACTGCTGCCCTTCAAAGCACTGTTGTACTCAGGCATCGTAGGCAGGGAAACACTTGCTCCTGGGTTTTACAGTACTTAGAGCAGTGGGACAAGGTTTCAGGAGTAACAGAGGTGATGCTATACCCTGATCTTGAGTCTGCAGATGTGGAATAAAAACTTATCAGTTAGCTCCATACGGTCCTGACCCTGTGGCTTGCATTCTTCCTGCAAACTTCCACACTTCTGCCAGAGAGCTACTGGGGATCTTTATCCCAACATCTTTTCCAAAAAGTGCATAAAAAACCTGGCAAAGACAAGCCTTTTACCTTTGCTCAGAGATTAATACAAGCTGCTCTTTTTCAGTTGCCATCTGCACACCCTGGATTTTGACCCTTTTAGCGATCTCAAGTGAAAGCTGTATCCCCACATAGGGATGGGGAAACTGAGGCACAGAATATAAGCTGCTTGCTACAGCCAAAGCAGCTGATTCAGTGTATCCACTTGGGCTCTCAACACCAGTCCATACACAGCCAGCCCTGGACCCACTTTCTTCTGGTGCGCTGCCCACTTCTTCAAGTCCCACTGAGACCCTTGTCACGACTCCAGGATATTCTGGCTTCTAAAATTAGCCCAGTGCTTGTGTCCATGCTCAGGGGTTTTCCCTTTAAATAATCCCCCTGACTCCCCTCCTGCTTTTGCTTTGACTAAGCATGCTGCAAAAACAACTTGTGTCTAAAATAAGCATCTCCTCTAACTCCCAGTTTAAACCTGAGTAGCCGAGCATGACATAGCAGAGTTGGGATGGCAGCTGTGCCATCTCTCAGGCCGTCTTTTGGTGCAATGGCACCTGGAGCAGCTGAGGTAAGGGCATGCGTGGGTTAGGGCTGCGTGGACTTCAAAGGGGACCGGAGATCTGCAAGGAATGTTGTGGGATTGTGGGGCAGGAGACAGGGTGTTCCCCACAGTGGTACCCACTGCTGGACAACTCATCTTCTCTGAAGTGCATGTTTGACACCAAGACGTGTTCGTTTGGTGAGATGAAATACAGGCAGACCTCTGAGGAATGCCAGCCCTCTGGGTAAGGGATAGCGAGATGACTTTTCCCTGGCACCTTGTGCTGACTTTTCTAAGTAACCCTGTCTCCAGTCCTCTTCTCCTTATGTCGATCCATTTTTCAGCTGTGGGGCCAGGTTGCTGGAGCTCAGTTTACACCCACTGGATTTGAGTTGGGGCCAGATCCCAAGCTCAGTTTCAGTCATAAATCTGGAGTAGTTCCATTGAAGTCAGAGGAGTTAATTCCCAATTTACACCCTGTGGCACTGAGGTGGGACCTGGAGTCTCTCTGGCTTAGGGAGTGAAGAGGGTAAAATCTATAGAGGATTTACCCTGGCAGGTTAGAGCACTCGACTGAGTGCCTGAGTATCCCATAGTTGGAGCTATTAGAGCAAGCCCTCTCTTTATTATTTGATGTAATCTACTGCTATCCCACTGGGTTCCCCTCACTCTGCACTCCGTGAAACCAAGTGGAACTAACCCGAACAGGAGGATTACAGGCTCCAAATGGAAACGGTCGCACCAAGCCGCCAAGTGGAGCTCCTTGCGCTGAGCAAAGAGGATGGCTGACAGCCTCAATGACATGCCAGCACTTAAAATGCTGGATGATGGATGAATGTCATCCTGCTGGGAAGGGAAAGGGGGGTAGAGAACAGGGGGGAGTGGAGGGGCAAAGAGGGGAGGGAATCCAGCCAGAGGAGCCATAGAAGAAGAGTGAGCTGGCACCAGAGTTGACATCCGCACTGATCCTCATCCGTGGGCTGTGATTCATGGGCAAAAGAGAGGGCTAAGCTCCTGTCCACAGGCCCCGTCACTTTCTGCACGCTGGATTGAAATTTTACTGCTCCTGGCAGCTCTTTTGTCCACAGCACATGCACAGATGTATGTATTTCCATATGCACACATAGGACACATAGGAAGAATGTTTAACAGATGTGTGTGCAAATGAGTGCATATTTATATAAACACCTCCCCTTGACACACATACATAAGCATGCGAGATTTCCTCCCAGACACTTCATTAAAGGCCATCCTTGTCCCCACCTTTCACTGTATATTATAGTTCATCCACAAATCACATCTACTAAATGACCAAAGGTTTTCTGTTAGGGTTTTATTTTTTTTTTGTATTCCCCAGATATAAGTGGATGTCAGAGAGATGGCTGCATTACTCAGAATATTGCGGGTCTGTCTCCAGAGTGCCCAGGCAGGAGATTTCTCTCTCTGTCTCCTGTTGTATTCCTGACAGCAAAGTAATTTGCTTATATAGATTCTGGCAACAAGAACAACGCAAAGCCTGGCTGCTTGACAGTGTTGCATTTTTAACTCGAAGTTGAACAACTTCAGTCTGGAGACCTCTGGGATTCCTGTTCCAGGGTTGTTGTGACTCCTGGGATTTGCTCCAGCATTGGGTGACTGTAGATAGGACCATGCTGGTGCCCTCCCCAGGACAAGGGCTTGTAAAAGGGGTACTACTTTGGGTAGTGCCTGGGCTGAGGCCAGAGCAGGGTCCTTCCTCTGGGTAGGGTCCCACACTGTGCCATGACCCCATCTGCTCAGAACATCATACTGCAGGCGTAGCATCCTACATGGGGCCCCCACAGCTGTTCCCAGAGGGACAAGTCCTGGAATGGCCAAAAGTCCATAGCTATTCTGCAAAAACATGAGGGCTAGCTGGGGGGAGAGGGATCCTGTGCTTCAACATGCCTGTGAGAAGAGCACTTGTTTTCCAGGTGCACGAACACTGATGCTCCAGCAGCTGGTGTCTGGCCAGGCAGCTGACGTGCTGGAAAATGAAGCAGAATCCATCTTGGTGTGCACTAGTCATGGTTCTGCAAGGCAAAGTTGATAAAAGAGGGGGCTAAGCCTGGGAACAGAGTGCATAGGGGCAGCTCAGTGAGGGGAGACCCGTTTGGGGCCAAGTGTGACCCCAGGAGAGGCGGCTGTGCCAGCATTTCGGCGGGTGGCGGCGCTCCTGCCCTCGCTCTGCACTGACCCCCAGCACCCCCGGGATCAATCCTGTCACCCACCTCTGACAGCAGCTGCTTAACCACGCACAGCAACCCTGTGCAGCAGTTTCAGCAAGAGAGCGAAGAAGCCTGTATCCAAATGAAACTGCAGGGGGGATTTAGGGAGGCAGAAGGTAATTTCCCAAGCTGGAATATGGCCAGGATACAAGGACTAATATCCTGGCTCTTGGGGAAACAGTCATGGGATCTTTGCTTGCTGAGAGTCATCCTGATCTGTTTTAAGTCAGATCTGGAAAAAAGGAAAATGAGACAAAGGGAAAAACCCTTCCAAGACGCCAGGGCTTTGGGGCATTGCTTAAAGCTGCTCTCACCATAGGGAGGATCCTCCTGGAGGCAAAGTTGCCAGGAACCCTCAACACAAAGGCCTGGCAGCTGTTCCCTCCCCTTGCAGGGGCGCTCTGTGCCTGGGGCTCCCCCATGCACCCAGATGGGGTCAAGGAGTGCCCTGGCTTCCAGGAGGAAATCAGGGTGCTAATGTTCATTAGCAGCATCACACAGGGCATTGCTGTAACCTGGTCATGTCCTTGTGCCAGTGTTTCCCTCTGCTGGGAGATGCCAGCAAGACTCAGAGAGATCCCATGTCAAAGCAGATTTAGAGATGGAGGGTTGTATGCCAGCACCAAGCAACCACAACTGCAGTTGTGGAAAGACTTGTTGGTTGTGTTCAAAAATGATCCCAGCAAAAAGATAACCTGCTGCAGAAACACCACAAAGGGTAGAAGCATAGCTGCACTGCCTTTTTTGATGTCTTTGTGGATTTAGAGCAGTTGTGAAACTGTGGGTATAAGAGCATGATGGCCTGTATTTGCTTCTTTACTTCTCTGGGGCTGCTGGGCTCAAAGCTGACCCTTGGAGGCACCATGATCCCATGGAGAAAGGTGGCTCAGCTTTTTCAGTAATCTGTTCTGAGATGCAAATACACCAGGAGAGTTGTCTGGAAAGGTCTAAGCTGATGATCTGGGCAAAGGGCTGGGGGAGGCAGAGGGAAGTGGTGCTGCTTCACAGACCTGCCTTGGTCCTTCCCTGCCAGCACAGACCCCTTGCCTGTGAGGAGAGAGCTGGAGATCTTCCTGCCTGGATTATCACCCTGCCATGGACACAGGGTAAAATGGACATTGTTCTCCTGCCTGTGGGTGTTGCCACTCGGCACCTAAGCAAACAAAAGCATCTTGGGGAGGGTATAAAGTGGCCGGTGGTGCTATCACACCCCTGCTTGTCATATTCCTCCTCCTAGGCCCTGTGGGGACTGCCAAGAACCTGAAGTACCACCATTTAGGATGCAGACAAGCCCCCGTTCTCCTCCTTCCGTATCTTCACAGAGCATTTTTCTGCTACTGATCCCTCCAAATGCTCAGCCAAGGTGTATAGCTCTGGAAAAGTCACCTGGCAAGGACTTCTGAGATGACTCTATGGCCCTGGCCTAAAAATTGTTGCAGAGAGGACGGAGTGGGAACGGAGGTGTGAACACTAGAAAATGCTGCTCCCCATGCAGGGAGCTCCCCTGCTGTTGGTGTCTGTCACCAGGAAAGGATTCCACCCACTGCTCAGTGCCCCAGAGCAGGCAGAAAGAAAAAGCCCCCTCCTGACATGTTGGGGCAGGTGAGGGCAGGCTGCCTTGCGAGCTGGCTGAGCTCAGATCCCTGGCTTTTATGCCACCAGTTTGGTTAAGTGCTTTGATCAGGCAGAGCAAGGCAACCCAAACATGTGCTTGTGCAAAGCCATCTCTGTGAGTGGTGCTGAAGCTCTGGTCTAATGGAAGTGAGGGCTGGGTTAGCATTGCTGGGGCAGCTGAACAGCTGTTTAACTGCAGGATGGAGACAAAAGGCCTGCTTTAAAATTTAAAACTCCTGGAAACAGCCCTGGAAGACCATGGGTTAAGAATTACTGCTATTCGTACTAGTGTGGCTAGAAAACCTTGAATGTAGAATGTAGTCTATAGGATAGTGTGTCTTTAATCAGTGTCTGCAGCAGGTTAATAGCTAATGCTCTCCTCACCTTTACAAGTGATCCTTCCAGGCCATTTTTTTCCTTATGGCTGGACTCCCTGAGATCTGCCTGCTGGCTGGCAACAACTTTCCACGTCATCCCCTTGTCAGTTGCCGCAACAGGCCAGGGGATAACAAGCAGCAGCCCATCTTACTGCCCCATACATCACGGCCAAGATCTGTATTCTGACAGTTGCATTTTGTCTCCTACTTTCTGAGCACTGTGCTCTCAGAAAGTCAGGAGACGAAAGTATCCTCAGGTTTGATTGAAGACCCGGGGCAGGCAGACTCATCCTCCAGACCACCTCGGGAGATCTGGCTGCTGGGAGTTGTTGTCTTCCTAAATCCTATCAGGAGAGCACAGGAAAGCTGCCGGAGGTTGCTTTGTTGTGTGGTCTGGCTGCCTTCCCTGTTCCTCCACTCGGATTCCTGCTTGCTGGCAGCCAGGAGCAAAAACAGCCAAGGCTTAACATTAACAAGCCCTGGCTATTGCATTGTGTGTGTAGTATGGCTGGCATACTTAGAAAGAAGTTCAGAGTGGGAAAAAGGATTTGCTGTTGGGAAGACTCCAGCAGGTTGCTCTGACACCCCCATCATATTTCTGGAATTTAAATTCCCCAAGTGCAAGTAGAGTCAAGGTGCCCATCCCACTGCAGGGTGCCTCAGCCAACTGAGTCTGTCTTACATATGAAGGTGAGCTCTCCTAGCCCCACACACAGGCTTGGACCTTGCACATTTTGCAGCCGGAATCTATATTCCCTTTCTCAGTCTAGACTCCAAAAGCCCACCTGTGCACAGGGTCCCAGGCCAGAAGCAAGTGCCAGATCTTCCCTGTGGTTAGGATTGCTGTCTATCCGTCCATTCTTTAGTTCCCAGAAGAAGAAGGAGCTGAAGACTTCACACAGGTATTCAGGGATTGGTCTCCACAGTGAGAGTGGGTCAGCAGGCACTGGCTGCCCTGTACATGTTGGCAGGACACAGGTAGGTTTGAGGGCTGTGCAAAGAGGTTGGTCTCTTGTGGCTGAGGTGACGGGGCAACGCCCCTCTGGACACAGGTGGAAAACCAGAGTCATCCTTCACATGAAGCCAGCTCTGAAGCCATTCTGAGCTACAGAATGGGTTTGGAAGAAGCAGAGAGATTTTCAAGATGAAAAGGAAGCCAAAGATCTTGCCAGAACCTGTGTATCACTGATGCAGTGACATGTCTCTGTGCAGTGATTCCCCTAGAGCCACAGCCTGACCTTGGTGCACAAAGACAATTTTGGCCATTGTTAACAAAGTTCTTGGTGGCAGCCTCTTGCCCAGCTGTGCCTCCCTGATGGACCAGCTTTGTGTTACCCAACCTGGCAGAGAAACCACCTCCCAGTATTCCCACCATCCCTTCAAGGAAGCTGTGTTTCAGGAGCAGAGGAAGATCCAGCTCCACCATGCTCAGTGGGGGACGGTGTGTGCACGTGTGTGAGAGCAGGACTGTATCGGCTGCTTGCAGTTCTCCAAGGGTCTTGTGTGTTTGCAAAGGCAGCTCTGTCAATCAATAAAAAGCAATCACAATAATGAAGTATCAAGTAGGAAGAAAAGATTTCAAGCTCTACATTGTTGAGGGATTGGGGGTTTTCTTTAAATGAGGCAAGAGAGGCTGGGAATGGCAGAGCCCACAGCAGGGATGACAAATCTGTTTCTTTTGCATGGGGGAAGTGGCAGGACTGCAGCCCCTCCGACCAGATCCAATGACAGGGTAAAGGCTGAGAGAGGACCTCGTTTCTGCAGACACAAAGAACAAGCCGGTGGCGGTGACTTTCTCTCTGAAAAGTCACGTTTGCCAGGAGAGGCTGTGAAATCCAAGACGTTCCCAAGAGCTTGTTCCCTTCCTGTCCCCCCAGTCTGAGGAAGGGAATCATTCTAATTTTGTTTTTATTATCGTTATTCCCGCCTGAGTGAGTGCTGGGAAAGTGGTGAATTTTGCAGCTGCCCAAGACTCAGTGGGAAGGGGGATGTGAGGGACACATGCCAGAGCAGGGGTCCCTTCTCACCTTTTCCCTGCCTTCCCCCAGGACAAGGCATGACTGAAACCAAAGCACCTTCTGTTGTCTGCTTCAACTCAGTCATGCCCACCCAGTCCATTTCCCCCTCAGTAGGACCTGTGGGGTGGTCTGTGACATGCAAAGGCAGCAGTGCCAGCAATAACGCAGAGCTGTGCTGGCTGCATTGGCAAAGGGATGGGGAAAGGCAGTTACCACAGCAGGCATTTAAGAAACAAGTCATAAGCCCTTTTTTTCTGGAGGAGAAGTTGCTGTGGACTTTGGTCAGCAAGGCTGGTTAGAGATGGGGAGCTTCCTCCTGACAGTGCTTGCCAAACTGACCTGTCTTCCCAAGGCAAAGATGGTCCTAATAAGGCTATTTTAGTGCTGAGGCAAGTCATTCAAATCATCTTCTGTAATTAAAACTTACACAAACTGTAGCAGTCTTTACCTGCAGCCATGACACATCCAATAGGGCAAAACTTTCCTGCCATAGCAACATTAATTAAAAAAAAAAAAAAGAAATCAATGAGATCTCTGCCCGGCAACCAAAATCTCCACTGATCCATAGTGGTAAGGGCTGGATGCAATTACACGTGGTCTGGGAAGGCCTGAGACAAGGTCTGGGATTGCTGTGAAGGCATGTAGGTCAGTCACACTGTTCCATATCTGTGATGCCAGCTTGAGAGGAACTTCAAGTAGTGCTTTACAGGTATGAATTCATTATAGCCAGCACCCAGAGAGGTCAGTAAGCTAGAGACAGGGACACATCCACTGCCACTTTTGCAGAATGGAGGTGCTCAATGTCCTTCAGTCTGACCTTTCCTGCAAAGCAGCTGTGGTCCCAGCACCAGCTTCACCTCTTGCCTCTCCTCCTTCCTCCACCTCACACTCACTTTCTTTGCTTTGATTGTACTGATTGCCAGAGAAACACCTGGCACAAACAGCCCTAGTTCTGATGGCCTTTATAGCTACTGATAGCATGAACTATTGCAGTGAAAGGATGGAATGGAAGAGCCATGGGCTCTGGGTCCCTCACCAGTGTCTCCCGCATGGGTAATGGTCTTGCAGTATATCTCACACTGTGGCTCCAAGAGCAGCACACAGAGAACAAAATCCCCTAAATTATTTGATGTACTAACGGAGCTGCTTCTTTAACCAGGTGACAGCACCTTGGGCTTCACTGCAGCAGACCCTGGGTGTGACGTTCTTGTGAGAGGAAGAAGGGGGTCAGACACTGATCACTTCTCAGTGACAGGACCCAAGGGAGTGGCCTGAACTTATATCAGGGGAGGTTTAGGTTGAATATTAGAAAGAGGTTCTTCACCCAGAGGGTGGCTGGGCACTGGAACATTCTCCCCAGGGAAGTGGTCACATCACCAAGCCTGACAGAGTTCAAGAAGCATTTGGACAATACTCTTGGGCACATGGTGTGACTTTTGGGGATGGTTCTGTAAAGAGCCAGGAGTTGGACTTGATGACCCTTGTGGGTCCCTTCCAAGTTGGCATATTCTGTAAGGCAAGCTGCTCCAGCTGGGAACTGGCTGCAGTTCTTGCCCTGACCATGACCTTGCAGGTTAGCCCAGGGAACCTTTGCTCTTGTCTGCCTTGAGTCTTAGCTCTCTGTCAGCAAAGACCTTGTATCAGAGACAGGGTCAGTAGCTCTTCCCATCCTCTGTGGACTTCATCCTTGTTGGGGAGATGCAGATGTGGAGGGAGAAGTGCCCTCTTGGTAGGGTGGGCATAGCTGTACAGATACTTTCTGGAAGGCATCTGCTTGCCTTTCCAGGGGAGAGAAGAAGACAGAAAATACCACTAAATTCCAACTTTCTTCATGGAAGGAACATTTGCCACTGCTATCCACCTTTGTCAAATCAAAGGGACAGTGGTGGTCCTGGAGCTGGCTAAGCTTTTAGGAGGTGGGCTGAGCCAAGAACAGCTCTGGTTTTGTACTGGGTACTCCCTTCCAGTCCAGCAAACAGCCTCCAGCTCAGGCCATAGGAAATGGGAGGAAGAAAAGAGGACAGATTTATTCAATGAAATTAATGGAGTGGCACTAGGTGTTAATAGCCTATTTACCAACATCTCCTCCTCTGTCTTTGACTTATTTAGAGAAACTGCCCTGCCCTCAGCTGTGCCCATTGTGCTTCCCCTCCACTTTGTTTCAGACTCACAAGGAAGTGCCCCTTTCCAAGGGGAACCCCGGGGCCAGACCCCTCAAGAAGACCTGACTCAGCTTACCTGAGGGTCTCAAGCCCATGTGTACTCACTCCCACCTTGTCTATACATGCTGGCAGGAAAGATGAAGTTGAACAAACCATTTACACGCCAAATGGATTAGCCAAATTGTGTTAAGCCCCCGCAGGGATGTCCTTGTTCACAGCCTTCATTTGATTTCTCTTTCAAAAGCCCACCAAGCTGAATGTGATTATGGCCTCTTAATCCTGCCTGCATATGTCCACATGGGGTTAATGCAGCGTAATAGATGCCCTTTACAAGTGTATGCTGGTGACCACTGCTGCATGGCTAAACCCTCAAGCCCAGATGTTCAGCAGATGTAAACCCAAAGCACAGACTCTGAGTGCTACTGTTTGGCAAAAAAAGCTGCTCTCGCTGCTAAAATACAGAAGGGAAGCTTCATCTTCACAAGGCTGAACAGCAAACCTCTGTCAGAACCAAGAACCAGTGTTGGCAGATTGGTTCAACTCCTACAGGGTTCAACACCCCTGGCAGGCCCAGACTGTGATCAGAAGATGTTTTATTCCTAGAGGTTAGGAAGTGGTACCAGAGGCCTGGCCCCATCAGGACTGCTGCCCTCCCAGTCTGATCCCCACCCACTCTCATCTGCAAGTCCCTGCCCAGGGGTGGCTCTGCTGATGGGCAGTTTTGGTTATAAACGAGTATCACTTTCCTAAGCCAGAAGCTACAACCACAGTGTCATTGTAGTCAAACGGAGCACTGGAAATCCATAGAGCTGCTCAGATAGATATTGCAAAATGGTCTTGCTCTGCCCAGCCAGGCATGTGAGATTTTAAAACACATGGCAAGAGATTTAAATCTGTTCCCTTTATAAATAAGAAACCAAACTGATGTTGCCTTCAAGAAAGGAGAGCTGCAAAAGGCAGAGGGAGGCATTCTCCAAACCCATCATTTGCATCAGCCAGGACTTAAAAACAAATCCAGGACTTGACACAGCAGGATTTGCCCTGTGTAGAGCATCTCTCCCCGTTTTCACGGAAGGAACCACCCAAAGCCATTCACACCTACAAGGAAGTTTTCCACAGCAAGATGTGCAAGGTGCTCCATTTAGGGAGGGAAACCTGCCATGGTTCAGTCCTATCTCCAGCTAAAAAAATTAAAAAATCAAAGACCTTCTTGCTCAGAGACAAGGAGGATGAAACTACAGGGGGTAATTTCCATAACCCTTTCAGCCAGCACTCAACACAAAAACTCTCTTTTCTCAAAGTCAGACCGCCTGCCAGGGGAGCAAATCCATTCCCCTGGTATCTCAGGACTGTATCACATAATCCCCTTAATAAAGCAATCAAGTCCCAGATTAAAAACAGTTAGATTTCTTCTCCACTGAAAGGTTTTTTTTCCAGAACATCACTAGGAAGAAACCTTCTTAAAATGTGCTGCTTTTTCCTGGACTGACCAAAAATAAAAAATACACCCTACCCCCACCCCAAGTAAATGGTAAAACTGTTATTTCCCCATGGAAGCTGTTGGTTTTGCCAGAATGATATTTTCCATTAAAAATGTTTTGCTGGAGAATCCCCAACCAGTCAGGCTACTGCATCACTGATTTTAATCGAATTTAGAAATTCTTGTTTCCCTTTGTTCTTAAACGTATATTTAGGAGCAGGGATGGTTACAGACCTGTCTGCCTTCTTCACCAGCAATGTAATGTCAGCCACCAAGTGACATGTATGAAGAAAGATAGCAATGAAAACCTGACGTGGCTCTTGCTACAGTCAGTGCTCCCCAGGCAGAGGCATAATCTCTCACAAGGCTGCCTCAGCTCTCAGAGCCCCCTCGATCTCCAGCTGTTTTTTTGGAGATGCTCATTTTCCTAAGCATAGTCCTAACAGTGAGGCTGTGCTGAATTCACAGATAATCAGTATCTAATTGGATTAGGAGCTGATAATATATTTGACCTTTTTTTAATGGCTTGTCTGGCCTGACTTTCTGCAAGGCTGAGGCTTAATTTTAGGCAAGAGTTTTTTCCACAAGTGAAGCATGACCCTGTTAACCTCTGAATCAGAGAGGTGACCTTCCCTCTCCCCAGCCACCATGGAGCTGTTTGAGATGGTGATGTACACACAGGCTTTACAAATCTGTGTATAAACAGACTGAACCTACCTACAGAAGTCAGATTCAGGACCTGATTTTCAGTCAGAGTTGGGCTGATGCAGCACTAAATCCTTGGACAGAAATGGTGAGTCAAAGGAGTGTGAAGCTCCTGTGAAGTCAGTATTCCTGCTAGTATCAACTGCACAAGACACATCCTTTCTTCACCAGTTCTTCCATATGCAGTGTGGGGAAAATGAATAACCCGTGCAACAAGGACCCAGAGGTTTGGATAGCGGGTGTTTGTGAGACAAAGACACGGGGATGCTCATGCATTCGTGTGGTTATATCTTGGTCTGGCTCACCTAGTCTCATCATTGCAGCTATGCATGTGCTCTCACACATGGGAGCGGGTTCTTACACAGGCCCAACACAGCTAAGAGTAGAGACAGCATGTTTGAGTTATACTTACCTCATGCCCATCACAAGCATACTGTATTTGGGGCATTGGGATTTAAGGAGACACAGGGAGCAGGAGGGAAGGAAGGCTGCCTGATGAACAGCAGATGTTGGTGATCATTGGATGGAGCTGTTAATTTAACTGGAGTTTATTGAATAGCAATTAGGTGGGGCCTCATTACTGCAGCCAAGTGGCACAAAGATGCACTGTAAAAACCCAGAGAAAAGGGATGTGCACTGGCAGAGTAACAGCAGTGTTTAGGATCTGGAGCAGTAAATCCTCTCACTTGCCCAGAGTTCCTTCTCCTGGGTGGTGCTGGCTGGAGCTCAGGCACCTGAACCCAGCTGCTGGGCTTGTCTTGAGGTAGGAGATGCAGACACAGTGAAGGATAGTGAGAGTGTGCTTGGGGGAGAAGAGGACAGGAGAGAAATGAAGGTCTGAAAACAATGTCAGTACAGGGGTGTAGGTGGCCTGGGTAAGGCAGCAGTTCTTTAGCTCAGACAGAGACAGGAATGGAAGCAGGACAAAGGGTAGAAGAAAGGTTTGGAAGTCTGTAGGACGCATCCAGATGTTTCAACCTGTGAGGGGATGAGACAGGGTGTCTTGGTGCTTTAGATATAACATTACCCCAAAACAAGCAGTGCAGCATTACAGCAGGGGAGGTTTCCATTTCATGTGGTAGCCAGAGACTGTGGCTACTAGCTAACTGCTGCTCCTCCAGCAGGCTGAGAGTCTTGCTTCACACCTCTGCTGTGTGGGATGGCCCTGATGCTGCCAGGGAGGGAAGTCAGTGCTCTGTTCCTGCTGAACGTGGGCATGAGCTCCACCACGACCGTTTCCCAAGAAAGACCCCTGCACAGCCTGACTTTAGCCTTGCAAGGTCCACTGCAAAGAAGGATCCAAGGAGTGGAAGAGACAGGATAGAAAGGAGCCAAGCAGAGCTTGCTTCTAACACAGGAGTCACACGCACATACATACAAAACCACACTCACTCTCCTAATGACATGATTATATTTTGCTTCTGTCTTGGGGGAAAAATCAGATGATCAAGGTTCAAACACAAACAAAAAACTTCTGTTAATAAACAAATTGCCAAACTAGAGCGCAGCAGGGATTTGGAGGGTTAAAATGTTTGTGATTAATTAACTGATTAATTAAGCCCTCACATCAGCCTTCATCCCTGCAGCCCTCCTATTGCATGAGGGATGTACTGGGAATGTGTGATCCTGTCAGCACGGTGCAGGAATGCTGGGGGGAAGGTGCTCGGCAAGGGAATTTTGCACACACATTTGGGATTGTGGGGTAAAAGTTGACTATGCCCTGCAGACTTTGTGTGAGACACCCTTGCACCTCTGCTCTGATTGGAGTGGCTGCACATCAGGGCTGCTGGCTGCTTTGAGACCTTAAAAGAAAAATGTAGTTTTCAAAAACCAAAGGGATTTCTGTCCCCTACAGGCATGAGGCTTCCCTTCACTGTGCCCTGCTGTGAACGTGACAGCAGCCCTGCTCTGCTCAGCAGCCCATGATTCCCATTGCGTGCTTATCCAGGAGAAAGGGAGCAGTAGGTGTTGCAGTGTGGTCTCAGAGGAGGGTAGCTGTGGGGCATTTTGCAAGGGCTTCCAGCCTTGTCTGAGTATTTAATGTTCAAAATTGAATGGGACCCTTCATTTCCATGAATGGCCACTGTTACTGTGTGGGGTGGGGGGAAGCATAATGCTTTTAGCTTTTTCTCCCATCCTTCCCGACCTACAAAACAACAGAAGGAAACCTCTCCGTGCTATGAGGCCACCTATATGATTCCCACACCCTGACTTGGAAAAAGTCTATCTACCAAATGTACCACTGGTGGATCTGGTGGATCATCTGCTTTCTGGGTACTAGTAATCTTCAAGACTTGAAATACTGCTGTACTCAATACTCCTATTTAAGCTGTTTACAACCCATGCCCTTCTCACAGTCAGCAGATTCAGTGTCTGGAAGGGTGCAAACAACCTTCGTTCATTAACAAGATCTGGCCTGGGCATTTCCACTGCAGTTCTACAAAGCTGTCCTGCTTAAATTTGTACAGCAAGAACATCTTTGGAACTCTTCCCATCAGAGTAAGAGAAAAAATAAATCAATTCATATGGGCCTGCACATACAAGAGGAGATCATAAATCTGTACCGGCTGTTTGTACATAAAGCAGAAGCAAAAGAAAAAGAAGCAGAGTGGTTACAGCAGTGGATAGAGTATGCACAGGCAGATTAAAATAGCCTGCCTTGGACATGTCCTTCTGAGAGTGGATGAGACCAGCCTAGCCTGTCTCTCATGTTTTTGTTTTGCTGGGTGCAAGCACAGCAAAGGAAATGGCAACCGGAGCTCAGCCCACCACTGCTTCACAGCTTCACGCTATAAATAAGGCATCAAGCTATTGCACCCACCAAATTCTTCCCTGTCTTCCGGTCTATTGCAGTGTAGTGTCTGGGCTATGTATAGAATCAGTCCCTTTGTGGTATCAGGTGTTTGCTTTAATGCCCTGGCTCCTGGATTCTGTGATTACATGGGCGGCCCTGTTTTGTTTTTTTTTTCTGAGAAAAACAAACCTGTTAATAGTTCAGATGGTATAAAGAAAAATTTAAGATTAGAGTCCAAATACATCTAAATAGACAGAGCTGATCTGTTTTGCTTAAGAACTTCTTATGGAGAAAAATGTGGTTATTCCAACATCAAGATCCTTCTGAGAAAAATATTTTGGTGCAGGTTTTTTATTTTCTGATCAGGAGAATGAAAGCAACAATACAAATCATCTCATCTTCAAATTCCCAGGCTGAGCAGCAGGCTTCATTTTAAAATATGACAAGAACTTCCCCCTTCCCAAGTTACATTTCCAGTGGCAAAACAGATTTTTCTTGTTGGTGTTTTCACTTTCTAGATTCATGGTTTAGCTGCAATCTTTAGTTTGGAGATTGTTTTCTTTTGCTTTCTGACATTTCAACTTTTCCTTCTGATTTCCCACTGAGAATGACTTGGAAACACCAAGATTTCTGGCAAGTGAAAGTTTCTGTTCGTTTTCCTACACTGCCAGGCTGACAAGCCAGAGGATAAAGAAAAGTTGGTACAAGCTCCAGGCAAAATGTCTTGGTTCAGTGACTGTGTATGAATGTTCATTCTTGGTGGTGGCTGCCTGGAGAGTCCTGACTCTGTCCTAGGTGAGCTCTGTGAGTGTGTGGAGGTACAGCTCTCCAGGGAGCTCTGCCTGCAGAACGTCTTCTTGCAAAGGCACAGTGCTGTCCTGCAGAAGATGAACAACTTCCAGATTGCAAACCCCACAAATGTCCCTGTTCATGTGCCACCCACAATGGAGATTAAACCACAGAGTAAGAAATGTGCTGTTCATTAGGCAGTAAAGTCTGCAACATCCACAACTGAGGTCAGGTGGGCTTAGCCAGGAAGATGAGTAATTTCTGCTGTTCTCAAGATGGGATCCTTCAGCAGCTGAGCTCACCCTAGGGGCATCAGGCAGCTCTCCCACAGGGCATAGGCCTGAGCTCACCTGGGAAGAGAAGAGACTTCTTGTCATCATTCTCTGAGCGTTAGCACTGCCTACATGCTTGCTTGGTCCATTCACTCCAGCCATAGCTCTGAGGGTCCTTGTGGTTCACATAGGATCACACCTAATTCCTATTCTTCATGAGTTTACTGTGATTGCAGCAGTGCCTGGGGAACCCCAGGGAGAGGCTGGTCCTACTGCTGGAGCCACTGAATATCTCCAGGGCACCAGACAGGTCAGAATCTAAGCAGACAAGATGGATGCCCAGTGCAGCAAAAAGAAACACTGTGACTCCCATTTCAGAGGCAGGAGAAATGGAGCAGAAAAAAAAGATTAAGGCCAGGGTTCCTCCACAAAGTTTTGCTGATGAAAATTTGAGTGTATCCATGTACTGGCAAATTCCCTGGGAGTGAGTGAACCAGGCAGTAGGGTCAGGCCTCCCCATTTGCAATCCCTGGCTTCACTGTCATGGAGAAGTATCTGGGTTCAGTACGTTCTGGATGGGCACTGAGATGTGGAAACTGCTTTTGGTCTGCACTGCTCATAATCTGTGACTCTGGTTCCCTTGTTGCCCTGGAGAGAGCAGAGCTGGGGGTTTGCCAGTGCTGGTTGAAGGGTGTCTTGTCCCATTCAGGCAGTGTAGGTGCCACTCACACTGAGGATGGAGGATGCTGGGGACAGAGAAGCTCTCCTCCCCCAGAGAAATACAGGAGTGCCAGCCAGGATGGCCTGGAGTGCTTGAGGGTCTGCCAGCCCTGTGATGCCTCAGAGAAGGGGTGAAAGGAGGCAGCAGACTGTGTCAGCCATGAGCTGAAGATGTGAATTCAGCAAGTGACCTTGCTGATCTGTTTTTTGGGTGTAATAGGCGTTTACATGGGCTGTGAGGTGTACCAGGCTGGCAGAAGGTCAGAGCAACCCCCAGAGTATATTCCAGTACCCTCTGCACAACCACCATCCATCCAAAGTCACCATCTCAGCCTTTGGGGAGTGAGGATGGGGGCCGGCAGACAGACCAGCGCCAAGGAGTGCTGTGCCATGCAATTCGGGGGAAGAAGCAGCAGCTCAGGAGCTGACACAAGAGCACGCTGCTGCGAGTCAGAGGCGGGATGATCTGAGCGCAGGGCTGAAGGCAGGGGGGAGCTGCCAGCGCAGCCTCCCGGCGTAGAGTGCTGACACTTCTTTTTGTTCGGGCTGACAGCGAGCACCTGGTGCCCCCACGCGCGGAGCCGCCGGCCGCCCCCCGCCCGCAGCGGGCGCAGGCACACACGCGCGCTCGGCGCAGCCCCGCAGGTCGGAATCAATGCAAACATATGCTGCCATTAATGTGAAAATCACTTCTGCAAACATGAGGGTCTCTCTATTCACGGCCTTCCCCTCTCTCTGCGGGGAGGAGGGGGGTCAAGTGCAGATCTTTTATCTGAAATCCCTGAAAGGGACAAGGGGGAGACAGGGGGAGATGGATGAGGCTGATCGTGATAGGGAAAACGGGACAACAGCCCAGACTAACCTACAGGAGCTGCTCTCCTGCCATGAACTGTGCTAAATCTGCAGTGCAGCCTTCCTTTCTCCCTACCTAAACACCTCCCTGGGGCTGCCGGTTTTGCCCTTGTCTGTCGCTGGTAAATACAGGAGGAGCATGTGGGACTCTGAAGAATGGTGTGACTGGATGCCACAATGATGGGTGTTCATATAGGAACTGAGGGGCTAAATTTCTGAGAAGGTGGCAAGCTTCCCTTGCATGGTTAAAAAAATGCTGATAAGGGGTGCTAGCTAGAGCAGTTTTGGCAACCAGCATTGAAGTACCTAATCTTCCCCTAAAGTACAGCCAGCTCTGATGTGCATGGCCATGTCAGTGGAGGCTGGTTATTTGGATGCTGCTCTTCTGCCACACTGCAATGCTTCAGTAAAGAGTGGGGCTTACTGCAGACATTTACAAGAGAATTCTCGTCTCTGGGCAAAGTGGCTTCTCTGATGTCCTCCTCTATACCACTGTCTGCCTGCTGTGAAACACCCCGTGTTGCTTTGCCCTGTCAGTGGCAGTGGGGACGTGGTGGGTGGGCAGGTTTGGTTCACAAAGCATCAGGGGTCTGTAAAACAGCTGGAAGCGCTCCATGTGAATCTGAATGAGAAAGGGGACACAGCTGACGTTAGAAGAACCAAATGGAGTTTCAGAACCTCACAGTTGTTTGTCAAAGGCTTTAGAGCAACACTGTGAGATGTCACTAAAATATTTTGTCCCACTCTGCATCCAAGTTCCCTGTGATACGAGCTGTGTCCCTTGTCTGTCCTGTACAGAAACAGCTTTATGTCAGCAACTGTCTTCTATGTATCTGCAAAATCCTCACTCTTTTTTGGGCTGTCCTCATTTGCTGGTCTGATAAAAAAAAATAAAAAATCTTCTACAAAGTCACAGTTTCACTGTTTGGAAAAACACCACCTTTCTCTGCATTTTGTTTCTCATCACTGTGCTTTTCTTTGAGGGGGAAAATGTTCCTGGCTCAGCTTTATGCCTCTCAGACTCATCTCAAAGCACCTGGTACTTTATAGCATCTCCATTTTGTTTCCTTGTGATGTCCTAGACCAAGCACATGTGCTGAATTCCCCAGCATCTGGCCTTCGCCCATATCTATCTGTTGGAAGCTGAATGCATCTCTGATTTGGGAAATCAATCACACTTAATTGAAGGGTGATTGTTTTCACATACGAGCCTGCCACATCACTTTCATCTTTATCACATTCTCTTTCTCTCTGGGTTTTGTGTGACAAGATGCTGCAGAGCAGGAGGGAAGAGGTTGCTGACCTTGGACCTGGATATAATTGAAAAAAGGAGGGCAGCATCTTCCTTTCTTTCCTCGGTGGATCAGTTTGCATTTCCTTCAGCTTTTGGACTGAACATGTGCATATGCACCCAGAGCCATGTTTAATCCAGACTCACTCACAGCCATGCTGCGATGCTGCACAACAGATCAAGCTGGTGCCCAGCATGCCCCAGCTTTGCTGTGCCACAGAGAAGGTGCATCCCCTCTGTGCACCACAGCAGGGAAGGAGGAATGATACAGCATGGGGTCTGATATGGGTGGCAGTGTTTTGGGTTCCCATTGTTTCTGGGTGACTCTGAGCATCCTGAAGAGCAGCCTCAGGGAGATCAGCATGGCTTTTTAATGAGGTTTTGAGCAAGTCTCTCTTCTGTTCACTTTTGTGCTTTGCCTGGTCATACGCAAGACTTGAACCTGAGATCTGTCTTGAACCAGGACTCAGTCTTCTTTTATTGGAACAGTAGGGCGCAGCAGGGCTCCAATTTCCTTCAAGAGCCCCCATAACACAGATGGTGCATGAGCAATCCCTCTTGGTGGGCCTCTGCAAGGATTTGTGCAGGCCAGTCCCATGTGGCCTCCTGTCTTGTCACCCCACTGGGATGTACCAGTCCAAAGAGTTGATAAGCTCTCAGCACACAGAGATGTCTTCCTGTCTGTACCAGAGAGCTGAATTGTAAGCTGCTCCCCAGACTCCAGTTTGAAGGTCTCTATAGTATTGACTTTCTCGCACTTGGAAGTGCCTCATTTATCTTAGGCTCTGCATTTGTCTTTCCTGCCAGTGGAGTAGTAAGCAACTGAAGCTTGCTGCCAGCTTTTCTGCCTTAATGACATACCATATATGCAGACAAGGAACTGAATCAGAACTGTAGAGTCAGTTCCCACTTCCTTACTTTGGAGAAATGTATCTTAATGCAGTATCCTTCCTTTGCAGTTTGTCTTGGGACTTGGCAGTGAAACAGCCCCAATACCTCTAAAGGCTGTGATCCAGGGCATGTGTCCAGATATTGGACTCATCTGAAGGCTGATTGTGTTGACAGAAAGGCTTCCGCTGGCTCTGATAGCTCTTGGACCAGGCATCCCCAACTATCTCTGACTTTGGTTCTTTTCCATGGAGGACAGATCTGTTCCTTCCAGATGCGAGGAGAGCCTTTCCCAGCAAGCCTTCTCCCAGACAAAGGGTTTTTTCTAGATAGCATGGAAGGAATTTTATGTTCCTCAGGGTGCATGGTGCCTGTTTTTTCTCAGGTACGTCCAGAATGCACCTCTCTTTGTGACAGGTGCTGATGACTTGCAGCACAGGCAGACAGGGCTGAAAAGGGTAGAAGGACTGGAGTTTGTGAGATGGAACTGTGGGTTTCATTGATTTCTAAATAAAACTCTCCTCAAGACACAGAGCCCCACTTCCCTACCAATATTATAAAGCCCTTGTCAATCTCTGATACAGCTGCCAGGTCAAAAAACCACTGCTGGCATCATTGTGAAGGCACATACAGAAGCAGAGGTATGGATGGGGCACTGGATGTCTTCTCTCTGCAGAGAGGAACCAGAGCCCAAAACCGGGATAACACTGCAACATACCTGCTCCCTGACTTTCCCTCCATGCCAAGTCACACTGCTGTGTTGAGGATGCTCTGCATCCTCTAGATCTCTTTTTGTCCAGAGGTGATTTGTGTTTACAATTAACTTTTTGGTATTGATGTGGGTTACAAATGACCTTTTACAAAGTCACAGTAGAGCTGCACAAAGAAGAACATGATGGTCACCAAGACTGGGGGTACATGGGCACTTCTCTGTGCAGGGTAAGGGATTGAATTGAGGTTCCTGAGGTCCTCTTAGCATGGTAGCAGGTCAACATCTTCTCACAGACCTTTTTTATGAAAGCTCCCAGGACTGATTGTGCAGAGCCAACAAGACAACCTCTAGCTGCAAACTGTGTGTCTTTGGTGGCTTTTAGGGTGGAGCCTTCCCCATCACCATGGGAGGTGGTGCACTCATTCCTCCCAAGGCTAGTGGAGGACACACCAGCTCCCCACTCTGAAACTGCTATCTTCTGGAGCAGGAGGATGGAGAAATCAGCCAAAATCAATGATCCAAGCGCTATTTGCCTCTTGCACAAAAATTTTGATGAAAACAGACGGAACATTTGAAGGTTTTTATTAAAAAAAAAAACAACTAAGCCCAAAAATTTGAAAGCAATCTTGTATTTGCTATTAGTTTTTTCAGGCTTTGTTTTTCCCTCTTGGCAAAAAAACCTGCTGACAACATTTTCCATCACGAAAAAAATTCCCCCACTGAGAATTAAGTATGGAGTCCTCTGTTTTGAGCAGAGATGAGAGGAAGGAGAAACTCTTCCCATTGTCTTGGCATAGTCCAGGAGGGAATGTAGATCACCCGCTGAGATTCTGCCTCTCTGCCCAGCACCCAGAGGGAGCAGACTCTCCAGAGCACTCTGAGTTATTGCTGTGCCTCATAAGGTGGCAAAGCCTTACCTTTGCGAACATGAGTAGTATTTGCCATTTTAGCCTGTGCTCTGGGAGTCCAGGATGGCCTGAGGAACCTTCACTGGTTGGCAGAGGGAGTCACTAGAGCTTTCAGAGGGGCTGAGTCCCATTTGAGCTGGGGGAAGGCAGAAGTCATAGCAGGGGTGTGTGGGGCAGTGGACCACAGGGTGTCCTGGGGACATCCCCAGGAGGAGGAGCAACCTTGCAGTGGCCAGAGCATCATGTTCTTGGAAGCCTCTTTACCTGAAAGAGTCGAAAGAGTGGAGCCAAATGCCTTCACTCTCATCCATAAGCAGGGGTGGAGGAACCCATGGCCTCCCTCCTCCTTCTTCCACTGGCATTTGATTCAGACACACACTAAAAAAGGAGCTGTCGGTTAAAATAAGAGCTGTTTTTCCAGCTCCCAGAGGACCCCCCCTGATGTGACCTGCAAGGTGTTGCAATCCCTCTCTGCCACTGGCCTGCCTGGTTTTTGTCACACAAGCACACACCTTCCTCCCCCTTCCACAGTGCTTATCACAAGTGTTTTGGTAGAACTGCCCCTGTCATATAAATCTAAACATAATTCTCTCTTTCCTGTTAAGCTAAAGAAAATAAACGTGTAGGGCTGTTACTGGAAGCCAAGCTGTAGGACTGCCCTAAATTCTCTTCTTATTGAGTCTGGGCTGAAAATCACTCAATTCTGCTGAGGACACACATCTATGCTTGCACACACAGGGAGGGAAGGTGGGAGGGGGGAGGGCGAAAGAGAGGGAAAGAGAGAGAGAGAGTGAGAGAGAGAGAGAGAGAGAGAGAGAGAGAGGACACGGTGTGTATAAATATCTCCAGCTCTCTAGATAGTCGGCAGATTTATTCCGCTGCCAAGCCTGCAGAAAATTGACTTGTTTCATGGAGGCAGGCTATTGACACATTACCGCAAGGAGGGTTAGGAGAGAAAGCGGTGCGGCTGGCGCCCCTCTATTATACGATAATGTAATCAGCATTGTGGGAAATGACTGTGGGTAAAATGGCATCGCTGACATTTATATTAGAGGATATTGATGGCAGGAACTGTGACCACATCTATCGTACCTCCCGTTTGCCAGGATTGACACAGACGGCTCTTGTTGGCTGGATTTCCTCTCTCTCTTTCTCTCTCTCTCCTTCCTCTTAGCTCCGTTGCTCGCTGCTGTCACTGCAGATAGATAATTGAAAAATGGATCTCACCTTTCCAGCAAACAGGAGTGGTTCAGGCAATTACTGCAGAGGTTATCTACTCAATCTCAAGGCCTCTTCTCTGAGAGAGATTCAGAGGAAATTGGATTTTACATGGATGTTTTATTCTGCAAGGGCTTTAGTATAAACAGAGGCAAGGAGACACCAGCAGACTGTATGGGTGAGAACCACATACAGAGGGGTAGACTGGGGTTTTGACAGGGAGGCTTGGCTATATATGTGGTGGCAATACCACACAGTGGTCCTCTGCAGAATTTCTGATCTCAATTTGTTTTGAGGTTTGTTGGTGTAGGGGGGGGGGGGTCATGTTTTGGTGGGAATTTTTTTAAGATGGAGGCACTCACAGCCACCTGGCTACTTTTTGCCTCTGGAATCTTAAAATAAAAGGAAGTTGTTCCCAAAACAAAGAAAGGGGGAGAGAGAAGGAGAGACGGAGAGAAGGAGAGAAGGAGAGAGAGAGAGAAAAAGAAAGAAAGAAAGAAAGAAAGAAAGAAAGAAAGAAAGAAAGAAAGAAAGAAAGAAAGAAAGAAAGA